>CM052655.1:597607-672703 GCA_028533165.1 Leontopithecus rosalia
TCCTTCCTTCCCTTCCTTCCCTTCCCTCCCTCCCTTCCTCCTTCCCTTCCTTCCTGCCTTCCTACCTTCCCCCACCCAAAAAAAAAAAAAAAAAAGAATTAGAGGAGTTGATACCTTTGTAGAAAAGAGTTTTAGGAATCAACCTAAGGAGAAAGTAGGCAAGGTTCTAATACTTTTGTAGCCAGCATTGGCTAAAGTGCAGCTTGCTAGCAGTAAATACTTCTCAAATATTTTACTCACTGCCTTTTGCTATAAATATGGTGACCATGTGTTTTGAACAGATTAGTATTATTTAATTCCTTTGGTTAGACATAGGAATTAAGCTTCTTTTATTCACAGAGTCTCACATATTTGTAATCTCCTGATGGGCTCTTCTTACCCACTGCCCAGATAAACCCAATTTGCTGAGACAGTGTTACTGAAGTAAAGAAAGAGTTCAGGGGCCGGGTGCGGTGGCTCACGCCTGTAATCCCAGCACTTTGGGAGGCCGAGGCGGGTGGATCACGAGGTCAAGAGATCGAGACCATCCTGGTGAACATGGTGAAACCCCGCCTCTACTAAAAATACAAAAAATTAGCTGGGCATGGTGGCACGTGCCCATAATCCCAGCTACTCAGGAGGCTGAGGCAGGAGAATTGCCTGAACCCAGGAGGCGGAGGTTGTGGTGAGCCGAGATGGCGCCATTGCACTCCAGCCTGGGTGACGAGTGAAACTCCATCTCAAAAGAGTTTAATTAATGCAAGCCTGGCCAAACAGAAGGACATGAGTTTATTATTACTCAAATCAGCCTCCCTGAGAACACGGAGGGAGGCTAAGGTTTGTAATGGGTAATATGCTGGCCAAGAGGATATAGAATTATTCTGTTGCTGATTGGTTCAGAATGAAATTACAGGGGTACAGAAAACGGTCCTCATGTGTTGGGTCTATCCGCCGCTGGGTAGGGACCACAGGACTGGTTGAGTTATGAGTCATTGGTCCCAGTGGAGTCAGTTTGTTGTCAGAATAAAAAACTGAAAAATAACTCAAAAGATCACCATTATGTTCTACAATAGTGATATTATCTATAGGAGCAATTGGGGAAGTCATAAATCTTGTGACCTCTGACCACATGACTCCTGAGAAGCAAAAGATTATAGAAACTATGCCTACATTTTATTAGAATTCATGCCCCTCCCATAATCCTAACTTTGTGACCTTTCATTAATTTTCTTTCTCTGACCAAGGAGGAGGGTTAATTTTCGGGAGGGACTGTTCATCCTTGCTTCCAAGTTTAGGTATAAACTAAATTTCTCCCTTGGTTAAATTGGCTTATATCCAGGAGTGAGTGAGGACAGCCAGCCTTTGAGGCTTAAAGCAAGATGGGGTCAACCATACTAGATTTCTCTCACTGTCATGATCTTTGCAAAGGTGATTTCACATTTATAAAAACCCAGTCATAGTTAAGTATACAGTTGATAACCTCATGGAAAGGAAGAGTATGCAAGATAAGAATAGCATCAGAGAACTGGGACATGTGTGCCTTATTTACATAGCGTAGTTTTAACTGATGTGGTTAGGGGATGAGTGGTGAACCTGCTAATAATTGGGATAGGAGCAGAAGCAGATGTATCGAGCTCATCTTGAGGTCCTCTTGCAGAGAGTTCAATTTGTTGTAATCCCTTTGTTTGTATTCTTATAGAGCTGGAGAAACAGTCTTTTGCATAGCAATGTTTCACAAGTGTTAGTAGGTTAACCCTCTTGAAAGTGTACTTTTCCCTTTGGAAAAAATGTGGAAGTAGTCGACAGGGACATTTGTTGTTATTTAACCTGTTGCCTAATTTCCATGTATTATATTTTGCTTCAAACATTAAATTTTCCAAATGTTCAAGCCATCTAAGGTAGACAAGCAGTGTAGAGAACCATTGTGTCCTACTCAAAGCTAATATAGGCATCTATTAAATAGATGGATGAATAAGGTCACTTGGGAAATGGGCTCAGCTAAATAAACATATATTGTTTAAGTGGTTTATTTGTCTATATGGGCAGTTAGGTAAGCATGTTATTTCAGGTGGCATATGTGGAAGCATTTTGGGACTATGTGTAGGTGTCACAATGCTAAGCTTTCTTTTAGTTAATCAGGGAAGACTTGAGTAGGTGTGCTTAAGGAACTGAGGGTGGTATGGATTGTTTTTGTGAAGAGCTTCAAAACCAAGGGGAACTATATCATATTTGAAATTAAGAGTAACAAGGTTTAATGTTTTATTATATGAGATAGATGGAGATGGTAAGATATCACTGTTTTTTAGATTTTATGTATGTGATACTAATTTCATGTTTACTTCCTTCCCCTTATATTTTTCAGTTACATTAAGAACATCTTGAGAGTAGGAATTATATCTCTTCTGCTTCTTTGCTATCCCTTATAGGACAAAATTATAGATGTGTTTACAAAAATCTCAGTTTAAAAAAACGTTTAACTTTCTTTTTTTTCTTTATTTTTTTTTCTGAGACGGAGTTTCGCTCTTATTACCCAGGCTGGAGTGCAGTGGCACGATCTCGGCTCACCGCAACCTCCGCCTCCTGGGTTCAGGCAGTTCTCCTGCCTCAGCCTCCTGAGTAGCTGGGATTACAGGCACGTGCCACCACGCACAGCTTATTTATTTATTTTTTTTGTATTTTTAGTAGAGATGGGGTTTCACCATGTTGACCAGGATGGTCTCGATCTCTTGACCTCGTGATCCACCCGCCTTGGCCTCCCAAAGAAAAAAAGTTTAACTTTCAAATATAGAAGGTGTGAGCATTTCTAGTTAGTCATTGGAGGGAATGTGGGTCCAGATAGTGCATGGGGCAAAGAACTGGGGCAGAACATTGATAGTATTTCTCCTGTCAGGGGCCAAGCTGAGGCCATTGTGTTATGCTGAAATGGGAAGGCATGGGTAAGCTGAGCTAGCAGGTTAAACTAGTGATGGAACAGGAAACAATGACATCAACAGTGGCTTAGCATACAGGTGTGGATCAGGCAGGAAACAATGGCATCAATAGTGGCTTAGCACACAGGTGTGGATCAGGATTATTGCCAATCATAAGGAAACAGTTTTGGAATGCTATTCTGAATGAGCTATGTGGCTCAGAATCTGTCTTAGGAAAACAGGCAGCACCAAGGATAAAATGCTTGTTCTTTACAGAGAAGAACTTGTTTGGACTTCCTATGATTTTTACCACAGTGACTAAAACCTAACAAATGAGTTTTTATATTTAGTGCAGTTGTCCATTGAACTACATGGGTGTGAACCGTATGGGTTCATTTATACTTAGATTATTTTTAAACCAAATGTGAATTGAAAATACAGTGTTAATGGGGTGTGCAACCTGCATATATGGAGGGCCAACTTTTCTTATAGGCAGGTTCCAGAGGGATATCAGTATGTGCTGATTTTGGTATATGCAGGGGTCTTCAGTCAGTGCCCTGCTTGTACTGAGGGACAACTGTATACTGTATTTATTTAGTTTGGTTTGACCTGTAATGGTAGGGAGTATGATTCCAGATAGTTTAACAGATTTTTTTAAAATTGTGAACCCTAGTGATCAATATTTGTCAGACAGATCTTTTCTTGTTAGGCCATGTGACTAGTAGAAGGAAATGGTAATACCCTAATTTAATGAGATGTCTGAATTGAAAGGAGAACAGGTTACTATTTCTAGCTTACACAGGTAGGAGTAGAATAATGTGCACAGTTCCAGGTGGTTTTCCTTCTCTTCTGAGCACATTGGGGCTCATCCTCTACCTGTTGTATAAGAGACATTAAATGTGGTAATTATGCTATTGAGGAATTTAAAATTTTTGTTTTGGTTGACATACTAAAACTTTAGCTGGGATTATAAGAAATAGTCCTAGACAGCATCTCCAGTTTTTGTCTCAAGCAGATTATTTGAACAAGACTTGTTTCATAGAGATTTTTTTTTAAGTACGCAGTTTGGTTTCATTCATTGCTTGCTTATTTTTTGAGCATCTGATATGTGCCAGATACTTCTAGGTACTTTATGCCTTTTATTTTATTTAATCTTCATGGGAACTTTAAAAGAAAGGTAGTGGTATTTTCATTTTTAAAAGGTGAGGACATTGAGGCTTTCTTTACGAAACAGAGTAACCACTCCTGCCATCTTCCTTGAAAAGTATACCAATTGATGATCACAACTTACTGATCCTTGTGTCTAGTCCATTATACTCTAGTATGCTTTCATACTTCTGCTTCAGTCACATAAGTTGTACCCTTACCAAGAGCCAATTTTATTGGTTCCCAAACTTCTTAATAATTACTTATTTTAAATTAGGCAGATGGATTCATAAAGAAGATTATCTTATGAAAGCTGAGTTGAATGTTTGAAAAGACTCAAAGACAAGGAGATACAAAACTTGCCAAATGGGTTTTAGCAGTGCAGAAGTCTGTCTTGAGAGGCCTAGAGTCATGTTATTACAGCAGCAGTCTAGCATGCTGTTGACTCTTAAGCTGACTAGAAGAGAGGACCAGAGGAATCGTAAGACTTCTGCCAACTTTTCTCCACAAATTTTCTGTGCTTCTCTGACAAAAGTTTTCTGATTTAGTCATTAATATTTACAGTTTAATGGCAAAACATCTAACTCTGTAAAGAAGTCTGTATTAAACTTGGCTTTCTGTGATTCTGCTTAACTTATTTTATAGTTGCACTGTATTTTGTCCAGTACAGTATTTCATTTTACCTATTTTATGTATGCATTTTATATAATAAAATATGTATTTTACTGTGTATATGTAAATATTGTATCTATAACATACATACATGGGGGATTGGTGCCAGGACCCCGGCAGGTAACAAAATCTGTGGATGCTCAAGGCCCCTATATTAAAATGGCATAGTTCTTGCATATAACCTGTGCACATCCTCCTGTACAATTTAAATCATTTCTAGATTGCATATAATACCTAATACCATGAAGGTGCTACATAAATCGTTGTTACACTGTGTTGTTTTTTATTTGTATTATTTTTTATTGTTGTAATTTTTCCCCAAATGTTTTTGATCTGAGGTTGAATTAATCTGCAGATGCAGAAACTGAATATACCTAGGGCTGACTGTATACACAATAAAACAATACACATTTTAATGTATGATAAAATTAGTTTTGAGTTCTATTTTGACAGATGTATACAGTCTAATCACGATATAGACCATGTCTATCACTCCAGAAATTACCCACTTTGAGTCAGTTTTCTTCAACACCTTTGTCTTGGAACCAGTCATCTGATTTCTATCACTGTGAATTACCTTTAGCCTATTCTAGAAATAACTTCATAATAATGACATTGTACAGGTTAAACTCTTGTGTCTGACTTCTTTTCAAAATGTTTTCAGCATTCATCTGAGTTGCTGCGTGCATCTGAAATTAGTTATCTTAGTTGAACAGGTTTTCCACATACCAGTGCTTATTTGGCCATTCATTTGTGGATGTATATTTGGACGTTTTAGAGTTTTTAAGCTATTATAAATGTGTTGTGAAATTCTATGTAAGGATTTTTTATGGTCATTTATTATTTTTCTTGGATACATGCTAAGTAGAGGAAATGCCAAGTCACATTGTTAACTGTGTGGTTAATATTCTGCGGAAGTGGAAAAGTGTTTTTTTTAAAGTGGTTGTACCATTTTATAGTCCCATATTGATAGGATTTGACTGTGTTCCCACCTAAATCCCATCTTGAACTGCAGCTCCCATAATCCCCATGTGTCATAGGATTCCCCACGTGAATCATGGGGGCAGGTTTTCCCCGTGCTGTTCTTGTGGTAGTGGATGTTTCGTGAGATCTGATGGTTTTACAAAGAACAGTTCCCCTGAACACGCCATGCCACTATGTAAGATGTTACCTTTGTTTCTCCTTCACCTTCCACCATGGTTGTGAGACCTCCCAAGCATGTGGAACTGTGAGTCCACTAAACCTCTTTTTCTTCTTATTTTTTTGCGATAAATTCTCACTCTGTCGCCCAGGCTGGAGTGCAGTGGCGCCATCTTGGCTCCCTGCAACTTCTGCCTCATTGGTTCAGGCTGTTCTTCTACCTCAGTCTCCTGAGTAGCTGGGAACACAGGTGCGTGCCACCACACCCAGCTAAGTTTTGTGTTTTTAGTAGAGTTGGTGTTTCGCCATTTTGGCCAGGCTGGTCTCGAACTTCTGACCTCAGGTGATCCACCCACCTTGGCCTCCCAAAGTGCTAGGATTACAGGCATAAGCCACCACATCCGGCTGAAACCTCGTAATTGTTTATTTATTTGTTTGTTTATTAAGTATTTGTGAGACAGATCCTCACTCTGTTGCCCAAGCTGGAGTACAGTGGCATGATCTCAGCTCACTGCAACCTCTGCCTCCCCAGTTAAAGTGATTCTTCTGCCTCAGCCCCCTGCGTAGCTGGGATTACAGGTGTGCGTCACCGTGCCCAGCTATTTTTGTATTTTTAGTAGAGATGGGATTTCATGTTGGTCAGGCTGGTCTTGAACTCCTCACTTTGTGATCTGCCCAACTTGGCCTCCCAAAGTGCTGGGATTACAGGTGTGAGCTCCTGCACCTGGACCGAAACCTTTTTCTACATAAATTACCCAGTTTGGGGTATTTCTTCATTGTAGTATGAAAATGTACTAATATGCACATGTAACACGTTACTGTTGCAGTTGCTCAACATCCTCTATTGCACTTGGTATTTTCAGTCATTTTAAGTTTTGTTATTTGTGTAGTAGTATCTCATTATGGTTCTAATTTGCATTTCCCTGATGGTTGATGATGTTGAGCATTTTTCATGTGTGTGTTGTTTATTTGTGTATCTTCTTTTGCCTGTTTTTAAATCAAGTTGTCAGCTTTTTATTAAATTTAAAGGGCTTCTCATAATTTTGGCTATAAAATCTTTCATCAGTTATATGTATTATGAATATTTCTCCCAGCCTTTTCATTTTCTGAAGAGTCTTTAGAGGGGTATTAGGTTTTTATTTTGATGTACTCATTTACCAAAGCTTTCACTATCTTGTCTAAAAAACATCTTTGATTACTGCAAAATTGTGAAGAATTTTTCTTGTTTTTTTTTTGAAGTTTTATAATTTTAGATTTTACATAGAGTTTTCTTTTTTGGAGGCAGTTTCGCTGAGTCAGCCAGGCTGAGGTGCAGTGGTGTGATCTCAGCTCATTGTAGCCTCTGCCTCCTAGGTTCAAGTGATTCTCCTGCATCAGCTTCATGAGTAGTTTGAATTACAAGTGTGTGCCACCATGCTTGGCGAATTTTTGTATTTTTAGTAGAGATGGGGTCTTGCCATGTTGGCCAAGCTGGTCTTGAACTCCTGGTCTGAAGTGATCTCGAATGACTTGACCTCCAATGGTCTAGGATACAGGCATGAGCCAGTGCACCTGGCTTTACATGTATCTTAACCATCTGAAATTAATTTTTGTTTACAGTGGGAGAGAGTGGTTCTTCCACTACATAGTTGGTTGTTCCAGCACCACTTGTTTGAGACTATCCTGTCTTCATTTATTTATTTGGTACCTTAATTGAATATCCTTTGACCACTTGTATTTGAATCTATTTCTGTATTCTCTTGTTTTTCTGTTAGTCATTATGTCTATTGTAATTTATGCCCCCCGACTTTGTTTTTCCTTTTAAAAATCATTTTGCCTATTCTGAGCCTTTGTACTTCCATATGCACTTTAGAATCAGCTTGCAGTTTCATTTTAGAAAGGCTTGCTCGAATTTTGGTTGGAATTGCAATCATTTGTTTTATTTTTTGCTACTCCTCCATTTTATTACTTGGAGAAAAGTTTACTTTGTAATATGCTTTATGGGTCGTTCAGATGTGTTGTTTTTAAGTTTTATTTTTAAAATTAACTTGGAGTAAAATTGACTTTTTCTGGTGTGTAATTCAGTAAACTTTAATACATGTGTAGTTCTGTGTAACTCATACTACGGTCAAGACATATACAGTGCTGTTACTCTATAAATCAAGTTCAGGCTGCTACTTTCCTCTTTTCTCACCTGCTAATCCCTGGCAGCCGTTCTGTTCTCTATTACTGTAGTTTTATCTTTTGGAGGCGGCATAGAAATGTAATCATACAATGCAGTATGTAATGTTTTGAGACTGGCTTCTTTCACTACACAGTTACCTTTGAGATTCATCTATGTTTTATATATCAGTAGTTCATTCCCTTTCATTGCTTAGGGGTGTTACATTATATGGATGTACCGTAATTTATTTATGTTAAAGGACAGTTGTGCTGTTTATAGTTCTTGGAGATGAGTAGAGTGGCTATGAACATTTTTGTGCAGGTTTTTATATGAACATAAGTTTTCATTTCTGTAGTTTTCAAATCTCACCTAGGAATAAGATTACTGGATCATATGATAATTTGTAGAGTTTGCTTGATTGATTGATTGATCAGTTGATTGATTGATTGAGTCATGGTCTTGCTCTGTCACTGAAGTGAGAGTGCGGTGGTGTGATCATAGAAAACTGCAGCCACAAACTCCTGAGCTCAACTGATCCTTTCATCTTAGCTTCCTGAATAACTGGGACCACAGGTACAAACCAACACACCTGGTTAACCTGGCTATTTTTATTTTTATTTTTTATAGAGATGGGATGTTGCTATGTGGCCCAGGTTGGTCTCAAACTTCTGGCTTCAAGCGATCCTCCCGCCTCAGCCTCTCAAAATGCTTGGATTATAGGAATGAGCCACTGTGCCTGGCCTTTTTTCTTTTTAAGAAGTGTTTGTTTCTTATGTTGAAAGTAATCACATTCATTAGAAAGATTTGGGATATGTGGACTTAAATAAATAATTGGAAAACTATCGCCATTGTCTTTCTGCTGAAACTCAAACACTAGAAATTTCAGTTTCTCTCCTTTCCTTCCTCTTCCTCCTCCTCTTTTTCTGTTTGTACCTAGTGGTAATCGTATTGAAAAACATAATTTCCATCTTTATCTTAATTGCTTATTTATATATGAGACTCACTTCTTAACAATTTTCTGATTAGTATGTGACACATTAGCTGCCATGTGTATAACCATAATTCACGTTTATAGAAGTGAGTTACTGTGGTGGGATTTTAAACAGTGTGACTGGCTCGTGTGAGATAGTTTTCACTGAATAACCTTTATTTATTCGTCATATCCAACCAGTTGCCTATCTCAAGGATTATACAGTTGATGCCATCCACTTGATTTGCCATTCAGACTGATTAAAGCCTTAAGGCAGCTACCTACTTGTCATTTTTTTATTGTGCGAAAGATTGTTTCTGTAGTAAACTTGCCTTCTAAATTAATAATGTTGTTTGTATTCTTGAATGGAACAGCATGCAAATATTTCCATGTAGTTCTAGAAGTCAGATGCTGCTATGTATATTTTTCTACCTCTTACCTTTATTTATTTATTTATTTTTAATTTTTTGAGACGGAGTTTCGCTCTTGTTACCCGGGCTGGAGTGCAATGGCACGATCTCGGCTCACCACAACCTCCGCCTCCTGGGTTCAGGCAATTCTTCTGCTTCAGCCTCCTGAGTAGCTGGGATTACAGGCACGCGCCACCATGCCCAGATAATTTTTTGTATTTTTAGTAGAGATGGGGTTTCACCATGTTGACCAGGACGGTCTCGATCTGTTGACCTCTTGATCCACCCGCCTCGGCCTCCCAAAGTGCTGGGATTACAGGCGTGAGCACCACGCCTGGCCGATCTTACCTTTATTTTTAAGTATTGTGGGCTACTCCTCTTTTTAGAACGTTGGCTACTGTCTAGTGATTGCTAAGTCCTTGACGTGGCCTTGTGGAACTCGGATAAACATTTTCTTCTCTGCATTTGGTTGAAGTGTTTGTCAGTGATCTTCCTATCGTCTTTGCAGCCAGGAGCTTGGCTAAAAGGATTGTTTGGCTTGAGGTTTAGTGGATCAGATTAGTCTTCCGAGGCTTTCTGACCTGGCTTCTCACCATGGTATAATATTAGAGAGTACCATTAAGCTAATAATCAGACCCTATAACTCAGAATTTAGACATGAAAAAAAGCAGCTTCTTTACTTATTTAGCGGGACAGAATTCTTCGGTTCTGGGTAATGTGGAGTGAACACACAGCACTCTTTCTTTAGAAATGAATGTCATTATAAAACCTGGACAGAATACGTGGTCAGTAGCTGCAGGCAGATTGTGAAAGAACATCAGATTTAAAAATACAAACAAACCTCCAGGATCCCCTTCAGTACAGCTAAGAATCTAGAAGTGAACACTGCAGAAAAACATAGCCAGATCCAGAAGCCCTCTAGCTCTGTCTTGAGCGGTGAGAAAGGATGAAAAGCTTAGAGGGAGTTGAAGTCATCCTTTGTTATTTTTTCCTTTCCTTTTCCGCTATTTTCTTACAGCTCAGTTCCAGGCAATTACATGGTAATGACATCAGCTGGCAGCTCTTGGGTGCAGGAACCAAAACTGTGGGAGGGTAACTTCAGCTCTGTTTGATGGAACCATAGTTCCAAGAGGCAGATCCAAAGCCCATTGCTGTTTTTACTGTATCCTTTCAGTGTTTTACACCAAAACAGGGTGGTTGTAAAAGTGGCCTCTTTCAGGCAGCAGTACACAAAAAGACATCCTCAGGAAATTGGAAAAGAGAGGAAAGAGCTTGGGAAGAGACCTCATGAAGTCATATACAAACACCTTGGCTCATGAATCTGATGTTAATTAGCATATTTTACAAAGACTTTAAAAACAGGTATGGGATGGAGCTCCATCCAGGTTGCAGACTTACCATTGGGTGGTATAACCACAGGAATAATCCAAATAGCACTGCAAAGGCTTTGAAAACTGAACCGACATTGGAACTACAACCTCCAGAGGGCATATTGGAACTGCAACCTGAACTAACCAGGTTGATTGCTTGCTAAAAGAAAAATGTAAATACACTTTGTAGGATTTAAGAATATCCTAATTTTTTTTTGTTTTGTTTTGGTTCCTTGAGACAGGGTCTTAACTCTTTCTTGCAGGCTGGAGCGCACTGGTAGTCAGGGCTCACAGCAGCCTGGACCTCCCAGGATAAAGCGATCCTCCTACCTCAGCCTCCTGAATAGCTGGGACTACAGGCACATGCCACCACACCTGGCTAATTTTTAAATTTTTTGTAGAGAGGAGGTCTCACTATCTTGCCCAGGCTGGTCTTGAACTCCTGGGCTCAAGTGATCCTCCCACCTAGGCCTCCAAGAGTGCTGTGATTACAGGCATGAGCCACTGCCTCTGGTTGATCCTTAGTAGTTTTACAGCGCATTATTCAGAATGTCAAGGATGTCATCCAAAATTACTTGATATGCAAAGGCCACAAATAATTCACACTGATAAAGGCAGTAACAGACACCAGTGACAAGATAATATAAATATTGGATTTATTTGACAAAGACTTTAAACTCTCCATTATGAAAATGCTTGAACAAGCAACTGTAAACATTTCTGCAGCAAATGTTACACTAAAAGTATCAGCAAAAAAGTAGAAGGTAAAGAGGAAACAAAATTTTAGAACTAAAAAAGCAATAACTGTAATTGGAAGAACTGTGGATGGACTCAATAACAGAATGGAGATGAAAGAGGAAAGAGTGAATGAAGATAAGTCAGTAGAAATTTTTCAATCTGTGCAATAAAGAGAAAAATTTTTAAAAAGGCAAACTTTAGAGTTTCAGAAAACTGAGCTAGAGTGGTGCAGAAAAAGGTATTTAAAGAAATAACTGCTGAAAACTATGATTGTGTTGAAAGACATAGAAGTATACATTTAAGTGAAAAAAAGTCAACTTACTGCATGATAATTTAAAAAATAATTTGAAGTGGGCTGGGCATGGTGGCTCACGTCGGTAATCCCAGCACTTTGGGAGGCCGAGGTGGGTGGATCACATGGTCAAGAGATAGAGACCATCCTGGTCAACATGGTGAAATCCCATCTCTGCTAAAAGTACAAAAAATTAGGTAGGCATGGTGGTGCATGTCTGTAGTCCCAGCTACTTGGGAGGCTGAGGCAGGAGATTTGCCTGAACCCAGGAGGCGGAGGTTGCGGTGAGCCGAGATCGCGCCTTTGCACTCCAGCCTGGGTAAGGAGCGAAAATCTGCCTCAAAATAAATAAATAGATAGATAGATAGATAGATAGATAGATAGATAGATAGATAGATAGATAGAAGAGGAACTGGTATTATATGAAGGCAATAACATGGAGTTTTTATTTTATAGTAGTTAAATTCTTACTCCTGTGACTTTGGGTTTTATTGATTTCAAAGTTAATGATGGCGAATGTTTTTCCCACGTTATCTGAACTGAATCAAAACTTTGTGTGAATAGTGGTGGCAAGATACTGACTTTTTTTAGAGCAGTTTCTTTATGTACAATAGTTTGGCTTATTATGGCTCTTTCTTTTTTTTTTTTTGAGATGGAGTTTCGCTAATGTTACCTAGACTGGAGTGCAATGGCAGGATCTCGGCTCACCGCAACTTCCGCCTCCTGGGTTCAAGCAATTCTCCTGCCTCAGCCTCCCGAGTAGCTGGGACTACAGGCACGCACCACCATGCCTAGCTATTTTTTTTTTGTATTTTTAGTAGACACGGGGGTTTCACCTTGTTGACCAGGATGGTCTTGATCTCTTGACCTTGAGATCCACCCGCCTCGGCCTCCCAAAGTGCTGGGATTATAGGTGTGAGCCACCGTGCCTGGCTTATGGCTCTTATTTTTTAAGCTATAGAAGTTTTCTACTTGTGAGGGACTGCAGGGGCAAGAACAGCTCTGAGAAAGAAAGTAGGTTCTTTTCTACTTACGGAATTTTATGATATATTAGTAAAAATTATTAGCTTTCTTGCTTATTTAATTCTAAAGATGTACCATTAACTAAAAACCTCTAATTTCACATCTCTGTAGACATTTGGTAGGGATTATACAGGCCCAAAAGGAAAGTAAACACCGGAGTATCTACTACAAGGGAACACAAGTAAGAATGATTTAGAAATGGATAAGATGAATTGGTGTGTAAGAGTACATGTAAATGCTGTTTGCTCTCTAAAAGAATGTTTACCTAAAGCTATTCATCCTGCAGACTTCTTAATGATATCCTGGTGATGAAATCCAGACACCAGTAGTATATAGTTCAATTTAGTTTTATTGGTGAGCTACTTTAAATCTTTGATCAACCGTTAGTTTTGATAGTACCTGTTTGGATTTGGATACAGTTTAACACTTGATTAGGCAAATGGCTTCTCTTTTCTTAGGGGTAGTGGATCACCTAATTGATATATATTGGAATTGATACATTTCAGATTTTGCTTGAGTCACTAAGATTATTTTTGTTGTTTTCGGGTTAACCAAACTATTACGTTATGAATGGAAGAATCTTCAGGTTTTTGCTTTTCTTGTTGATGACTTCCTTTTTCTTCTTTTGCTATAGGTTTTGTCACTACACTTGACCACTTCTGGGTAGTCAAGAAGAGCTTGCCCTTTATTGAGTTGAGCTTGTAGCTGAATTAAATAATATTTGCCACCTGTGACAGGGATTTCAGTGTTGGAGAAACAAGGGAAATTAATAATGTTTTATTTTAAGGTCATAATATGGTTTCATATGTTCAACCTTGTTTCTTACGGTTGTGAAGAGGTTCATAAATTATGACAATGAATTTAACATTAAGAGAATACATTTTTAAGGATACACACATAAATAGAGATTTATAAGGATATGTATGTAGTTATAAAAGCACTCATACATGTATATTTTTCATTTCATACTCACGATACAGTGAATTTGACAGTACTATTGTCTCTGCTTTACCTATGAAGGACCAGTACCTAATTTAAATGACTTCCCAAAGCCATATATTTAATAAGGAGTATAATAGTGACTTAAACCTAGAACTAGGACACTGTCTTCTTGATCAGTGTTATATCCATTTCACAATACTGCCTTTAACAAAACAGTAAGAAATAAGAATCTAAATTTTACTGTTTGAACAGGGGAGGTTGTCATTTAAAATTCTGTTTGCTTTGATTTCTCCTTTTTTTTTTTTTAAGGAACATATAATTTCCCATTTTGTGGGTATCATAGAAGAAAGAATGTCAACATAAAATATTTTTCTCAACATATAAGTTTCCAGACCACTACACATGTTAGAAACTAACATATTAAGATTTTCCTAGTACTTTTATGTGTATTTAGCATGAAAACATGAATTCTTTTATTCTTCACAACCCCCCAATGAGATAGGTATAGTTACCTTAATTACCGGATAAAGAAACAGTCTTGGGAATCTGAGTAATTTGTATGGGTTACACATAGTGAATGAATTAGGAGTTTAAACTTCCAAAGTGATTAAAAGATAGTGTTTACTAAAAGAATAATTTTAGGTTATTTTATTTTAGAGATAATTTCTTGCTCTGTCACCTTTCTGGAGTGTAGTGGCATTGCTTACTGCAGCCTTGAACTCATGGGCTTAAGTGTTTCTGTTGCATTAGTTTCTCAAGAAGCTAGAAGGCAGGGCACGGTGGCTCAAGCCTGTAATCCCAGCAGTTTTGGAGGCCGAGGTGGGTGGATCACGAGGTCAAGATATCGAGACCATCCTGGTCAACGTGGTGAAACCCGGTCTCTACTAAAGATACAAAAAATTAGCTGGGCATGGTGGTGTGTGCCTTTAATCCCAGCTACTCGGGAGGCTGAGGCAGGAGAATTGCCTGAACCCAGGAGGCAGAGGTTGTGGTGAGGCGAGATCGCGCCATTGCACTCCAGCCTGGGTAACAAGAGCAAAACTCCGTCTCAAAAAAAAAAAAAAAAGAAGCTAGGACTACAGGCATGCACCACCATGCCTGGCTAATTTTAAAAAAAATTTTTGGTAGAGGTGGGGTCTCATAGCCTCGGCTGGTTGCTAATTTCGGGTCTCAAGTGATCTTCCCACCTTGGCCTCCCAAAGTACTGCAGTTATACGTGTGAGCCACTGGTGCCCAGCCTCTGAAACAGTAATTTATAAATAAGAGCGTGAAAAGTGTTTGTAGTCTCATCACAAGGTGCTTTTAATGGACTTTGACGGGTGGTTTAGATAAGTTAAAACAATTTAAAATTTTTTCTTCATATTTTTTGGGAAAAAAAAACACCAAAAGCCTGGTTGACAGGATTAGAAGACTCCTAAGTGAGGTCTTGTGGAATTAGAAAAGTGAATCAGGATGAGATTGTGAGAAGCCTTGACTCAGGGGTCGCAAGCTCCGCCTCCCCCCCCCCCCACACACACACACACTGGGGAACCCGGTTGCAGAGCAGGAGGTGAGTGGTGGGCAAGCAGACATTACCCCCCACCTCCCAGATCAGCAATGGCATTAGATTCTCATAGGAACGCAAACCCTATTGTGAGCTGTGTGTGTTGGGGGATCTAGGCTGCACACCTCTAATGAAAATCTAACTAATGCCTGATGATCTGAGGTGGAACAGTTTTATCCCGAAACCATCCCTTCCCCTACCCCTGGTCCCTGGTGCCACAAAGGTTGGAGACGGCTGCCTTGACTCACACATTGAATAGTTTTGGGCTATGAGAGTTCTTGCAAGATTTTGAACTGTGGCTATTCAAAGCATTTTGGTTTTCCCTAAGTGTGTTGTGGAATTCTTTGAACAGCACACCAATGATAATGGTAATGAAGGCATCTTGATATAGATAAAGGTTTGATAGAGATAAAGGTTTTTTTTTTTTTAACTGAAAAAGTCATAGGAATGGAATAAAAGGAGACATTTTAAAGGGGAGGTTGACTGCATTTGTAACCTGGCATTTCTCTTTGGTTTATACCTAGGAGTAAAATTGCCGGGTCATGTAATAACTCTGTTTACTATTTTGAGAAACTGCCAGACTGTTTTCCAGAGTAGCTGCACCATTTTACATTCCCACCAGTAGCATATGAGGGTTCTAATTTTCCAAATCCTTGGCAGCACTTGTCTTTATTTGTCTTTTTAATTATAGCCCGCCTAGGTGTTGTGAAATATGGTATCTCATTGTGGTTTTGATTTGCATTTCCTTAGTGGCTGCTCATGGTGTTAAACATCTATTTTATGTGCTCATTGGCTATTTGTGTATTTTCTTTGGAGAAGAATTTTGATTATTTGCCCATTTTTTAACTGAAAATTAAAAAAAAATTACTGAGTTGTTACATTTGTTTATAAAATACTCTAAATACAAATTCCTTATGTGATTCTGTAGATTCTTTTTGGTTTCTTAGAGTTTTCATGATGTCCTCTTTACCTTTTTTTTTTTTTTAATTATTCCTTGTGTTTTTAGTATCACTTCTCAGGGACTTTTAAGTAGAGCAGAGAAAAGAGAGAAGGAAATTCTGTAATATTTTCCTCTGTGTAGAAGAATTTTTTTAACATTTCCTTATTGTAAATCAAAGGATTGGGAGAGCTGTACAAAACTAGCATGTTGGGATGATGTGGTTATTTCAGTTAAGAGAAGTCAATTGTTTTTAACTGGAAGTGAAAAGATTTAAAGTAAGATCATTTTCTTATTTTGATTGTTGTGAGGTGATAAAATCTGGTAATAAAGTAGTTTAAAAAATGACATCCTCTGCAGATTTAAAAAAGTAGTATAAGTAGCCAGGCACAGTGGCTCACGCCTGTAATCCCAGCAATTTGGGAGGCTGAGGCAGGCTGATCACCTGAGGTCAGGAGTTCAAGACTAGCCTGGCCAACATGGTGGAACCCCGTCTCTACTAAAAATATAAAAATTAGCTAGGTGTGGTGGCCCATGCCTGTAATCCCAGCTACTTGGAGGCTGAGGCAGGAGAAAGGCTTGCACCCAGAAGACTAAGGTAGCAGTGAGCTGAGATTGTGCCAGCCTGGGTGACAAGAGTGAAACTCCATGTCAAAAAAAAAAAAAAGGTTGTATAAGCTGCCTAACTGTAGGATGAGGTAAGAGGCCAGTAGAAGATCAAGAGATATAGTGAGAATAGAAGATAAGGAGATAAGGAAGCCAGTCTGGATTGTCCTCTTTTATTACGTTGGGTCTTGGTAGCAATTTTGACTGCTTTGGAAAATTGTTCAGTTTTTTTATGAGGATATGTTTTATTCCTTTGGTTCTCTAATGTTATAACAAGTACCCTTGCTTTTTAATGGACAAATTAACTGAAAGGTAGTATCAATTTTAGTATTGATTTCCATTTCCTTTTTTCATTCTTATGAATATGTAGTTGATCTGCCTCACACATATGTACTTACACATGTCACTTAATTAGATGTGGCAGAAAATCAGTATTCCTTTTTCAGGAAGGACTTTATTTCTCGTGCTTGTGCTAAAACACACGTGTTTATTGAACCATGTCATAGCACATTACTACATTGAACACTATAAAGTGAAATAAGCTGTCTTAAAAACAGTTTGATGGATTTCTAGGGGTAAGAAGTTTTAATTACAAAATTAAATAGGCTTTAATATTTGTAAGAGTTTGAGGAAAAACAATCAGTGAGAAAATTTCTGTTCTAATTTTATTAGAAAGAGATTAATAGCTATTTATTCAAAACATCTGATTAGGCAGCTCTGGGGTAGGGCAAGCTGTGAATAAGTGTGTGGGGCAGGTGCGGTGGCTCATGCCTAGCACATTGGGAGGCTGACATAGGAGGACTGCTTGAGGGAGTTTGAGACCAACTTGGGGAACATAGTGAGATACCATCTCTATAAAAATAAGAAAAGTAGATGGTGCATGCCTGTGTTACACGCTACTCAGGGGGCTGAGACAGGGGGATTGCTTGAGCCCAGGAGTTGGAGATTGCAGTGAGCCATGACCTTACCACTGCACTCCAGCTGGGTGACAGAGACCCCATCTCATAAAGAAAGAAGGTATGGGAAGGAAGAGAGGGAGAGAGAAAAAGAAAAGAAAAAAGGATCTGGGTACTGTTTTGTAATGTCGCAGATTGAGTTTTTGGCTTCAGAGTTCTACAGGTGATTCACCTGCCTGAAATACGCTATTCTTATCTTTGCATACTTGCCAAAGCATGTCCTTCCTTTAATTAGGATAATAAAATACAACTTGCAAGGTAAAAAAAAAAAAAAGAAAAGTGACGTAGAAGCCATAGAGTTTATGTAAAAATTTTTGATAGTAAGCACCTTTGTTATTAGTAGGAAACTGTTACTTTGGGAGCTGGGGAAAGGAGGATAAGGGAGATCTGCATTTTTCTTTAGCTTGTCCATGTTCAAGTATATCAAGTACATGGTAGACATAGAGGTAGAAGTTGGAATTGTATTCAAGTGCAGTGGTTTCTTGGGCATATGCAAATACATGTACATTATTTGTACTGTAGTTAGCTGAGAGTTAGAACACTGGATAGGTGATTAGGCCTTTCTCTGATGTTTTTTTCTTGTGTGAATGAGGAAAAAGAAAAATGTACTCCAATTGCTTTGGTTTCTGTGGTATGGTATATGGTGCCTATCTTAATTGTCAAATGATACTTTCCCCTTAACGTCTATACATCTGACCCATATACTCAACCTCATTGTGTAGGCCAGATTGCTTCGTGTATCTTCATTTCATACCATTAATTCAGAAAACTTACAAAGTGTTCTTCCACTTGTTATCTTTTTGATTTGATTAATTTTTTAAAGGTACATTGAAGACTATCTTCTAGTGTGTTAAGGTTGAGTGAACACATCCTTGTTCATTTTTCTGTGTAATTGATGCTGTAATTGAGAGTTCATTAATTAATGCCTGATGTCTTATAATAGAGCTTGGATTTTTTTTTTGTTATATATTTGTTCATATTGAAACTCGTCTCCTGCTTTACCCTCTTTCTGAGGCTCTGTGAAGTATTTCAACCTCAGTCTTCTCATCTTGTTAGCAGTTAATTAATTGTCATTTATATACCCAGTATTTCACTTGGTTTCCCATTCAGGTTGTTTATGTTTTCTGATCATTTGTGGAATTCATTCATACCTCTCCATCTACTTCAGCAAATGTTTTCTGGTCCTGGCTTTTGTTTCTCTGTCAGACCCTTCCTTACCCATGACTAAAAAAATTCTTAATTCCATCATAACTTTCGCTTTTGTTTTTGGAAGATTCCAGACGGACTATTCAAAGTAATAGTCTGTGTGGAATCTTCCTAGCCGGCCACCACATAAACTTTGTTCCCTGTCTGTGGGTTGTGCTTACTTACTGAGTTAGTGTGTCTTCTTGTTCCAGACTGGCTTTTCAGAATTCATGAGATTCATTTATTTGTACAGTTTTAGGTTTCTTCTGGACCTCCTAAAGGACAAGAAGAGTTACTGGTAATATTCCTGCCCTCTACCACTTAGGTGCCATGGTTCTTTGAGATTGTCAGAAGTCATTATTGCCTGTCATTCAGACCTAGTAATTTCTTTATATTAGTATAACTGTATTCATTTATTCCATTAAATACTGAAGCAGAATCCATGAGTATCTCTATTGTCTCACTCTGTTTCCTGAAAAGGAACTTTTATTATTGGCTTTTTGAGTAACTTGTAACTAATATTCAGACTCTTCTTCAGGATTTTTATTTCTTTCTTTTGAAAAAGTGTCTTCTGTCTGTGCAAACATGATTATATGGATTCTCTTTTATCTTCCCATCATCGAGTACATTTTTAATGCAACAAAACAGCAAAGCGTTCTGAACTGTTAATTTCTTGTTCAATCTAGATTCTGTATATTTGACTTTGGAGCCTATCTTGATATCATGATGGCTGTTTATACTTTAATTATATTTGGTAAAAAGTAAATTGAACTTTTTCCATTTGTCTTGACCAGTGATTCAGTATCAGAAAAGCTCTTTGGCAAGTGCATAACCTGACTGAAATGTCAGGGAACAGATGGAAAGGAGTTGCATAGGAATTGGCTGAGTAGTAGGAGTTTGGCTTTCTGAAAAGTTACTGCCTTTTCTTTCCTCCAGAAGTGATATGAAGAAGAACCCAACTTTGAAAAGAAGAGACAACTGATTTTAGGCTGGCATTAAGTAGGAGCAGATAAAAGCCCTTTCAAATGTGGTCTTTACCCTATGGTTTATTTACTTTTGAAGAGACTTGAGCTCTCAGAATATCAAGAATATCTCATGATCAGATGTAAACACAAAAAACAGTTTAGAGCCAATATAAATAGTTCTTTTGAATTTTCCTGATGATACTCCTGCCTTGATTAGGGTGAAAAATTGCATTTAAGGTAATTAACTTATAATCTGAATATGAAGGCAACTGACTTTATTTGTGATTATATAGTTGGGTGTTGTGAATGTTATTACAGGCAGAATTTCTGCTTAAGTGCATATAAGCTATTTTTATACGTTTTAACATTTCATCAGAGAGTTCTGAAGACCACACTGAAAAAAAATCTTTTTAAAATTACTGATTTTCATTGCCTGATTAACTTATGTGAATCTATAATGAGGCTGTTAAGTATTAACTTAAACAAATTAAGCTGTCACCTTTACAATTACATGAAGAATTTGAGGCAGGACATCCTCCTATCTGACATTGGATACTTCTGCATTTGATAAAACTAAAAATGCATTGGAAGACAGATGCAATACTTTGGAAGATAGATAGAAAAGTACAATAGAGATTAAAAGAAAGGTGGGCAATATGGTGGCAGTTAAACAGATTTATCTCTGGTTGCTGGGGTCTCTGTTTTCTGATTACTGAGCTTTTAATATGTTAAAATTGGATGTTAATCTTAATGATGAATCATTTCTTAGTTCTGTTGAACCAAATAGTTCTTTCTCTTTACTTTTTATGTCATCTTCAGGTGGATAAATTAGGTGATGTCTGTGTTTTTCCTTTTGTATTCACCTAAGCATATTTGCAAAAAAGGCTTTGCCACAGTGGGAATTAATTGTGGTGAAGAAAGCTAAATTGTTCTTTCGTGCTAATTTTATGTGTATATACTGCAAAGTTAGACAAAGAAACTAAGTTAAACAAAGATCTAGAGCTACTGCCAAACCTAAAAACAACAATGACACAAAGAAGAGAACAGCATGCAGGGTCCAAAGCCAACAAAATCCAAATGTAAATTTGCTAGTTTGCGGGCATCACATGTAAATGGACTTATTCTGGCAACTCTTGGAGTTAAAAATACAAAAGACATCACTTATACAAAAGCAAAAATGATTGTTTTCTTTTTAAATAGGAAAATGGTCTTTTGAAATTTATAGTAGCCATTTAGTTCGTAGGAAGAATGCTGCCTTTCACTTTTGTTAAAATCCATTTGTTTACTTAATCCCATTACTAGTATACTGTGTTTCTTCATGTTTTTGAAAGTTATTCTGGATGACATAAGAAGATGACATGAACATTACATCAAAAATTTACTGAACAGATTTTTTTTTTAAAGCCTTGGATTGGGACCCGTAGTTAGAATCCTTTCTTGGTATATTGGCAACATATTTTACATTGGCAATATAATTGTCACTTTGTAATTGCTGTTGCCTGCATGCTCATTTACTTGATTTAATTACAAAAATACCTTTTATCTTACTCTACTTTTTAGTTTTTATTATTATTATTATTATTATTTTTTGAGACAGTCTTGCTCTGTTGCCCCGTCTGGAGTGCAGTGACATGATCTTGGCTCACTGCAACCTGTACCTCATATGGGAGGAAATAAAATGAATCCTTGGCAAGTGTGGGTCTGGCTCGTTTGTGGTTCATCAGATGGACATGGATGAAGGGAAACAAAGGTAGTAATGTTTCTTTGAAGATAAAGGATTGAAAACAGTGTTCTTCCGGAAATTAAAAGGTAATGCCTGAAGAATTGGGCATCACTGTTTGGTATATGCAAAATAACATGATTTCCCTGCTCTAACATATATAGGCAAAGTCTTACTCTGTTGCCCAGGCTTAAGTGCAGTGTTACAGTCATAGCTCACTGTAACCTCAAACTCCCGGGCTGAATTGATGATCCTGCCTCGGGCCTCCTAAGGAGCCAGTACTATAGGCAAGTAACACCATGCACTGCTAATTTTTAATTTTTTTGTGGAGACAGGATATCACTATATTGCCCATGCTGCTCTTGAAGTCTTGACTTCAAGTGATCCTCCTGTCTCTGCCTCCCAAAGTACTGGGATTGCAAATGTGAGCCACTGCGCCTAGCCTTACAATAAATATTTGTTTCTTATGATTTTTTTAGGCCTACTTTTTTGTTTTTTATTGTGGTCCAAAAAAACATGAGATCTGCCCTCTTAACAAATTCTTAGGTGTGCAGTATGGCATTGTTAACTACCTATATGCACGTTGTTTTACAACAGATTTTTAGTAGTTTTTCATCTTGCGTGACTGAAACTGTGTCCCTAATGAATAACAGTTTTCCACTCTACAGTAATCACCATTCTACCTTCTGCTTCTGAGTTTCGGTACTTTAGATACGTCAGATAAGTAGAATTATGCAGTAATTTTCCTTTTGTGTCTGGGTTACTTTATTAACATATCCTGCAGGTTTATCCATGTTATCACAAATGATAGAATGTTTCTTTTGTTTAAGGGTAAGTAATATTTTATTGCATGCATAAAGAAATAAATGTGGTAACATTTTCTTTATTTTTTTCATCTAAAGACCCACTAAAACAACATTTTTTTTGGGGGGGGGAGGAAGGGAGGAAGGCAGGAAGGGAGGGAAGGAGGAAGGGAGGAAGGAAGGGAGGGAGGGAGGAAAGGGAAGGAAGGAAATCAAGCAATGAGAGAGATATTGCCGACCTGGATCTAGAGGTTTACAAGTTGATTTCTTTCTTTTTTTTGAGAGAGGGAAAGAAAGAAAAAAAATGAGTAAAGGAGAGGAAGAAAGATGAAGAGAAAGAGGGAGGGTGAACGAAAATACTGCTTTATTCTGAAAAAAAAAAAGGGTATTAATAATGACCAATCAATGTTTCATTTAAACCTATAAGTAGATGTGATGTGGTATTGACAAGAATGTATATTTTGTGTATTTGAAGTGGAGAGCTCTGTAAATATTTATTAAGTTTACTTGTAAAACAACATTTTTTAAAAACTCATAGACATTTAGTTTATTTCCACATTTTGGCTATTCGTATTGTAAGAAGCATGGGAATACAGATATCTTTTTGAGCTCCTGATTTTAACTCTTTTGGATAAATATCCAGAAGTGGGATTGCTGGATCATTATGGTGGTTCTATTTTTAATTTTTTAAGGACCTGCCATGCTGTTTTCCATAGCAACCATATTGTTTTATATTCCCTCCAACAGTGTACAAAGGTTCCAGTCTCTCCACATCCTCACTGTCAGTTATGTTCTTATATTTTGTGTGTGTGTGTGTGTGTGTGTGTGTGTATGTGTGTGTGTGTTTAAATAATAGTCATCCCATTAGATGTGAGGATATATATCTATCTCATTGTGGTTTTGATTTGCATTTCCCTGATGATTAGGTTTGTTGAGCACATTTTTATATACCTATAAGAAAATGCAAAAAAGATACCTGTCTGTCTTCTTTGGAGAAAGAGGGTATTCTTAATTCTTTTAAAGCAATATTTAAACTAACAGAATGTTAGCAAAGTAAGAGATACTGAATTTCTAGAAGTCTTTGTGACTGTGTTTGAATTGTATGAAGTGTGAGGCTAGTAGTTTTATATTTGTCCATTGATTGTTTTTGGTTTATTTCTTAAAAAAAATTTTAATTTATAATATAAACTTCAGAAATTTTGGAAAATAGTGAAAGGAAGGAAATAATTCAGCTTTGCAAATAAAATTATTACAACTTTTTAAGTTCCCCCTTTATGCATTGTTTTTAAAGTTACCATGTTAAACTTTTTTTGTATCTTGCTTTTTTAATGAAAACTAAAATGGAAAGAAAGCTTTCATTTAAAAGAAGCTTAACAGATGAAGAAAAATAAAGTAGTATAATTTTTACATTCAGATTGGACACTTCCAAATTGGAAACAAGAAGAATTGGTTTTTGAATTAAATGGGAAAGTGAAAAAACAAGGATAATAGGAGCTAATACTATATTACTGAATTTATACACTCTTAAAAACATGGACAGAGTCAGAACACATAGTAAATTTTTATCATAATGAGCCACATGACTCTAATATAAGCTCTAGTACTTGAGTTTAAAATTTTTCACTGTTTAAGAATTTACCATCCTGGTGTGGTTGCTCACACTTGTAATCCCTGCACTTTGAGAGGCCGAGACAGGCGGATCACTGGAGGTCAGGAGTTTGAGATGAGACTTGCCATCATGGTGAAGCCCCGTCTCAAAAAAAAATTTACCTGTGGATTCTTTAAGTTAAGTCACTTATATCATCATTTAATTACTAGATTTTAAAATGAACTTTTTGTTCATTAGAGAAACTTGGTTTATATTATACTTGTTGAATGAATGGTCATGCACAGAGAGTTCCAGATTTGTGATGGATTCACCGTACCAATTTTTTTCTTTTCTAGCTTTTCTAATTATTTTTTCAGCCTTGCTTTTATACATTTTTCTGGTCAAAATTTTTTAGTCCATTTCATGAGAACAGTTTCTGGTATCAGGACTGTCGGCTGAATGCCTTCTTAGTGTGGTTGCTTTTGTCCTGTGCCTTGGTCATCACTTGTTCCTTCTGTGAAGGCTGCCTGGCAGTGTCATACCCTTCAGGAACACTGGGAGAGTGAACGATCAGTGGATAAGTAAAAAGCTACGGCTAGTCCGGGCGTGTTGGCATTCCCAGCACTTTGTGAGGCTGAGGCAGTGGATCACCTAAAGTTAGGAGTTCAAGACAGCCTTGGAAACGTGGTTAAACCTCTTCTCCACTACTATATCTGTAAATATAAAAATTAGCTGGCCTTAGTGGCGGGTGCCTGTCATCCTGCTACTTGGGGGACTGAGGCCAGAGAATCGCTTGGACACAGGAGGCACAGGTTGCAGGGCCATTCTCGCAGTTGTGAGGTTTTAGCTTATTGTGATTTTGATTTACACTTTCCTGATATTTATGATGCCTTTTCATTTACCTGTTAGCCATTTGTATGCCTTCCTTGGAGATATGTCCATTCAAATTTGTTGCCCATTTTTAAATTGGCTTATTTGGGTTTTTCTGCTGTTGAATTGTAGGAGTTCCTTATATATGTTGGATGCTAACCCCTTATCGGAGTTATGGTTTGCAGATATTTTCTCCCATTCTGTAGATTGCCTTTTTATTCTGTTGTTTCCTTTGTTATGTGGAAGCTTTATAGTTTAATGCAGTCCCTTGTCTGTTTTTGCTATTTTTGTTTTGTCACATCCAAGACATCACTGATAAGACCAGTGTCGAGAAGGTGAGGTGGTTAACAGGATCAGCACAGGCACCACGTAACAGAGATAAATATAAACTGTAGCCCATTGCCTTTTTTTATTATTTGTAAATAAAGTTTATTTGAACACAACAACTCCCATTTGTTTGCATTTAGCCTATGGCTGCTTTTTTGCTCTAGAGTATAGAGTTTAGTAGTTGGTATAGAAGTGATCGGCCCCCAGTCTCCTAAAGTATTTATCATCTGGCCCTGTACTGCAAAAGTTTGCTGACCTCTGCTATAGAGATCTAAGAAATGATGAATAAGAGTAAGAGTTATATTTTATGACTAGATGCCTTTGATGACCTGAAAGAATTCAGTTTTATCCTGTAAACAAATGTTTGCTGAGAGCCTGCTGTGTGCTTGGCATTTGGTTTTGCTGATATGATCCAGAAAATGCTAGATAGCAAGAGACTAATTAATGGGTGAGTAAATGGAAAGTAGTGAAGGTGATGAATATGAATTTTTCTTTTATGAGTATGGAAAGAATTGAGTCGTAGTTTGGTACTATGAGGGAGATTTTTAAATATAAGGAAATATGAAAGGAAAATTTTTAGAGTTCCTCTGAGAGAGGCAGAGTATCTTGTCATTATAGGAATTAATGATCTAAGACTTGAACCAGGGAGTACATGGGCCTCATTACAGGAAATGAATAGAATTGTTAGTGGAATTAAGTTAATAATAGTAATTGCTCACACAGCTGTTTTTCAGTAGCAAATTGTGTTAGGTAATCAGCAAAAATCCACAAAAATGTACTTGATAGTTATGCAGAAACTGCTTTATTGGTACTGACTTATGATCCTAATGGGTACCGTAAAAACAAATAAACAGAAAACCTTTGTTTGCACTTTCACATTGGTATAGTTTTGTATATTTTTTGTTTAATGTGTAAGTGCATTTGTAATGTATTCATCTTCCTTTTCTAACCACAAAACCCAAATATAATTGTCTTGTTGAAGAAGAGCAGCAACATGAACTTTATGAGCTCACAGAGCAGTGAGTTATTTTTTCACTGAAAACAGGAGTATCTATTTGATTGCTTGTCTTGTATTCTTTCCCAGACAGAAGGGGGATGTTTTATTGTATGGTTGGATTTATGTCTGCTAATTTGTTTGTTTTCTGTTTATTCCGACTGTATTTTGTTTTACTGTTCTTCCATTCTACCTTTTGGGGTGAGATTTTCTTAGGACTCCTTTTATTTGTTGGCTTTTTTTGCAATGCCTCTGCTTTTTTTTTGAGGGGGGTAGCTTCTCTAGGGAAGTTAACGTACATCATTAACTTCTCAGAGGCTATTTAGAGTTATTGTGCCACTGCACGTAAAAGGCAGAATTTTTGACCTTTTAGGTCTATTTACCGTATTCCTTTATGCTGTTGTTATCATGTGTGTTACATCTAAATGCACTGTAACTCTTAAGAGAGAAAATGATTTTTTCTTTAAGTTGCTGTATGTGTTTTAAAGACATTAAAGAGAAAATTAGTCTTTTTACTTACTATATATGATACTGTTCCTTAGGATACAGGTTTTCCTCCGATAACATTATCCTTCATCCTGGGCCAGGTACAGTCCCAGCACTTTGGGAGGCTGAGACAGGCAGATCGCTTGAAGTCAGGAGTTTGAGACCAGCCTGGCCAACATAGTGAAACCTCGTCTGTACTAAAGACCCAAAAATTAGCCTGGTATCTTGGTGTGTGCCTGTAATCCCAGCTGCTCGGGAGTCTGAGGCAGGAGAATCGCTTGAACCTGGGAGGTGGAGGTGGAGGTTGCAGGGAGCCAAGAACGTGCCACTGCACTCCAGTCTGGGCAACAAGAGCAAACATCCGTTATTTAAAAAAAAACAAAAAACAGAAAAAAAAACCCAACATAATCCTTCAGCCTGAAGAACTTATTTTAATATTCCTTATACCAAAGTTATGCTGGCAGTGAGTTCTTAATTTTCTTTTATTTGAGAACATCTTTATTTCAGCTCCATTCTTGAAGGATATTTTTGCTGAGCATAGAATTCTGATTGATAATTATTCTCCCACATCCCCCAAACCCAAGCACTTTAAAGGTATTTTTTTCACATTTGCTGGCATTCATGGTTTCTGAAAACAGGTCCTTAGTTATTTGAAATGTTGTTACTTGCAATGTAATACTGAACGTATTACAATATTTCTGGCCATTTTCAAGCTTTTCTCTTTATTTTTGGGTTGTCAGTAGCTTGACTCTCTTATGCCTATGCATGTTTTTCTTTATACTCTGTGGGGTTCTCTGAGTACAGTTTTAATCAGTAAATTGTGTCTCTCACTGCATTTGTGAAGTTTTGGGCATTATTTCTTCAAACACTTTTTCCACTCTATTCTCTTAGCTCTCTCATTATTACCTATATTAGTCTTAAACATCTCCTCTCAGGTCCCTGAGGACCTGTTCATTTTCTTTTAGTTCTTTTTCTCTTTTTTATTACTTGGATAATTTCTGATGGTCTGTCATCAGCTTCACTTATTATTACTCCTGTTATCTCCATTTTCTGTTAAGACCATTCAGGAAGTTTCTTTTTAAATTTCAATACTTTGTGTGTGTGTGTATGTGTATGGAGACAGTCTTTCAGATATTTTGTCTCTCTGTGTGTGTGTGTGTGTGTGTGTGTGTGTGTGTGTGTGTGTGTGTGTGTGTAGACAGAGTCTTGCTCTTACTGCCCAGGCTGGAGTGCAATGGTATGATCTTAGTTCACTATAACCTCTGCCTCCTGGTTTCAAGTGATTCTCCTGCCTCAGCCTCCCGAGTAGCTGGAGTTACAGGTGCCCACCACCATGCCTAATATTTTGTATTTTTAGTAGAGATGCCATGTCAACATGTCGGTCAGGCTGGTGTTGAACTCCTGACCTCAGATGATTCACCCACCTTGGCCTCCCAAAGTGCTGGGATTACAGAAGTGAGCCACTGTGCCTGGCCCATTTTAGCTATTTTTAATTAATCAATTTATTTATGAGACAGAATGACGTTTTGCCACCAAGGCTGGAGTGCAGTGGTGCAATATCAGCTCACTGCACCTCCTCCTCCTGGCCTCCAATCAGTCCTCCAGTGTCAGCCTCCCACATAGCTGGGACTACAGGAGTACACTATGATACCTGGCTAATTTTTATTTTTTTGTGGAGATGTAGTTTCCCCATGTTGCTCAGGCTGTTCTCAAACTCCTGGGCTCAAGCAGTCCAGCTGCCTTGGCCGCCCTAAGTGCTGGGATTATGGGAATGAGCCACCACACCTGGCTTAATTTTTGTTTTTTAAAAAATGTTTTCTTCCTGAGATTTTCACTTTTTTTTTTAAATTAAAAGGATATATTTTTTACTTCATTGAGCATAGTTACAGTATCTGTTTTAATGTCCTTGTCTGAAAATTGTATTTTGGGTCATCTTGAGGTTGGCCTCTGTTTTTTTTTTTTTTCCCTGAAATTGGGTTACATATTACTGTCAAAGAATTTTGGATATTATGAATGTTATTGGTGGAAATTTTGGCTTATTTCATGTTTTTCTAAAGAGTTTGATTTATTTGTTTTAGCGAGTCATTTGCTTTTAGTTAGACTCATGGTGAACATTATCTCTTGTGTGAGTTTGGTAGTTGCTCAGATCTCAATTCGATTATTTTATTCTCTGCTGCAAACTGCCTTGTGCCTCCTGGCCTGTGAATGGTGTTCTAGGGCTCAGCCAAAGATGTGAGCAGAAATAAACCAAAAATTTGGGACCTCTTTTTCTCCCTCTTGGGATTCTACCCTCAACTTTCTGGTGACGGTGGTTTTGCTGTCTCTGTCCTCTTTTCCTTCAGGCCAAAAAGACAATGGAGTTTGTATTGGAATTTTTTTTTTTTTTTGAGACGGAGTTTCGCTCTTGTTACCCAGGCCGGAGTGCAATGGCGCAATCTCGGCTCACGGCAACCACCGCCTCCTGGGTTCAGGCAATTCTCCTGCCTCAGCCTCCTGAGTAGCTGGGATTACAGGCACGCGCCACCGTGCCCAGTTAATTTTTTGTATTTTTAGTAGAGACGGGGTTTCACTATGTTGACCGGGATGGTCTCGATCTCTTGACCTCGTGATCCACCCGCCTCGGCCTCCCAAAGTGCTGGGATTACAGGCGTGAGCCACCGCGCCCGGCCTTGGAATTTTAGTTACTATAGGTTAAGGCTGCTTGCCTGCAGGACAAAGCTTTCAGAATGGGAAACCACCTGTGCTGGGTCCTGCGAGCTGATAAAAAGAGAAACTCACCAATTTTGTTCTCTTCTTCCAAGTTTATGTTTTCATTCAGAATCGGCCTGGTTTTGTTTACTCCCCAGAGCCTTAATGTAGTTGATAGCAAGCTAGCTAGGTATTTTCTTTCCTCCTGTCCTAGGATTTATAGTAACTATTGTAAGAGAAAGAATAGTAAGAGATTAATTCAGAGAGGTGGGAGGCAGAACCTCTAGAATATTGCAGACCATTGGGTTTATTAATAATTCTGAATGAGTTAGGAAGCCATTAGTAGATTTTGAGCACAGGATGGACATGATTTGGTTTGTTTTTAAAAGGTTAAAGAAGAGAGATAACATTTGGGAGGCTATTATAGTAATGCAGATCAGAGATGATTTGATTGTGTTAGAAATAACATCAAGCTGCCTTTTTTTTTTTTTAAACTATGTTGGTAGTGCTCCTATGAAAGAAAATACTGGCATTGGTCTTGAGGTACAGATGGGGCTTTGGTATTTAGAATGGGAGAATACTTGCTTCTCAGGAACATTGGGAGGGCCCTTCCTTCTTTCCAGAAATTTGACAGCTTTTAAGGGAGCAGTTTTAAAGGTAGTTTAAGAGCTTTTGTCAAGGTTGGTAATACCTGTTCAGGTAGAACAAATCCTCCAGACACCACCAGATCACTATATAGTTCACATTAGACAATTCCCAACTTGCCCTCTAGGTAGGAATGTATTAGTATTTTGTATTTTCCTTTTGTATCTTTGCAGTGCATTTATATGAGGATGATATGGCTAGTAACAATAATAGAGCAAAACCTATGTTTGAAAGTCATTTTCAAAATTAGTCATTTTTTGAATGAAATTAGCTGTGTGTTCATTACCTTATTGTACTGTACTTTGGTAGTAAAGACTTTAATGGAACATCTGTACTTGTGAATCTTTGGTCTCAACAATGCCAAACAAAAATTCTGATTGAATTATTAAAGATGGCCTGAAAGGGTGATTTATTCTGATATTTCTACTGGACTTACCTTCTTACATATGTGTTTTTTGGTTTTTAGACTGTTTTATTTGACAATTCACTGCACAGAACCTAAATTTTTTTGTAAGTTAGAAAAAAACTCTATAATGTTAAATACTTTACATGAGGTAGCATGTTTTGACTTCTGTTCAATTCCCTTGCAGTTTTCATATTTTCCTCCCTTTTCCCTTTTCTGTTAATGGGTAGCATGATAACAAAGCACTTGTTATTATATTCTAATTGATCCTATTTCACAGTTAATTTCTATGAAATACATTCGTAGATTTCATGAGCATCTAAAATGTGAGAAATACAATAAAAAAATCTTGATGTTAGGATTTTAGATGTATATTACTTTACAATTGATTGCAACCCTTGATTCATATCTAAAGGAATATCCTTACTCTAGAAATAGAACTGAATAAAGAAACTATTGAAGATAGACACATTTATAGGTTTTGTTATCTGATGTAGCTATCTGTAACCAGAATTCTTTGATGAAGTCATGTATTGGATCCCCTACAGCAGATGGCAGTCCTGCAAAGTGTATTATGTTTTCCTTATTTATGACAGTGCTGAGATTTGATATTTTTGGAGTACATTTTACTTTCTAGAATAAAAATCTGATTTCAGTGCTGCTAAAGGGAGAGTGCACATGTGCACCAGAGGGTGAAGGGAGAAAAAGAGAGAAATGTGTGTGTAATTCCCTGTGCCCTTGCTCGCAACTATATGTGTGTCTCTTTCCCGCAGAGATAGGTTGTCATTTATGATACCCTAGCAGTATGGTCAGATTGGATTGCTTTTCTTACTGCTTTTGCTGCAGGGATATCCTAACCATTTCTCTCATTCTTCTATGCTTTCTGTCTCTCTGTTTCTAACTTTCATTCTTTCTTGGGTCATCAGACTCACCACTACTACCTGAAATACCTTCCCATTTCCTTTCCTGTTTCTCAATTTACCCTCCTCTTAGTTCAAGGTGGCGGAGTCTTTAGTGATAGATCTGGTAGTGGCAAGTGGGAAGAGAAGGAACTGGTGTTCATGTTAGTAGCTTTGCTTTTGAATCCTCCCTTTTACTTTCAGGCAGGTGTTGTGTAAGTGTCACCAAATACTCAGACTCTGCAGTGTTAACCAACTTTGCTTAGAGGGCCCATATGGGGAGTGAGTGGAGGGAAACACAACAGGTGCTTAGAGCGCAGAAAAGCATCTCCTCCCACCAAAACAAGAGTCTGTTTCCATTTTTTGCTAATGGATCAAAACCTAGAGATGCCTGTAGGACTCTGATAGCTTGATGAAAGGGAAGAGGTGCGAGAGAGGCTGTGGGATAGGTTTTTGATTGACACTAGAAAGAAAATGCTCTTAGTCAAATCCTAAGTTGGAAGTAGAGCCTAAGAAGGTAGTCTAAATCTCTGTTCTTCCTCGAAAAGGGAATAACTCCATATGTTGGACTTCACTAAGTTTACCTGGTGCTCTAAGAGTCTTATTCTCTGAAACTGTGGAAATGTTAATTTTACCTTTTTTTCCTTCTTTAAGATCCCAGGCTTTTAGGGAACTGCCTGTTTATAATTGCTCTTAGTTACTTTCCTTGTTAAATGTTTTTACAAAAGAAGGAGGCAGATTGCTTTTGTTAAATTCACAAACTGTTGTTTTTAGATATGAGGTCTAGAATTTAATGTTCCTTACTGGAAAATACTAAGTCAAAATAACATGCTTTTAAAAATGGAGCACATGGAATTAGAATATATTACATTTTATTGAATTGGTTCCATTCAGAAAAGCAGATACTAAGAGATTCTCTATATAAAAGATTAAGAAGGAAGAGGGTAATATAAGTCTTTCTGTTATTGATTACCGCTTTTAATGTTGAATAGAAGTAGAAAAATATTAATTTATTAGAAAGTCAAATAAGATTCAAAGTGTTTCCATCATTAATTATTGCTGAACTTTCTCTCTTATCTATCATTTTAGTCTATGAATCAAGGAACTAGCTTCTCTGAAACTGTTGAATTGGCATGCATATACTAGAAATGGGAATGATGAAAATAATATGGGAATGATAATTCAGGTATATCTTAACAGAAAAATGTTACCTCTCATCACTGTATTGCAACCGTGGTGTATTTTCTTCCCAATAAGTATTTTTTTTCAGATTTTGGTCAATTTGTATAATATTTGCGTTGTTTTATCTTCTGTGTGTAATTTCCTTTTTCTGCTTACCTTGGTCTTATGGCTGAAGCTTTGGAAAGTTTATTATTCCTGTCATATTTCTGTGTTTGTACAACCATTGTCTTTAGCAGAAAGGAGTCATTGATGCTAAAAGATGACTCTTGCCTTTGTCAGTGCCAGCCACGACCTTTTACTCAGAGTCTGGATATGTTAACAATAAAACCACAGAGCTTTTTGAGTTTAAAACCTAGCCAGATTCTTGTTATTCTGTAGCATTCTTTGATCTCCTTATCATGTCCAACGACAGTGGTATATATACCACTCTTTAGCTGCTGACTCCATCATGTAATTAATTACCATTTTATTTAATTATTCTATGCCTTTTCTTTATAGAAGGAAGTAGAGTCACTTGATGAAAATTGAATATGTAGTTTCACATAATTTTGTGTATCTCTTAAATTTTGCTTCAGATGTTCTCTGTAACTGACACCATCTTTGCTCTCTCTATAAATTTTTACAAATATATTTAAAATTTGCACGAAGCTGGGTATAGTGCTTCACACCTGTGATCCCAGCATTTTAGGAGGCCAAGGTGGTAGGATTGCCAGAGGCCAGGGGTTCCTGACCAGCCTAGGCAACATAGTGTAAGACTCGGTCTCTACAAAATTAAATAACAATAATAATAATTAGCTGAGCATTGTGGCATGTTCCTTTAGTCCCACCTACTGGGGAAGCTGAGGCAGGAGGATCACCTGAGCCCAGGAGTTCATGGTTTCATTGAGCTGTGATCATCCCATTGTACTGCAGCCTGGGTGACAGAACAAGAACCCTGCCTCCAAATGAAATAAAAATTAAAATACACATAAGCCTTATATTTATTAATCATTCAATATAAGAAAATACAAAGTCATAAAAAGACTAAGTTACTTTGATTATTTTCATTAGGACAATATTCATCAAGATAACTTTCCATTATGTGTTAAATAAAAGTAAAAAATACAACTTTTCATACAGTTATTTGCAGTTTCATGTATTAGTGGATTTTGTAGATTTATAATCACCTTTATCTTGGATTGAGTCTGAGAGGAATACTAGCTGCTATTCTACAGTGTTGGTTGCAAAGAAAATGCTTGTAAAATAGCTCAGCGGTATCTAATGTTACCGGAGAGATGGTAACAGTGTTTTTTACATGACATTCCCCAAACTCATCTATATCTCTTAAATTTGGAACTTTAATACAGGCTCCACAGGAATGAACAAAACACTGTTCACAAAATCCCTGTGTTTTCAAAGCTTCTGGTTCACTTGAAATACTCATCTTTCCTATTAACTCTTTTTTAAAAGTAATTAAAATATTCGTTAATCATTTGATACAGGAAGTACAGATTCATAAAAAGAATAAGGTCCTAATAACTAAGTTAGTAATTAGTACATTCTACTTTAGAAACTGACCCCCTTGCCCTTTCCCTGCTTTTTGTTACCCATCCTTTCAATTTGGCAATTCTGTCACTATAAAAGACCCTTGGTAATCTTTGCAAATTAGTGGAGAATTTGTGGCAATTAATTTATTACATATCACATTCTCACCTAAATTACAGAGAAATTACAGTGGGACTTCCAAGAATATTTTGAAGAAAAAGTGATTTCTGAACTTAGCAGAGTGTTACCATTGTGAGGGCTAGGCTGTTCTCATGAAAGAGTGAAAGAAGTCACCTGTTTCTGTGCTGATGGATTTCATCACAGAATGAAACTCAGAAGGGGTTAGAGAAGCGTACCCTCCTAGCAGGCAAGGATGAAGAAGACTGGCGGCTTCAAAACAGAAGAGGAAGACATGGCTTGAGTGAGAGATCTCCAAGTCTTCCAGCTTTTTCTGAAGACTGACTGGGAGGTGAAAATGCTGGAGTCCAAGGGTCGGAAGATGTGTTAAGGATGCACAGTGAATTGTTCTGGTTTTTTTTTTTTGGTTATGGTAACTAATTCTTTCTCACTGTGAATTTTCCTTTGTCACCCTCATAAGAGTAGAACTGCTTATTTGAAATCAAATTGTGTGTAATTTTACAAGAGTTTGAAGTGCTGCCCACAAAATTACTAGGGCAAGTTGTCCTGTCATTTTGATTTTATATGAATGTTGATATGATATGGTTGACAGGTATATTTAGTTTTATGTCTTCAGTTATAAATATCTGATCACTGATCAGAAAGAAACCAGCTTTATTAAATTGAATGGTTGTTTGTCTTGCTTCATTTTCTAAGGCTTAACTATGAAAACTGAATTATTCATGTTTTCATATAGGCAGTACTAAACCAGAGAAAGTTTGGGGGTTTCTCTGCTCCTAGAAGTAGCAGTGCAGGGCGTGGGGCAGGATGGAGAGACTGTCCCCCATTCTAAAGTCTGCAAAGAAGTATTTTCCTTCTGAAGTTCTATAATTTATATAGGGTATTGCATGAAGATTGATGGAGCAGTGATGAAGATACTTTGAAGTAACTTATATTTGACAGGTTTCTGAGGCAAGGATTGATACCTAGCTGTTCATCAAAAATGCAAATACCACTTGCTGAATTGTACTTTGCTGTCCTGTACCGAAAAGAATCCACAAAAGCATGTTTTTAGATATATCTTTGATTCTCTTCTCTTTTTAGGTATGGATGAACGAGGAGGTACAACAACTTGGGGAACAAGTGGCCAACCAAGTCCTTCCTATGATTCATCTAGAGTAAGTTTGCTGCTCCACCCTTGATTAAAACTGTAATTTGGCAGACTAAGTAATTTCTTTCATATATGGTCTGTTTCTTAGGAGAAATGAAGATTATTTTCATGGGAGTATAGTAGAGTACCCATTAATTTTATGATAGACTTAATTTTTCTTATAAACTCTCAAACTTTGGAGATTTATTTCTTACAAAATTTCTTGGTGTTATTTGTGCACCTGAGCTGTCCACAGTACTCTTTACTAAAGAGCTTGGAATGCCTAGGTGCTCTCCACATGTATTTAGCCATTTTTCTTTATGTGTTGTTTATTTGCTTTGTGAGACAGCAGTGGCTTTCAACATACCAACTTCTAGGCTTTTTTCCTCGTCCTTGTTCCAACAGTCTTCAGCCTTTTGCATCAGGAATAACAGCCCTGCCTCTTCTAAGCATATTAAACCAGACATAACTGATGACATTCCTTGGTTGACAACTAAGAGAAAATAGGACAAGCTAACTTTGTACACACTGAGATCCCAAGGTTAAAGCCTTTTCCAGCAAAAAAAAACCAAAAAATTAACAAAACTTTATGAAGTTACATCAGGAGATGGAAAATTAGATCAAAGAATTGGAATAAAATTAAACACTCTGCTCCCAGACTCCTGGTAAACTGATGAGGTTAAGAGACACTTTTCCAGGCCGGGTGCAGTGGCTCATGCCTGTAATCCCAGCATTTGGGGAGGTCGAGGCAGCTGGATGGCTTGAAGTTAGAAGTTTGAGAACAGGGTAGCCAACATGGTGAAACCCAGTCTCTACTAAAAATAGAAAAATTAGCCAAGGTGGGTAGGCACCTGTAGTCCCAGCTACTCGGGAGGCTGAGGCAAGAAAATTGATTGAACCTGGAAGGTGGAGGTTGCAGTGAGCAGAAATCATGCCCCTGGACTCAAGCCCAGGCAGCTGATTAAGGCTTCGTCTCAAAAAAAAAAAAAAAAAAAAAAAGGAAGAGAGACTTTTCCAAAAGGTCATACTTTGAATGAATAAATTTCTAATTTCTCTGAAAGACAAGCATAAAATTTAGAGGTAGTTAACCTTAGAAGTAAATTGCCTTAATGTGAAGAAAACTGAATTTGAGATTGAAACACATAGTCTCAGTATGAATTACACAAGTTTGCACTGAAAAATGGTGGCTCATGCTTTCATGCCTGTAATCCCAGCACTTTGGGAGCCCTAGGCGGGTGAATCATGGGGTCAAGAGTTGGAGACTATCCTGTCCAACATGGTGAAATCTCGTCTGTATTAAAAGTAGAAAAATTGACTGGGCATGGTGGTGCATGCCTGTAGTTCCAGCTACTCGGGAGACCAAGGCAAGAGAATTGCTTAAACCGGGGTGGCAGAGGTTGAAGTGAGCTGAGATCGCTTCGCTGCATTCTAGCCTGGCGACAGAGCAAAACTCTATCTCAGAAGAAAAATGCTGAGTTAAAATACCTTTTTGTTGTTGTTGTTGAGACTGAGTCTCGCTTCTTTGCTTGTGCTGGAGTGTAATGGTGTGATTTTGGCTCACTGCAATCTCTGCCTTCTGGGTTCAAACAACTCTTCTGTCTCAGCCTCCCTAGTAGCTGGGGTTACATGCATGTGCCACATGCCCGGCTAATTTTTAAATTTTCTTTCTGGTAGAGACAGGGTTTCACCCTGTTGGCCAGGCTGGTCTTGAACTCCAGACCTCAAGTGATCCACCGGCTTCAGCCTCCCAAAGTGCTGGGATTATAGGCGTAAGCCACTGTGCCTGGCCAAAATACCTTTTGAAATATGGGGTTTTACTGTTGTATTTGGCTGTAGCCTATGTTTAACTTATTTTAAATCCTTTGGAAAGAACTGGGATAGTCATACGGAATCCAGAAAGATACATAAAAAGACTGGTAAAGGTGGGTTTTTGTGTTTTCTGTTTGGGAATCAGAGGTTGAGAAAGCTACATCATAGTATAAAGAGCCCTATACTGAGTAAGTCAGTACTTGGATTTTGCTATCAGCTCTGTTGTGAACCAGCCATTTAATCTTGGACACATTATTTTTGTCTCGAGGCTCCGTAATTCATCCATCCGGTTCATGTCCAAATTTCCTTCCACTCTTAAAAGCTTCTGATTCTTTGAGTAATATAATGAATATGTGAGGTAGGATCCAGTTTAGATTTTGAAGGTAGAAGTTTTATGTACTGGCAAACTCACAATATTATTTATTAATATTGGATTATTTTTTCCAGAGGCTTGAGTTACTTTGTAATAACCTGTTATTTCTTAGAATGCATTAAATGGTGCCTGAGTGCCTTATATTTATCTCTTTTTCAACCCCCCCACCCCCGCTGGCCTTTGAGTGCTGCATAGGATTTTAGAAGAAAAAAAGCATATTAATGTATCCAAATACTTATGTGATGTATGATCTTGAAATTAAGTTTACCTTCAGTGATGGAATCCAAAGCAAATCTTGCTTGTCTTTTTTGCTATTTATAGGTCAAATGTGAAATGCTCTATTTTACTCTTTATTTATTTTTAGTGTGTATTATGTACGGTAGCGGTTAAATTGATTATATAATAAACTAATTTTCATAGAACCTTAGCACCACGTATGTATTTCTACCTGTCTATGGAGAGATCAGATAGAGAGGATTTAATACTACCCTTCTTGGTTTTTGTTCCCATTGAAATCCACTCTTCCACTAATTTTTTTTCTTCCATCCTCATTATTGTCTAACTCCAAAAGGTTTGGTGAGATAGTTAAGAGGTTTGTGTTGTTGTCTTCAAATAAAATTTGGATCCAATTTAAAGTTATTATTCCCGTTAGTTTTTCTTGCCAAGGAGAACTTTATGGTTGTCTTTGAAGCCTCCCTCAGTACTACTTTATAGGAAAAGTATCAGCTTTTGGGGTTTCATCTTTTAACATCATTCACCATCTTGATCATTTTTTTCATAGTCATAAGCATAAATGCGTATAATTGTGTTAAGAATATCAACTAAAGTAATTCATTCTCCTATTTCAGTATTACTGAATTTCTTAAATTCCGATTAAGTACATTGAGGTTCTTAAATTCACAAATAAATATGGATGCTGGCTAAAGAGTAGTTTGGACTTTAGTTAAAAATGTGTCAGCTTGAACTTTAAAGAAATTACAGATACTTCTGTACAAATCATGTAAATGAAATTTATTTAAACTTTATTATATTGTATAAATATTACATTTCCATCAGCAAATTGCATTATTTAAAAATAATTTGATTTTCAGTAACATCATTAAATAGAAATTTTTTATTTTACTTTTTATAAAATTTGAAAATGCTTAGTAGGTAAAAAAAAAAGGGAGGTATTAGAAACTGCAGAATGATTAATTTATTGGAGAGACAAAATACATGCTTTAAACTTAGATGCATTGAACTATCCGAGCTGCCATTCTGTATCCCCCTCCTATTCTCGTGCAAAACTGTAAGGGAGAGACAGTAAGTTCTTAACAATAGTATGAAACCATATTTGGCAGATGAACTCTATTAATATTATGTAACTATTTGTTACTGTATGAAAGTAGTTACACAAAATCATGTTGATTGAACTTACTTTTTATTTAATAGTTTTTCTAGGAAAATTTTTGCTATGTATAGTATTTGCCTTACAGGGTCCTGACTTAAATTGTAAGATACCATCCTACTGTGTAGTCTTGATGCGTAAATGAGCTCCACCTGAGTCATGAAGTTAAGTGGTCACAAACTTTTCATCTTTGCTAGGCTTATATCCATTCTTTCAGAGTTAGGGAAAGTCACACTAGGACAGCCTCAGTCTGTGTGTCTGCCCCTGCTTTTACCAAATCCATCAGAAAAGTAGCTTCACAGTGTAGAGGAAGTTTCTAGTTATCAGAAACCCCTACAGCAGACCATTCGGTGAAGAGGTTTTGCTAGGTAGACATAAAAAGAGACGTTGTACCTAAGAGTGGTTATAGAAGAAATGGTAGGCGTGGTCAGCTTTCTTAGGAAATGTGGATTTCACATTTCCTATGTGTGTCTCAGCATCTTTGAGACACCCAGAGGGAACAAACATTTGTGTGTTGTAAGCTGCAGGCGTCGCTACTTTTGTTAAGAGTCCTGGTTTCTGCACTCTTCATCTGCTGCCCACCTGTGCAGAGAGAACACACACACACATGAATCATGTTGCAGATAGCTCTTCCAGTTTTAGAAATTTGTGAATGTGGTGATCAAGGTGACGCACCAGACTGAAAGGAGCAATTAAAATCTCAGGCAGTTTAGACGTGGGCAAGAGATCTAATTAATGAGTTTGCTCCCTGCCTCCCTTGTTTTTTATTCTTTATTACATGGAAATGTTGGTTCTACCAGGCATAAAGGCCAGAGAATATTTTGGTTGTTCTTGTTCACTAAAGTGTTAATGACTTATTCTAGTTGCAGATTTTTTTACTCTTCAGAAGTCTGTGCTTAAGAGCACAGACTGTGAAATCATACTGCTTGGGTATGAATCATAACTCTGCCACTTAATACCTGTGTGATTCTGGACAAGTTATTTAAATTTAGTGTACTTCAGTTTACTCATCTGTGAAATGGGGATAATGGTAACTGTTTCATGAGGTTGTTGAGGATTAAATGAGGCAATATGTGGAAATTGCATAGATCAATATCTGTTATGTGGTGAGTGCTATATAAGTGTTGGCTTTAAACCTGTGTATCTCAAAATTCATCTACTAGATTTATATTTAACAGTTACACAAATTTAAATGCATGGATACATTTGTAAATATACTGTATTCTAAATGTAATAAATAAGAATTATTTACCGACTCAGTCATGCTTAATCTCCTTTTATTTCTTTTAAATATCTGAAGGATATAAATAAAATCAATGTGCCTTCTACTTCAACTGTTCATTTCTTTCTTGAGAGGGGGAAAGCAATCGTCTCTTCCTGCCAAACTTGGATATAAGTTTTCAATCTCTCTAGTACAACACCTTATACATGATGGTGCTCTGTACGTGTTTGCTGGATATAATCAAATTGGGAAACAGTCATTAGATTTACTAGATTAATTGGGCAAGGAGGTAGAGGAAGGAAAGAATCAAGGTTGATTTAAGATGAAGCTTGAAGTAGGTGTTGGTGATATTAATGCTATTAAAGTGAGTTGGAAACTTGTACTGTGGAAAAGTTACTTCACTTCTATGTATCTTAGTTTTCTGATCGCTAAAATTATAATTTTACATACATTTTATAGGGGTTTGGTGAAGAAATGTAATAATAGGTATAAAGTATTTCATTTATGTAAATGAAAGCTGCTATTACCATTATTTATAATAATTTCAAGTAGTTTTCATGGTTATATTTCTTGATGTACAAATTCTGTTTCTAGAAGGTTGTGTAGTTATTTTGAGTTTGTGGAAATTTCAAGAGGCCATGTCATCTTGATTTCTCTGCCTTTTTAACTGTGTTAGCCAACCTAAGCCAATCTCTAGAGTAAAATATTTAAATACCGTTGAGGTTTAAGAACTGTGGCGGGGCTCTCCAGAGGGAAAGGAGTATATTGATACTCTTTTCTAAGATACAGAATTGGTCATTCATTAATTTAAAATACAGACTTGAGTTTATTAGTAGGAAACCGCTGATAGGAATTACGTTCATAGGCACCATCAGTGATCAAGAATTGGCATTTTAGTTATGAGCGTTTTTCAGCCTATATATAATCTATTATAGTAGTTGTTTTTTAAAAAGAAGCAACTCTATTGAGTACAGTTTAGGGGCTTTTTAAAAAAATAAGTTGTTAAATTTTCACCATGGTTTTCTCTTTTCTCTGTACTCTGGCTTGCAGAATGGAACGGTCACTTATCTTTTGGCTCTTTCTTTCCTCTGTTTTACAGTATCATAAAATTTTCAAAACTGAAAGATGCATTGGCTATTTATATTCTTTCTCTTTATTTCATACATGAGGAAACTGAAACACAGCACTGGAGATTTGGCCAGGTGTAGATCTGTGCTGTATGTAGAGGTTTGAGTAGGCTATGTGACTAGCAAATGACAGCCTCTGGTATGACAGAGCTAAGGTATTCTGAATCTTATGTTGGTGCTTTTTAAATTCTTTACTTTAGTACTTCCCAACTCAAAGAAGAACTTTACATTTTCTGCCCTATACTGAAGGAATGAGAAGAGAGAGGAGAAAGGTGAAAAGAGAAGAGGAGCTGCAGCTCGTAAAAGAGGGCATGGGACATGTGACACAACAGTTTACCTAACAAGTACAGTATATTGTTAGGTAGAATAGCGTAGAATTTAAGAGTTTGAACATTAAAATAAAGCTGTCTTGGGTTCTGTTTCCGCGACTTCTGCCTTCTCATTTTGTGGCTCTGGGCAAGATCCCTCCCTCCCTCCCTCTCTCCTTCCCTCCCTTCCTTTTTTGATGGAGTTTTGCCCTTGTTTTCCAGGGTGGCAGGCAATGGTGCCGTCTCTGCTCACCATAACCTCTGCCTCCTGGGTTCAAGCGATTCTCCTGCCTCAGCCTCCCGAGTAGCTGTGACTACAGGATGCTCCACCATGCCTGCTAACTTTTTCTATTTTTAGTAGAGACGGGGTTTCTCCATGTTGGTCACGATGGTCTTGAACTCCCAACCTCAGGTGATCTGACCACCTCAGCCTCCCAAAGTGCTGGGATTACAGGTGTGAGCCACCGCGCCCTGCCAAATTACTTCTTTTTACCTTAATCTACCTTTTCTTCTTTTTGATTAAAAGGGGGTGGGTACTAATAATTACCTCACTTAAGTTTTGGGGTTATACTTGTGAGTGCAAAGGGGAAAAACAGTTGTGGGGTGATGATTTAGCTTTAAAGTACTTGATTTAGCTGTTGCATATGACTTAGCACAAGATGATTTCAGAGTTTTTTAAAATTAAGGGATAATGATAGGTATGTTCTGAGCCTTTTTGTTTTAGTACATGCTATGACTTCTGATACTATAGCAATAAAGGGATATGAGGATTCAGTTTATTTAAAAAGCACCAGCAGTGGTCATTTCACAGACCAGTTGTGAAAAACTCACACGGACAGCAAGCCGCCTTATAGACTGAGCTAGGTTGAAAACGAAAATATGTGGGCATAAGGATTTAAGTATTTCTCCGGTCTTCAAAAGTTCATAGACAAAGCCCTAGATTGGGGACTTGGGATAAGGGAAACAAAATAAATAAAAACTCAATGAAAGTAAACATACAACTTTCAGATTCTGTGGAAACTAAAGTCAGCCTATAATATTATCTGGTAGAGATTAATTGCATTTCTCTTGCAAATCCTGGATCATTCTTGCCAGATAGAGCTAAAGGGAACTTTAATTTTATTTAGTGATCTCTCCATTCCTAAAAGGTATTCATTATTTGTTCGTTAGTATGGAAGAGCTTGGCTAAGAACCTCTCTGTAGTTTGGAGGTAGTGAGTTAGAAATAGGCTAATAGAACCTTGGTTTCTCTTACGTACTGTCTATACAAAAAACACAGAGATCGTTCTGACCTCAGCAGGGTCTTACTGGCTGGAGGCTTAGAAAGAACTGGTGGGTAGCTCATTTACATTTGACAGCAGGTGCCATAAGAATGTATCTGTGGGCAGAGGCAACCTGTAGTTTTCTTCTTCCAGCAGAGCCCAGTGGCATAAGAACAGTATAGTTTGCCTGCTTTTAAGTAGGTGGGACCTACCATGGTCCTTCAGTTTTAAGATGCTGAGATTTGTAAATGTATTCAGTTTCTTAAATGTTAAAGCTGAATAAATGTGTATCTTAGAGTTGCGGAAATATGCCTAGACATATCAGTCATATTTGATTTGATCTAAACAGTCAAATATGCTTAGACATATCAGCCTAAAGAGTTACTTTTCTCTGGGTGTGGTGGCTCACACTTGTAATCCCAACATGTTGGGAGGCCAAAATGGGAGGATTGCTTGAGCCCAAGAGTTGGAGACCAGCCTGGGCAACAAAGTGAGACCACCTCTCTACAAAAATAGGAAAAAAATTAGCCAGGCCTGGTGGTGTGTACCTGTGGTCCCAGCTAGTCAGGAGGCTGAAGTGGGAGGATTGCTTGAACCCAGGGGTTGAGACTAGTGAGAAAAAAAAAAAAGTTACTGGTTCACGCCTGTAATCCCAGTACTTTGGAAAGCTGAGGCAGACGGATCACTTCAGTCCAGGAGTTTAACACCATGGTGCCTGTGCAACATGGCAAAAACGCTACAAAAAAAAAAATTTAGCCAGGTATGGTGGTGTTGACTGTAGTCCCAGTTACTTGGGAGGATGAGTCAGGAGATTCTTGAGCCTGGCAGGCGGAGGTTGCAGTGATCTGAGATTGCCTGGGTGGCAGAGTGAAATCCCATGAAACACACACACACACACACACTCACACTCTCTCTCTCTCTTTTCTAATTCTTTTAAGACAGCAGTAGAGAAGGTATAATTAGGCAGCAAATAACTATTTACCAAAATAATTTTATTGGTTATCATGGGATTCCAGAGGAGGGAGCAATTACTTTGGATGGTCAAGAAATACTTAATAGACTGTTACAGGACAGATAGCATTTGAATAGGGCTGGAAGAAAGTCTCGAAATGTGGATTGATGGAAACAGTACAGTGGTCTCATCACAGAATTCAGTAGATAGTAAATCAGCTTACTTTGTAGCTAAATAGTATGAGATAAGGCATAAATAGTATGAGATAAGGCAGGTAACATTTCTGTAGAAAAAATGTTACCTATTATTTGGGAGCCAATTAAAAATAGATTTTATACACAAGAAGTTTTATAAATATTAACTTACTGTGATATGAAGAATGAATCCAAGATGGAAGAGTGACAGAAAACAGGATGATCTGGAAAGGTGGTACGCAGACCCATTCGTAATGAAATAAGACTTGGATTAGGATAAGGAGCCAGGTTGCAAAGTTACGGAAGAAATTTCACAAAGGGCGAAACAGAAAACTGATAAACTAGGTGACTGGGAAAAATACAAAATCATATAGACTCACTTTACCCACAAAATGATAACTCCTGAATTAAACTTCATGTGTTTTATTTCGGCTTTGGCACGCTAGCGATGGTTGTATTAAACCAGATTGTTTGACTTTGATAGATAGTTTTCCTTCTATTAATACATGGGAAAATCGAGTCGTGTGAATAAAGAAATGTAAAATAGCTTTTATTCAGTTGTCCCATTTGTCGTTGATGGGTAATAAAGGTTAGTGTTACTTTTTCTTCTGCAGTGTAGATATTTTCTCAAAATTGTGTATTTGCTATTGTTTTTATATTTGAAGGGGAAAAAGGTATAAATTTTATAGCTACTAGGAGTTCAAATACAGTAATTAGAAAGGACACACAAATTTTGAAATAGTATTTTATGCCTCTTGATCTCAGGTACAATACACGAGATGAAGCAGTTAAATAGCAAAGCAAGACAGAAGGGACAGAGAATTAAAGTAAGTGTTTTCTGTATATTGCATCTATGTTCCCATTAATCTCTGTTTTGTTATGTAACTGCTCCTTCTGAATGTTCTGAATGTGAAGAAAGCTATGAGTAAGAAAAGGGGTGTGTTTTAAAAATAGGTTTAAATAAAACCGTAAGAGTAAAATGTTTTTACTCTCAGTTCTGTTTGAAACAGCACCTGCCTGTAAATTATAACCTAAATGTTTTTGGATAAGAAAAAATTGGGTTGTGATGATGTAAGTGCCTTTAAATCTCTTGCCAGCAGATAAGTGAAAGAAAACACATACTGATCACTTTGCCCATGTTTCCGTTTTAAACCAATTAAAGCTTCTATTTTTTTCAGACTAGCCTTTCTTCCTGGGAACAACACTTACTGAGATGCTTTGCTGTACATCTTTTTAGAAAAAAACCTTCATGTCAGTTTCTCACTTTGCTGTAATTAGTAGGCCCATGAAATAACGTCTTGATCAGGACTGATCTAACCTTTATAGTTCTCTTTTCAAATCATCTAATTGTTGAGATTTTAAAGTTCACAAGTAAAAATCAAAGCATATTAATCTTTGAATCTTTATGTCCCTTTTTGTAGTTGTTGAGATCTTGCTTTCTTGACAACCTGATTAATATTTTTTCCCCCTATGTTTGGAGATTCCTTATTTGTGGAAATAAAAAGTAGGGTAAATTCTGACTGAACACTTTTTTGGACCCACTTAGGTTTTTAAATTAATAACCCGCCTTTGTCACAATTTAGCTTACAGACTTTTACACGTTACCTGCGTTGATCTTTACATCAGCTCACCAAGAAGCCATTTTAAATATCCTCTCCATTTTAGAGGTGAGGGAATTGAAGCTCAGAAAAGGTAGATAACTTCCCAGATACTAAATACTTAGGACTTTACCCAGGCTGACTCTAAATTACTGTTTCTTTCTACTATGTTGCATTCGCCAGATTATAAAAGAGACCCCCAAAGCAGTTGTTTCTACTTGTACAGGACTTTAAGGACAGAGTCTCCAGAAAGTTTAAGATAGTAAAACTGCCATCTTACTTCTTATAAAAATGTTATTTACATTTTACACATTTAAAAAAAGCCATAGTATGAATCAGACAGGTTTGCTGCTAGTTTTCACCACTCTATTTTACGTTGGACAAGAGAGCTAATTTCTGAGCCTCGGATTTCTCATCTGCAAAGAGATTTTTCTCATAGGAAGTAGGCAAGAATTAATAGAGGAAGTTTTATATAGTATTTAGCTCGTATAGAAATCTGCACATTGTTGTTCTTCTTACATTCTCATGAGTTTCATGCCCATTTTGATTTTAAAGAAAAAAAAACCTATGTTAGAAATTTTTCAAATCTCGGATGGTCCTTTGAGAGGCAGCTGTTTTGAATTCCCGGAGTATATCCTGAAAAGATTGATGGACTGTTAGGATTTTTAAATGCCCAACAAGACGTTTTTCTCTTTGTTTTCAGACAGGATCTTGCTCTGTTGCCCAGGCTGGAATGCAGTGGCACAATCATGGCTTACTGCAGCCTTGACCGCCCAGGCTCAAGTGCCTCTCCGAATTTAGTCTCCTGAGTAGTTGGGATTACGAAGTTGTACCACTACACTTGAAAGTTCACTGTATTACAGATCTTGGGATTTAGAGATTACTAGGAAAAAGAAATGGGGCAACCCACATTCTTATGAATGTAAATTTATACAAATCTACATTCTTATAACACATTGTAGATTAATACATTCTAGGAAAGGAAGAGGATTCAATTCCTCAAATCTGTTTAAAAGAATATGTATCTTACAGTGCATTTAAGAGACCTGAATTAGCTTATGTAGGTCAGAGGATTGGTGTCATCACTAATTGTTAGTTTTTTGTGTCATGTATTTTTGTTGTCATATACTCAAACACTTATTCTGAGATCAAGCTTGAAATATTTCCCTTCAGCATACTGAACTGATGCTTAAACCTTCTTATAAAATGAAGTAATTATTTAAATGTCATTTTTATATCATATTCAGTTTGTTGCTTTGTGCATGGAGCAGAGCATATTCTGGTGTTCAGGACTGGAAGTTATTTTTTGATTAAGCAATTCAGTGCCAGCTGTCCTGAACCAAATAATGGTCTCCATGTTGGTAATACTGTTGCATCTCATTGAGCTGACTTTCCTGAGTTTTTGCTGTTTAAGTATGACTTGGTTTTCCACTGATTTTGGCCTTACTTCCTTAGATCATTTTTCCGTAGTGTCTTTCTTCCCTACTTGAAGTTTTGTAGTCTCTTGGGCTTCTGTATGTACGTCTGTGTGTTGTTAACATGGAAACCTTTTCTTTTTCCAACTCCTTTCCTTCATGTAGCTTTTACTGAGATATTACCATTTTCTTGTCACTGAAATTAGTTGGACAAAACAAAAATCATCAGTTACTATTTAATAAACAAAAGGAGTCCTATTCTTATCGGAATCAGAGATTATTATACTGTAAAATGATAAAAGCTTGATAAGGATGGCCTAGGGGAGAGTAAAAGTCGAGAAATAGAAGGAATATTTGCTTACGAAACCTCCAGGGCATACTGTATAGCACGTGAAAATGATAATCTGTTTTGTAATACAAGGAACAGATAATTTAAGCCTGAGACTTCTTTCATTAGACTAATGAACTTGGTCAAATGGGTCATTTTTCTGGACATGACATGAGGTATCTTTTCTTTTCTTTTCTTTGAGACATTGTCTTGCTCTGTTGCCCATGGTGTAGTACAGTGACATGATTATGGCCTACTGCAGCCTTGACCACCTGGGCTCCAGTGATCCTTCACCTCAGTCTCCCAAGTAGCCATAACTGTAGGCCTATGTCAGCATGTCTGGCTATTTTTGTTAGAGACAGGGTCTCACTTTTGTTGCCCAGGCTCTTACCAGACTCCGGAACTCAAGTGATCCTCCTGCCTTGGCCTCCCAAAGTGCTGAGATTATAGGCATGAACCACTGCATTCGTCTGGGCATCAGATTTCTAATGTGTAAAACAAAAATTTTGAGTAAGATCATAGTTTCTCAAACTCTGCTTAATAGGATATTAAGAAGCAGTGTACAAATACAGAGCTTCGTGGTCCAAAAACATTTATGTATTATTGAATTAAGTAGGCTTTTTTGTTGTTAGATTTCTCAGTTTTTAATAGGGTATAGTAAATTATGCGTCTTTAAGAAACAAATAGAATAAACATCTTCCCACATTTTTTTTCCCATTATAGAATTCCCTCCATAGCACTTAAGGAATTTAGTTTGCTAGTAGCAGTCTCAAGAAATAGTAAGTTAGGCATTGTAAACCTTTAAGTTTTAACTCAGATCTGTGATCCATTGTGAGTTTGTTTCTGTTCAAGATGAGAAATCAGAGTCAGTTGTTAATTTTTTTTAATAAGGCTATTCAGTTTGCTACCACCAATTGCTGAAAAGATTTTTCTTTCCTCCCATTGAGTTAACTTGTTATCTCTGTAAAAAGTCTCTTGACCATATATATGAGGATTAGTGTCTAGGATCTATATTCTGTTTTACTGATTTTATCTTGACACCAATACCATAACTGTCTTGATTTCTGTACCTTTAAAATAAATCCTGGTATCAGGTAATATAAGTCTTCCACCTTGTTACTCTGTTTCAAAATTGTTTGAACTATTCTGTGTTCTTTGCATATACGTTGGAAATTTTAAAACCAGTATGTCAGTTTCTACGAAGCTGTGTGGGTATGCACTGAGTCTGTAGATCAGTTGGAGGGGGGACTTAACATTGTGGAGGCTTTTGATTCATATGTACGATATATCTCTGTATTTAAGTCTTTACTTTCCATATATATATATATATATATATATATATATATATATGTGTGTGTGTGTGTATATATATATGTTTTTTCTTCTTTTCTTTTTTGGCAAAGTTTTCTCTAGTGCCCAGGCTGGAATGCAGAGATGTATTCTGTGTTAGTATTTTTAGATAGTTTTTAGTGAACAGCTTCTGTTTAATTTAATAACTAAGTATTTCATAGTTTTTGATGTTATAAGTATTTTTAATTGCAATTTTTAGTGAACAGCTTCTGTTTAATAACTAAGTATTTCATAATTTTTGATGCTGTTATAAGTATTTTTAATTGCAATTTTTGCCTCATTTCTATATATGACACAGTTGACTTTTGTATATTGACCATGTGTCCTGAAACTTTGCTAAACTAACTAGTTGTGGTAGCTCTTTTGTACATTCCGGAGGATTCTGTTTGAACAGTGTGTTGTCCGCCAGTTATGAGAATTTAACTTTTTCTTTCTAATACAGATTTTTTTCCTTATGGAATTGGCTGTAATTTCAAGTATGATGTTGAATAGGTGTGGTTAAGAGTGGACTTGGTTCTTGATGTTAGGAATGAGCAGTCTTTTGCCATTAAGCATGATGATTGCTATAGGTTTTATTCATGTGATTTATTAGATTGAGAAAGCTCCTTTGTAAATCTGGTTCATTGAGAGTATTTAAGAAAAACTGATGTTGGGTTCTGTAAAAGGTTTTTTCCTGCATCTGCTGAAATGGTCAGATGATTTTTCCTTTTTAGTGTGTTACTATAGGAATTGTAAAAATTGATTAATTTTTAAAAAAATATTAAAGCATTGTTGCATTCCTGGGATAACTAGTACTGCGTTATTATGTATTGGCATTTTTTAATTGTCTGATTTAATTTGCTAAAATATTAAGAATTTTTACATCCAGGTAATATTGATCTGTAGTTAGTTATTTATTTTGAGTTGGAGTCAAGCTGGAGTGCAGTGGTGTACTCTCTGCTCACTGTAACCTCCGCCTCTCAGGTTTAAGTGATTTTCCTCTCAGCCTCCTGAGTAGTTGGATTTTTGCAGGCACCCGCCACTATGCCCACCTAATTTGTATATTTTTAGTAGAAACAGGGTTTCATCACTTTGGCCAGGCTGGTCTCAAACTCTTGACCTGAAGTGATCTGCCTGCCTCAGCCTCCCAAAGTGCTGGAATTGCAGATGTGAGCTACTATGCTCAACAGATCTGTATTTTTTTTTTTAAGTTTCGTCTGTACTTTCTTTGTATGAATTTATTACCAAGCTAATGCTGGCCTAAAAGAATGAGTTGAGAAGTATTCTTACTTCAAATTTATTGACAAGCTTGTTAATAATATTTTCTTCTTTTTTAAATTTTTGTATTAATTACCTTTTGTTAACTAGATTACCACAGACTTAAATAACACATTTGGCCGGGCGCTGTGGCTCACGCCTGTAATCCCAGCACTTTGGGAGGCCGAGGTGGGTGGATCACGAGGTCAAGAGATCGACACCATCCTGGTCAACATGGTGCAACCCCGTCTCTACTAAAAATACAAAAAAAATAAGCTGGGCATGGTGGTGCGTGCCTGTAATCCCAGCTACTCAGGAGGCTGAGGCAGGAGAATTGCCTGAACCCAGGGAGGTGGAGGTTGCAGTGAGCCGAGATCACGTCGCGCCATTGCACTCCAGCCTGGGTAACAAGAGCAAAACTCTGTCTCAAATAAATAAATAAATAAATAAATAAATAAATAAAACATTTATTGTCTCGTGTATGAGATGGGGAAATAAAGCATTCAATATATAGGTTAATAGAGGTTAAATTAGCTGACATAATGCATGGAAGTCCTTAACCCAGTGCTGGCACGTGGTATGTACTCAATAAGACTTAGTGGTGATGATGAAGATGATATCAGAGGTGTGCTTGACACTTTATTTTCCAGTTATCAATATGTTTCTTTTGCTTTAGGGCATTCTTTAGAAAATCTTAATGCTGCTTCTTCTGCCTGCCTAACAGTATTTGTTCTGATTTTGATGTTCCCATTTGAAGCTGTGCTGGTGTATTAGCATCTTTTAAAGTATTCATACAAAACCCAGCAAGTTTAACTTGTAATTTGGCAGACTGACTTATATGTCATTTAAATTTTTACTGGTTATTACCATCCTGCCTGTTAGACTACCAGAGAGTCCAGTAGTACTAATCAAACTTTGGAACCTGTAATGTGGTACATACACCTCAGGCCTAGACCTGGTGAAAAGATTATTCATTTTATTAAAACATTTTCAGAGAATGTCTTTCTTTTCTTTTGAACTGTACGCTAGCTCCTCGAAGGCAAAGACTTTTGTTTATTCTTGCATCCTGGTATCTGGCACAATGCTTACTATGTTATAGGCAACACTACACATATATACATATGCATTGTCACACTTCCAAATGCATATTTTTATCTCGTTAATTTCATAAGTAACTACATTAACATAATATGAAAAGATAGGTTAAAAAATAAGATGTGTAATGAAGAAGAAAATGGGGGTAAAAATTGAGAGAAGGTAAGATGAGAAGATGAAGTATCAAAAAGCACACCTGGCATTTATGGTAGAGATTGACAGTATGCATTGAAAATACTAGAACCTAAAGCAGGCAGAAAACCCTTTTTGGTTATTGCTGCTGATGAAAACCATCACGTTTGATCACATAGATAATTCAGTTTGTGTCACAATTAGCTTTAATATTAAAATGGCTCATCTCCCAATCTCTCTTAGGAAGGGTATAAAAAAAGAAAGGTAATACTGTGACCCATTGTTATCAAAGGAATGCTGGTCTTCTCTGTTCGTAAGTATCTGAAAATTTTATATTATGTGCAAATGTAATTAACTCAGTTTGGTAAGTATCTGCAAAGTTTGTATTCGGTGCAAATATAGTAAAGCAATACCAGTTTGGACTACATGTCTGAATTGAAGTGTAATTTTACTTTTTAGGAAATAACTTTTTAAAAAACTTTTATTTACATGTGTTAGCTGACACTATTCCAATAAAGTAATGCCACTTAAACTTGTTTCACAGTTTACATACACACATCAGAATAGAGTTTATCTCTGGTAATGGATCAGATAGCTCTTTCTTTGATTGTATACTAGGTGAAAATGCGAACTTGCGTCTTCATACCATGTTTTATGAAGAATACTATTTTTAACACTAGAATCATGGCCATAGAAGGAAATGCTTCTATTGAGAAACATTCAAAAATCCATGTGAATTGCTGGCAGAGTAGATTCACTTCCACATCTCATGTTCACTGCAGGATACAAATCTATGCTTTTTTGTAGAGTAGGAATGGAGTGGAATAGTGGTTCTTTTTCTGCTTTCATTTTTTGTAAATTCACATAGTTTGATTAGATCAGTCGACCTAAGATACGAGTCAGTGTATCTGGACACATGAATAGCCACAAAAGCCCTCCTTTCTGTGATTTTATTCACTTCCAGGGTATGTTTCTCACCCTGGTAAGTGAGTAACCCCTGGTGGTTGTTCTCAGCCTTGTTCTCTAATGTGGATAGAGAAGGAAATGCTTTTTCCTACTAATTTTTTAAATGAAAGGAGACTGACAACCACACATAAGTAAGTAAAATGGTCTTTAGTTACAAAAGTGCTATGTAAGTGGGAGGGTAGTGTATTTAGAATTCAGTTCCTTTGATCCTTGCAGCAGTAAGGGCTAACCTGAAGAGACATTTTCTTTAAATACATCTGTAAAGTATTAACATATTAATAGGAAGACTCATAGATTCTAAAGCTGTGGTTTTGGGATAAAGAGACTTAGGCCAGGTGCAGTGGCTCACGCCTGTAATCCTAGCACTTTGGAAGGCCAAGGTGGATGGATCACCTGAGGTCAGGAGTTCAAGACCAGCCTGGCCATCATGGTGAAACCCCATCTAAAAATAATAATAATAATAATAATAATAAGGAAAGAGACTTAAAGAGACTTAAAGAAAGCATTTGAAAAAATGCTTTCTCAAGTTGAAACAGCAGCTTTCTAGAAAAATAATGCAGATGCTTTTTCAAATCGAAAAATTGCAAAAGTTAAAAATGAGGAATTGTTTCAAATCCAGGAGAAACATAATGAGTTACTTCACTAAGCTGTTCATTTAAAATAGAAGTCTCTGTTGACAGGATTATATTTTAGTTTTAAGAAGCCCATTTGTCATTAAAAGATTATCTCTAAAAGTTAGATTTTGTATATCTAATATACTCTACTGCTCATAACCTGATAGTGAAACCTTTCTGTGTTTGAAAGGGAGGTCCAGCATTTTAGCTGCTGAGCACTCTACAAGAGAAACTGTATACTGTATATCAGAAAACAGGGGTACTGTCTGCCTTTGGTGTTAAGTAGAAATGAAGACTTCCTTCATTGTCCATTGTTTTTTGGGATATTCACATGGCACTTGTGTCCTTTAGCCAGATAATCACTGTCAGTTTCAGAGGTCTAGGAATTGAGGAAGGGATTAATATGTCTGTCTCTTAACAAGTCTTTTTGCATTCAGTTGCTATTTCTAGGAAGTTTCAGTGCTGCAGAACAAATCACAGAGTCCTTAAGAAAGACTAGTGCCTCCTTTGGTGTGGTATCTCTGACTGAGCATTCAAGTGATGTTGAATTTTGGTGTTTGACCCTAAAGATTTTGATATATATGCGAATGATTACCTTTTCTACAATTGTCAATGCATTACAGCTAGGCCATTCAGATGCCTTTTATTAGAATGGAGTTACATAGCCTTTCCCATTTAATTATAATGAATATTGATTCTTAACTATAATTGCCAAATCATTATCATAAGGGCACTCAACTGCTGGCTCTACTGCTGTAGAAATTTGCCTTTAGGTTTTTTGAGGCCTCTGTTTGCATTCTCCATGGGAATTCTCCTAGCGTCCCAGAAGACTAGTGTACCTTATTCCCACCTTGGGCAAGAGAAAAGTTTTACAGGAGATAAGATTGTCTGCAGTAGATGTCCACTTTGCAGCAGAGATTTTTCTATTTCCCATTTTGTTTGTGGCTTCATCAGAGTCCCCCAGTCCAAACAGTTCACTAAAGCTCTTATGACTGCCTCCACTATTTTGGGCACCATTTGCCAAACTGCGTAGTTAAAAATTTTGTTTGTTTTGTTGTTGCATTTTCCTACTTTCATTCCTCTATCACTTATGAATTGCTGTTTGAACAGATTTATGCTTCATTTTGTATGGCTTCACCCTATCATCGAGCCATTCAATTCATGATAATTCTAGGGAGGAGCAATTATTACTAGAAAGGCAACATAACATGGTGGGCTTTGGACAGAAAGCCTGGATTGAAACCCCCATCCTGCTAGTTACTGTTAGACTTTGGGTGCACTGGTGTAAATTTTCTGTGCCTCTTTCCTTAATTGCGGAATGAGAATAATAGTAATTAATTCATAGTGTTGTAAAGATTAAATGAATAAAGCCTTTAGCCCAAGTTCTAGCAATGGTATCACCAAATGTATACTCATGCTATTATTATTGTTATTACAATTATTATTATTTTTAAGACAGAGTCTTGCTCTGTCACCCATGCTGGAGTGACATCCTAGATCACTGGCACAATCTCAGCTCATTGAAGCCTTCGCCCTCGTGGGTGATTCCCCTGCCTTGGCCTCCCAAGTAGCTGGGAGGCACATGCCAGTGGCACATGCCACTACGTCTGGCTAATTTTTTTTTTTAATTAATGTTTAATGGAGACAGGGTTTCACCATGTTGGCCAGGCTGATCTTGAACTCCTGACCTCAAGTGATCCACCAACCTCACCTCCCAAAGTGCTGGGATTATAGGCAAAAGCCACGGCACCTGGTCCATCCAATTATTGTTAATGCTGTTAGACAAAACCTCAAAATGGGAAGGATGAATGAAGATTTGCTAACATATTCCTGAAAGGAACCACTGATCTTTCAGCTGTGGCTTATCTACTTTCACCTTTAAGGAGATTAATCTAGGCCAGGGATTTAGCACTATATGAGCCAGTTATTAAAGAAATTGTTTCAATATTATACTTTTAATTGGAACTTACCCTTAAGGATGATTGGCTTAAGTCACAGGGACTGTGTAAATAAATGGCTCATGGTCAACTGCCCTGGCTGTAACATAATTCAAAAGTACCGTCTTATGGTTCCTACCAAAATACACCATACTATTTTAGTCATGAACTATGTATTATTACAGCCATGGGTCAGAATCTATAAAATCAGCAGCAGCCAACCTTTTTTGCCAGGACTGTAACGGTCAACACAACACTGGCTATCACGATGGGATACCAGTGACAAACTAAAAATATATGGTATTTCTTGCAGATTTTAATCTCCAGTATTGGTGCCTGGAGTAATGTGTGCAACTTTATAGAAATTTAAGAGGAACTGAAGAGGCTAGCAACAATTAACTCATTTAACAAATGTGTCTTGAGCATTTTTTATGGCAAAAGATGGCCTTTGGACCCAGGCCAACCCATTTCAGACAAGTAGCTACACTAAGAGTTAAGTGAACAGATAAGGAAATGTAATCATGATTGCTTTGCTTTTTACCATTTGAGAAGTGTGTCACAAATTACATACATCTTACAAGGGGATTTTGGAAGCCGCCTTTCGTAAGTTTGGTCCTTTCTGTATACAACTTTATGATGCAGTAAGAGATACGAGACTTTTCCCATGAACAATAATTTATTTCTATTCTAGAGGACAGTTTGGCAATATCTAGTAAATTTGAACATGGGCATACCCTGTAAACCAGTAGTTTCACGTTTAGATAATTGACCCCTAGAGAAAATTTTATATAAATTCTTACATATCTACAAGGAGACATATTCCTAAAATGTTCATAACAACCTTATTTATAATAGGGAGAAATTAGAGACAAGCTGAGTGTCAGTATGGAATTGGAGAAATTGTGGTATGTTTATAAATAGAATATTATATACAAGCGGCATGTATATACCGGTGCTATACATTGTCATTGTACATCACTCTTATATATTGATTGTTAACTGAGTAAAGGAAAAATGGTAGTATTTAGAAACATACAGAATTATGCTGTATATCAGTTAGATAATATGCATGATGAAAGTATTGAATAATGTGTGAAAATGGTAAAAACAAATTTAGGATAGTGTTTGCTTCTAATGCGAATTAGAATTACATAGGGGTTTAAACTATACTGGTAATGTTGTATTTATTGAGTTGTGGGCACATGGTTTTTTATTATGTACATTTCAATATGTCTGGACTAGTTTAGAAACATTTAAAAATTGAAAGAAAATGTGTCAAGTGTTGACATTTGCATTTCAGTAGAGATACATTGAGAAATTTTCCTTTTCCTGCTTAGTTGATGCTTAGTTTTCTACATTGGATACATTTAACTTTAATCATGTTAAATGAAAAACTGAGAAATAACATATCTTTCAGAAAAACAAACTTGTTTTAGGAATTTTTGGAAAATATAGACAAGTTAAATGAAAAAATTCTTAGTTCTTTTTATAATTGATTTTCCAATGTTTGTTGCTCTGGCTCTGCTGTCTAGTCTGGAATGCAGTGGCGTGATATGTTGGCTCACTGAAGCCTCTGTCTCCTGGGCTGAAGAGATTCTTCCACTACAGCCTTCCAAGTAGCTGGGACTATAGGAGTATTCCACTACATCTGACTAATTTTCCTATATTTTGTAGCAGCAGAGTCTTGCTATGTTGCTCTGTGCTGACGTGATCCTCCCATCTCTGCTTCCCAAAATATTGGGATTACAGGTGTGAGCCACTGCACTCAGCTCTATAAATTTTACAGAAGTTAAGCATTATTACATATTCTTTGCTGCTCTTATCTTTCCCACCTGTTGTTATAAAATAAACATTTAACATATAGGACTGGTATTTTAAAGTTTTAAAATATGTTATCCTATGAATTGAAGAACATGGTTTTGCTCGTTGGCTGATGTTCTCTCTTCTTGCAGTTAGTTGTTGCTTCTTAAGCATGGGTTTTAATAAAACTATATGGTTCCTTATGTTTGATTATTTTAACTGATTTTGCAAATATCAGGAAATAATAAAAATTTGACTGAGTAGTTATATGCTCAGTCATAATACTGTTGATTTATAGAAGTAGAAGATAGAAGCTTTAAATTATATAAAATGTGAGATTTTCTTGGGAGGGGAACAGTAACATTTTAACTCTTAATTTTGCTGGTTGCATATAGTATGTGATAGGCAGATTTATGAATGAGACAGTGGAATTATGTTTTTAAAATGTAAGCTTTTTAGGACTTGATGTAGTACTAGTGATACTAGAAAAATAAATAATGGGGCTAATATTGTTTTACAGTATACCAGGCCCAGTGACTTACAGGATAATGTAAACCAGTTCTTGTCTATAAATCTCCCGTAAATCTTGTTAATTAAGATGCAGTTTCTGGATTCACTAATTCTAGGACTCTGCAAGAGCTTCTGCATTTCGGCAGACTCCTAGAATTTGCCAGTAAGTCAGTTTTAAGGACCACATTTTTAGTATTGAGGATGTAGGTTTGTGCTTCTCAAACTATCTGCAAAAGACTAGCTTTTAAAAAATATTATCTGATATTTTATGGAACGATACTTCTTGGAAATAAAGAATAAATGTATAAAGACAAAGAGAGAAAATTGTATATTAATGTGAATGTAATTTCTCAGTAAACCTTTTACAGGTGTAAAATCAATATGTTAGTTTAGTGTAAACTAATATTTCCTAAAAAGTGTTTAGATATGTCATACCATATAGTACAGTTTTTAAGGATAATTTATTTTATAAAAATAACTTTCCCTGGCTGGGCGCAGTGGCTCAAGCCTGTAATCCCAGCACTTTGGGAGGCCGAGGCGGGTGGATCACGAGGTCAAGAGATCAAGACCATCCTGGTCAACATGGCGAAACCCCGTCTCTACTCAAAATACAAAAAATTCTCTGGGCATGGTGGCACGCGCCTGTAATCCCAGCTACTCAGGAGACTGAGGCAGGAGAATTGCCTGAACCCAGGAGTTGGAGGTTGTGGTGAGCCAAGATCGTGCCATTGCACTCCAGCCTGGGTAACAAGAGCGAAACTTCGTCTCAAAAAAAAAAAAAATTGATTTTCCTGTGTAAAGCAGCATCTCGTGTATCCATCATATTTTCTGAATATTCTTTCTATTTCTAAAAGCTTTTTATTTTCCTTTTCCTTCTGCCTAGGCCATTTCAAGACTCACTGTTCATTCTTGGATTAGAGTAATTCTATAACACTGCTTAGCATTCATGAATAAAATGTTACCTGAAGAGATGATTCATCCTCTCAAGAAAAATTTAAGCACTTCATTACACACGAAATTTTGTGATAGTCTCTTTTGGGATTATGAAAAGGAATAAAGAGTTCTTGCCCTGCAGAAATTTTTAGACCTGGTTGACAGAATCCATCTCCCTTTTAAGAAATTTTGCTATATGTTAGTATTGACCTATTAAAGGATATCAGAATCTTAAAATGCTATTAAGTAACTTTTTCAGATGTAGACCTGATTCATTAACTGGGCAGTCTTTATTTTTCATTCATTGATTACATTAACAGATATAGTAGTCACCTACTGCATGCCCATTAGTGTGCTTGGCCCTTGTGACAGAGGAGTGAGCGATAGAGACACAATTTCTGCTCTCTGCTAAGAGCCCATTAGTGATCAAGTCATTCCATTTGGCTTTTTGATTGTTGTGTATGACTGAGAGAGACAGTCACATTCAAGTATTTGTTTTAGAAAGTATAACTTTACCCATCTAGACATTACTTTTGGTAATTTATCATAGGGATAAGTAAAGAAATACGAGAATACTTTTCTGTCTTTGAAACTTCATTTATTCTTACTTGAAAAATTTTCATTTTATTAGTATTTCACTTTGAAACATAACCACTCATACCCTCGTCCAGAGCCTTCCGAGAGCATACGAGTTTTGGGTGATTCTGCTGAGTTTTGGCTCATTTAGAGGCTATAGGATTTCAGTAATTCATGGGATATCTTGTAGCTTTTTGAATACCAGAAACTTGTGGATTCAATGCAGTTACGTAAGCTAGTTTCTTATTACCCTTCTTTCTTATAGTTACTGTGCGGTCCGTGGAGAAACTGATTGAACGTTTATAATATCTAAAACTCAGCAGCATTTTAAAGATGTAGCAAGTAAAACCTCCTCCCCATTCCTCTTTTCATTTGTTCAGCACCTGCTGTGTATGTGGCAGGCATCGTTCTGAAGATGTCATTGTTGGGGGAGAAGAAAAAGCATAGGGTCCCTGTACTCTCAGAATCTGTGCGACATAGTAATCTCTGTCTGGGACAACAATAATGACTAGAATTTATTATGTGCCTACTATGTGCTGGAAACTTTTCCAAGTGCTACGTATATTAACTGATTTAATCCTTTTGTAACAACTTGTGAAGTGAAGGTATTATTATTAGCATCATCTACATTTTTACGGATAAGGAAACCGAGACAAGAAAGTTTAATATGCCCCATACCACACTGCTTGTATGTAGCAAAGATGGAATTTTCACTTGCCAAGTCTGCCTCCAAAAATTCCACGTTTATCCTATACTGTGCTGTGCAATTATAACAGATAATTATGATTTAATTTAAATGGATAATTAAATAGGCAATTTTAAAAAGTAGTAGTTGTGCAGTGATGGAATGCTCACTGCTGTGGGAGCACAGAATAAGCCCACCTAACTTGGTCGTGTTAGGGTCAGGGAAAGCTTTCCTGGGAAAGTAATCTTTATTCAAGGAGACTCTGAACCTCTTTTCCTCCCTTAAGAAAAAAAAAGCCATTGAAAAGAATTGAAGATTTTTTTTAAAGTAGAATTTTAAAAACAGTGGTTTATTGTTTTTTTTTTTAACTGATTTTCACACAAAGGAATAACATAGGTTTGTAAAACTGTAAGTGTATTCTGAACTGAGATCCTTTGGTGATGATACTCTTTAAATTGGATGCGATAAATTTTTTAAATGGCCATTTAGAAAATTAACCAAAAGAAAAAATTCTAGTATTTCTGAGGTGAGAAACCAGAGGGGAGTACTATTTTGTAAATAATACTAGGTTTCTTCTCTCTCTATCTCTGTATCTCTCTGACACACATGCTCTCTTGCTCTTGTACGCTATCTCTCCCTCTCCCTCTCCCTCTCCCTCTCCCTCTCCCTCTCCCTCTCCCCCTCCCCCTCCCCCTCCCTCTTTGATGGAACAAAAGATATGATTGCCCACATTTTGGGAGGCCAGAATGAGTTTGCTTGAGCCCAGGAATTTGAGACTAGCCTGGGCGATATAGTGAGACCCCATCTCTACAAAAAATAAAAGTACTGGCTGGACATGGTGGTGTTTACCTGTAGTTCCAGTTAATGAGGAGGCTGATGTGGAGGCATTGCTGGAGCCCGGGAGGTTGAGGCTTCACTGAGCTATGATCGTGCCACTGCACTCCAGCAACAGAGCAAGACCTTGTCTCAAAAAAAAAAATTATTGATTATGTGCTGTTTAGTTTAAATATGGAAGTTGCTTTGATCACTTCAGGTCTCTTGTCATACTGTAGCAGGTCTAAGTTCTGTTGGTGGTGGGGGTAGGGGAGAGACAGCGGGGAGTGGGGAGGGTGGGGAGGGATAACATGGGGAGAAATGCCAGATATAGTATGCACCTAAAGTTAACAACAACAACAAAACATTTCTAAGTTCCTGCATCAGGAAATGAACATAGAGAAAAATGTGAAATCTACTTCATAGACTACATTTTATAATATCAAGGCTTTTATAAAGTATGCATTCATAGGTGGAATTATTTAAGATTTGCCAACTAGATTTTAATTTAGGCAGATTTTAAGTATAGAAATTAATGGTTTTTGTAATCTTGTCATGCGTCAACTTATTTTATCAATTATTAATATCTTGAATGCTTTTCATTTTTATAAAATGGGAAGAGTGATAGTTTAGGGTGTATTTGGAGATATTTTTGTGTTCAATGCCATATTGTGGCTAAAGGGCTAGTATAAGAGATAATTCTGATAGTATTGCTCTGTTCTTCATAATGTATATCATCTCATGTATTGAAAAATCTCATTTTTCTTAATGGCTAGTAACAGAATGCAAGATCTTAATTAGGAGTCCCAGGGGCCAGATTTGACCCCTTTTATAGCATAGTAACTTTTTATCAATTTAAAATATGCAACGTGATAGTTTTATATTTAATGATCTCCCTGATTTGCTTCCTTTATGTTTCAAAATTGAAATAGCATTCACTTACCAGTTCCATTGTTGGACCCGCTTGGGTTCCACCTTAACCAATGCTTGCTTGATTTTTGTTCTTCTCCTGTCACTGCAACCACTCCCTTAGGGCCATTCACCTTCAACCAGTGTTCTGCAGCCTGATGAAAGTTACTACATTATTTTGCTTGGTTATCTGCTGTTCTCTTATCCATGAGTGCTCTGGGCTATAATATTTTTCCCTTTTGCCCCATGATCACCCGTGCTTCAAGTCTGATTCTCTGTGGTATTTAAGAAGAATGTTGTTTAAACTCCTGGTCAGCTCACCCATTTCTTTCATTGAGGGGCTCTATTTGACAGCTAAGCTATCTTCTACTTTAAAAACTACATGGATGAAGACACCTACCTAAAAACATTTTGCTCTTCTAATTGCTTTAGTTTTTTTTTTTTTCTTTAAACTGTGGGGTTTCTCCCGAATTTATGCTTATCTAGAAGCTTCTGGTGTTTTAATATGGTTCCAGTGGTAGGGGGTGGTGCTGGCTGTCGCCTTTCTAGACCTTTTTACTCTGTATTTTTGAAAGAGATCTTTATTCCAGGTTGTCTCAGTTCTTGCTACTAGAAGTGTAGTCCATGGGCCAGCAGCACCTATTTGTTAGAAATTCAGAATCTCAAGTCCCACCCCCCAGACCTTATGCATCTTAATCTGCATTGTAGCAAGGTGTCTGCTTAATAACGTTGTATTTGCGAAGCACTGCTCTAGGTGTCAGCCAACTACATGATACCTTGACATGCTCAGAGTTGCACATTTCTAGAACTGATTGTAAATATATGACTTGTAATCTTATTTAAATATTTGTGAATTATCTCATAACTATTCATCTTGTTTCACCAAAAGTTATACTGTAGGTGTATTGCTACTGTATGAAAGGAATGACAAGCATAAGCCCAAACAGTAGCCACCCCCAGGCCTTGAAGTGAAGCTTTGGTGTACGGTCATAGTTGATGTGAAACACTATGACAGCCGTTTTGCAGGTCTCTTTGTGCCTTCTCCCAGTGTCAGTTTGTACCTGTAGATAATGAACTATTCCTTTCTTGTCTCTTGGACAGTGTCTTTTAAGCAAAGTTGCATTTGCTAAATGGAACTTGTAAGGTGTTGGGAAAATACCTGATTTTTATCCTTAAATGAGAGAAATTATGCCTTACTGATATTTGGTATGTGGATTAATAGTATGGGCATATCATCAGTCTTGAGGATTCATATACAAGGCTTGCTTGTTTTTGAGGAAAAACGTTTATAGACTCATTTCCTGGTGCACTATGACAATCCCAGTCATTAGCAGTGGGGGCAGAGAAAAGTTAGGTTAGCAAGATAAAAGACACTACGTGCAATTTATAGAGTTAATAAATTGCATGTAGTTAGCGACACGACAAATGTATTTCAGGCTTAGATATATTTGTATGGTGGTACTTTAGGAAATAGTTTTGTTAAAAAACTGTAGTGTTTTTACTTTTAGTTGTTCAAGAATGAAGAGAACTGAGAGAATATAAAATTACTCTTTCACTTTTCTTTAGCATCCACATGTAGCGTGAACAATGTAGCTGACCCGAAAGCACATTTTAATTGGCATTTTTCTGGAGTGATATTCTTTTAGGATGACGAACAATATTTAAGTGAGCGTTTTTAGGGTTTTGATGCCTTCTTTGGACTTTGACTGTGTGCCTAAGAATGGCAGTGAGAAGGATGGCAGAGAGAATACCCAGATGTATGTGAGTTAGTGGTATGTCACTTAGTATTATTTTAAGTAATAAAAGTAAATTCAATAGGTGAGGCGTGATGGCTCAGGCCTGTAATTCCAGCACTTTAGGAGGCCAAGGCCAATGGATCTCTTGAGGCTAAAAGTTTGAGACCAACCTGGGCAATATAGTGAGACCCTGTCTCTTCAAAAAATTTTTAAAAAATTAACTGGGTGTGGTGGTGTATGGCCATAGTCCCAGCTACTCCTCGGAGGCTGAGGTGGGAGGATCATTTGAGCCTGGGAGGCCTAGGCTAGTGAGCCTCCAACCTGGGCAACAGAGCAAGGCCCTTTCTCCAAAAAAAAAAAAGTAAACTCTGTGGAGTTACCTTAGCTAAGAGCCGTTCTATTTTGTATATAGGTTCTACTAAATGTGGCTATATCAGATAATACTTATGGTTGTGGTTACTCGTGGTCATAAGTTGTGAATATACAATTACTGATACACACGCGGTCGACATTCACATTCTTCCTGAATGTATCAGTAATTCTAAATGATGTAAAAATGAACCAAAGCTTCATTTGGGAGGGAGCACTCTCAGAAGATTAGTTTTAAAACAGAATAGCAGGAGTTGTGACATGCATCTATAAGCAATTGTAATAATTTGACAGTCATTTAGCCCTTGATTCCTCGCCCTTTCATTGACAGCCTGCCTGCAAAGATAGTGAGGCCTGTCTCACCCCCATCAATGTCCTCTTAAATGGTAGCCTGCAGTCTGGGTAATGATAAACGTTCAGTGATTGATGATTTTTTTTTTAGTCCTATGGGATTCTGTGTGGTTTCTAATTTCTGTGAGCCAGCTTAGTTTTTTCTCTTACTTGGGCTTTGTACACATTTTTCTGGTCTTTACCATTTTGGTTTTAAATAGGCAGACATAGGTGTGACCTGCAGTTTTAATTAATTAAGTTCAAAGCCTTGTTTAGAAAAGAGTTTGATTTTGAAGGTGATGATATACTTCAAACTGTAAAAGTCTGAGAACTAGGACAGATTTTAATACATTGTAATTTTGTAACACTTGTTTTTATTTGTAAACTTTCTTTTTTCCCCTTGGCTTAAAAAAAAACCACAGGTTTTAAACTATAAGGAGAAATGTAATAACAGCTACTGTAAAAAAAAATAGCATTAGCTTTATTGTGTTTATGGTGTTTCTAATTTCATTCTTAAGAATTTTAATTGGCTGTTTTTAGTAATCGTTTTCCTTTTTTACATGGCTCGGTTTCTGTAGGAGTATATATTGTTACACTACAGTAGTATTAAAATTAGTATAACGAGACGTTTTGGTTGAATATTTACCATTTGGGAAAGGATTTATTTCTAGCATATTGTTTGTGGATTAGTTTTAGTATTTTAAGTCTAACTTGTAATTGTCTAACTTTATTTTTAGGGTATGGGGGCCGGAATGAATAGGAGAATAAAGCATTTCCCTAATTTAGTACAACTGAGAAATATGTTTTCCTCATTCATTTTTTAAAAAATGATCCATTGTACTTTCCTTTTGGATGTAATCTTAGAGGTAATTTTAATAATAGTTTTCAGAATTTTTGTAGCTCTCCATCTGATCAGAAGAGCCGATACTTTGAGATATTGGTGCTCATGGTTAGTGTGTATTTATGGGAACCCACTTTTCTTTATGATTGATTAAAAAATGTTTTTTGACATTAAATTCTTAAAAGGAGTAAAAGAAGCACTTCTGCTGTTTGCTTTCCAAATAACGAACAGGAAACTTGGTTAGAAATGACCATGTGTAAGTCTGTATATTAATTAGGTGAGTGTCATTATGCTCAATTAGCAGGGCTGCCAAATAATCTCTTTAATAATCTGATCTTTTTTCCCCCTAGGGTTTTACAGACAGCCCTCATTACAGTGATCACTTGAATGACAGTCGATTAGGAGCCCATGAAGGCTTGTCCCCAACACCTTTCATGAACTCAAATCTGATGGGTAAGTTGGTAATTCTCTGCAAGTGGTTTTTCAAAGCTTCTTTGGTCAGAGACATTTTTTATCCCTTTATCCAGGAGGGACAGGTAAGTATCTAGAATAAAGTTCTGGAGTTTCTAGGGGCAGTAGGGCTTTTCCTGTTCAGCACAGCTTGAGGATCAAACGTCCAAAAAATTGGGGTTCTTCTCGTAAAGCATTATTGGTGTCAAAAAAGGAAGCAGCAGTGTTTTTTGATTGTCAGTTTTGGCAATGTCTTTGTGACCTCAAGCTTTATATGTTTTCTGGGGCAGAGAAGTATGTTTTGAGGGCAATTGTGATACTACTATTTCTCTTAACAGTTGTATTCATGTCATAATTAAAAATGTGACAAAGCAGTGATTGTAGGCTTTACTTGCATTGGACAGTGTTTCTCCTGGCACAATTTGATTAAAACATAGTACATTTAGATGTTGCAGTACTTGTTTTAAACACTTGGCTTCATACTGGGACGGTTTTTAAGTTTTGGTTTAAAGAAGTAAAGTTGTACTTTCAGGAAGGATATGTGCTACCATCTAAACCTGATTTAGCAAAACCTTTATGTTGAATCATTCTGTCTACCCTATGCTTTGCAAAACAGCCCTCCTTTCCTTTCTCCATCTTTTCCCCTCTCTGTGTCAAATGAAAGTTTAAAGTTGTTCTTCATTCTAAAATTATAAACCCAATCTTTTTTTTCAGTTTGCATACCGTTTGTGTGTGTGTGTGTGTGTGCATGTGTGTAAATATTTTACTTTTAAACCTGATTGAAAAGAATCTATGATTTGTGACATTTTTTTTCTTGCTTGTACTGGGACTGAGCATATTACAAAAAGTTTAATCTGTTATACCAGTTGTTATTTGCCTCATATAAATATAAAAAGTTTGTGTAATTGACATTGATTTCATTACTTATTTTATTTCTTAAGAACATGACCTATATTGTGGTCTTAGAATTGTCCTTTTAAGACACAGCCATGCTAATCTAAGTAGATTACCCAAATCCGAAATCCTGGTGGTCTGCAGTTTCTTTAAATGATTTGCTTTGTACAGTCTTTGTTTCCCTCGTTTTCTGTAGTGTTGAGGAGACAGAGTCAGATATTCTAGTGTGGATTTTGCCTAAGGCGGTTGATAGTTTGAAGCCAGAAGAACCATTAGAGTATGACAGAAGAGTGAGAAAAATCTAATCAGCAATAAAACTTGTGTTTAAAATCACAATTTGTTTCAGCATAAATAAATGCACACAGAAAATCACAATATTAAATGTATTATCATTCCAGATAAACATCAGAGAAGTTTAGAGTAAATTATTTGGCTAGGGAAAACTTTCTCATTTATTTTTTAAATTTTCAGTTGAGCTAGCCATCAAAGTAAAATTGATGTAAGACTCCAAATAATTTCCTTTTGCAGTATAACTTTTCCCCACGTAGGATTTAATTTATGTTAAGTGTAGTAGGGTAAGTTAAAGTCAGTGTTTTTGTAATTTTGGATTAAACTAAGCTTTATTAATTGAGACTATAACTCTGAACTGTAAAAAATCAGAAATAGCTCTTTTTGTATTTATGTTCTTACTTTTTATTCTTCACTCATAGAGACGACTTTTAGACCCAGTGGAATTTCGTCATTAGCACAGCTTTGTGCCAAGGTGACTATTAAAATTTGGTGGGGGACAAGTGTGGAAATTAAATGAATCCTAAGAGGTATACATGTCAGTCACTTGCTCTGAGCAGATGTTGACTAACAATATTTCTGTAATTCACTTTGAGGTAACATTTTCACAGTTGGAACAATTAAGAGCATGTGCTAGTCAGTGTCTTCAGTTTTCAGATAATTACTAGAGTACTTTTAATAGTCATCTATACCCTATGTATAAAATCAACATCTAAAGAAAGTCATGAAGTAAATAATATTTGTAAATAGATTGATTTCTTCATGATTCAAATGAAAAAAATCTTCATTCATCTGAACTTTATTGTTGAGGTATGACTTTATATCAGATGCTGATATACAAACCATACATTTTCTTTTCTTACTTTTGGGACGGGGTCTCACTTTGTCACTCAAGCTCGAGTGCAGTGGCATGATCATGGCTCACTGCAGTCATGAACTCCCGGGCTCAAGCCGTCTTCTTTCCTTAGCACAACACCAGCTAATTGTTTATATTTTTTCTTTTGTAGAGATGAGATCTCATTATGTTGACCAGGCTGGTTTTGAACTCCTGGCCTCAAGTGACCCTTTTGTCCCAGCCTCCCAAAATGTTGCAGTTATAGGCATGAACCACCACGTCTGGCTCAGACCATAAGTTTTATTTATGCACTGCTTAATATTAGAATGTTTATTTATATATAAAGGAAGGAGAGAGAACCCTGAAATGATGAAGCAGATAGGTTCAAAAGAAATTCACTGGTCATAGGCAATATCTGGTATACTTCACTTCCTTACCTTTATTTTTGGTAAAAATCATCAAATGATGTACCTTAGTCCAGCAACAGTGTAAGCAATCTTCACGACAGTAGCTTGGTTTTGGAAGTCAGTGTCTCCTAAATCACCGTGCATTTCCATACAGCAGCAGGCAGTTCGATTTGATATGAGGTGAAGTAATTGAACTGACACCCAAGCATGGTTTTATAGCAGTATGTAGAGTTACAGTAGATAGACTAACTTTTCCAGCTGGTTGAGAATTGAAGGGAGTTTCTATCTAAAAAGCCTAAATTGTTAAAGTTCTCCTGATAGGTATGCAGTAGGAGTCGAAGCATTTGGCACTGCTGATACCCTGTCCTCACACCAGGTAACAGTTGAGGTGGTGCTGTGAATGATGAATGCTCAGAAGCAGTTAAAACCAACAGGAAGGCGGTAACATTTCATGTTGCTGTCAACATAAAAAAGCACCATTAAGTGGGGGAGGGATTGTATGTCTAGGGAATGTTGTTATTTTGAGTATTATGTTCAGCCATAAGCACATTTGCCTGAAGTAATAGTGGATTATAAAGCACCACTGTCTTCTGTGATAGAGCTTTCAAACACTTCAGTGATTTTGTACATTGCAAAAATTAGAAATTTTGTCTAACAAGGGTTGATAATGATTCAGTAATGAACAATTTGCAACAGAAAGTGCATTTATATATTCATTTAGCTATTTTGAAGTGTTTTACATAGGAAGTAAAGCTATTATGCTGAATCAGTTAATGTTTCTTTTTATGAATTACAGAATTATCCTGTTGATTTCTCACTATGGGAAAGAGGGCTTTTCTTATATTTCAAGTGAAATAAGTACATCATTTTGGCACATTGCTAGGTAATGAGCGTCAAACAGTTCTGTACTCTAGTATTAAAACTATATGAAAAGCTTTGACCACAGCAGTGAATTCCATGGTCACTTCAAGGCTCCCATCACCAAATAGCCTTGTCTGTCTCAAGCTTCTTCCAGCTCTGGTCCATTTCTCTACCCTCGATCCTCTCGTTAATTTCAGTAACACTTGTTTTCCTTTACCTGTGGATAATGAGTCTTATTTTTGATGATGTCAGGATCAGTTTACTGGTTGAACTTAGAAACAAATTATTCTCACAGAATTGCTTACCTTTCATCCTGAAGTGACTGTGTAATAAACTGCTATTATCTCTCCATCCCTCCAAGTTTATAAGCTTTACTTATTTTTGGATGTATTTATGTGTATATGTGATAAATGGAAGAATTAAGATATAAGATTATCTTTAGTTTTGCTTGTTATCTGAGACCCTTAATTGTGTTCCTTTCTGAGACTGTTTTACCTCTACAAATGGTTTGCTAATAATTTTTATTTTAAAGAATGAGTGTAATGTGCGGTGATACAGGGAGAAATTGCAGGGCTGAGAGTTAGGAGATGTGGATTTTAATCTAGATTCTGAAAATAACCTTTACCTTTTTGATAGGGTAATGCTGGGAATTCTCAGAGGTCTTGTATCCGCTCTAAAATTTTACAATTCCATAATCTCATAAATTTAATAACTTTATTTAACCCTGAAAAAGGCTGCAACTGTAATTATAATTGCTATTTTGCAAATGATTAAAACTAAGGCGCAGGACAGTTGTTTTTTTCTGAGGTCACAAAGCCAGTTAATGTCAAAACTAAATATGGAACTCATATCTCCTGACTCTTAGTAGTTGAATGCTCTTTCCATTAGACCACACTGTTTAGGTTAAGATACTTGTTCTGTCTTCATATCTCAGGTTTTTTACTAGCTTATTCTCTTAATCCAGAATTATGGAGACAATGGTCTTGAGGGATGACCATGGGAAAAAAGGTTCCACAGTGAAATAGCTTTGAACACCATTTTGTATCAGTTGTTCCCTGTTAGAAATTCAGATTGTACTTCGGAATGTTAAAGACTCTGAAAAAAGAAAAAGCTTATTTAACTTTGTTTAGCCTTCTACACCCCCAAATTGTATTAGGCCCAGAAGACTTTTTGTAAAAAGCATCATTAGCTTCTGAGAAACTAGTTTTCCATGGGACACTGGGAAGTTTCTGGTTGTTTAATGGAAAAAAAAAAAGATAACTAAAAGTTCTCTAGAAAGTAAAATAGAATTGCTCTAATGGTCATCCCTTAGTGTCTGTGAGGGTTTGGGTCCCCTGATGCTCCAGTCCTTTATATATATAAAATGGTGTAGTTTCTGCATATAACTCACACACATTCCCCTATATACTTTAAATCATCCGTAACTTACATATAATACCTAACACAATGTAAATGCTATGTGAATAGTTCTTATGTTGAATTGTTTAGGGAATAATGACAAGGAAAAATATGTCTGTATACACTGAGCACAGATACAACCATTTTTTCCCCCTAAGTATTTTCAAATTGTGATTGATTGATTTCATGTATGTGGAACCCACAGCCAGAAGGCAGACTATATATATTGTTGTAACTTATTTTAGGCATGTTAATTGATGTAACGGGTTGGGTCTAATTGTTCAAATATATTACTGTCAAACCTCTCTTACAAGCATTTGACTTATAAGCAAAGCAGGTGTCTTGCCATTGCTGCTGGAATCTCTGCTTAACTCTACCTTCTCTATCTCAGAACTTAAAGGGCCCCTCTGGCAAAGCTTCTGTGTTTTATTTCCATTTCATTTGGGATTAAATAGGTTTCTATGGATTTGCCTGGGAATTTAAGCCCAGGTACACTTTTTCCCCTGCGTATTTGGTACCTCAAACAACCAACTTTCAAAGAAAATTGTTTTGTAAAGTTGATACTGCTTACACTTTAACTTATGAAAAATCCAGAAATGGGCTAGTGTTACAAAATATGTAGCATCACCATTTTCAGACAATCAAAGCGTAATACAACCCTGCCCTCAAAAGTTATCTTTTTGGCTGAGAGGGGTGGCTCATCTTCTCAGCACTTTGGGAGGCCAAGGCAGAAAGATTGCTTTAGCCCAGGACTTTGAGACCAGCTTGGGCAATATAGTGAAACCCTGTCTATACAAAAAAATACAAAAGATCAGCCAGGCGTGGTGGTGCATGCCTATGATCCCAGCTACCTGGAGGCTGAGGAGGGAGGATTGCTCCAGTGAAGGACGTGGAGGTTGCAGTAAGCCAGATCACTCCACTGTACTCCAGCCTGGGCAACAGAGCCAACCCTGTCACAGACAAAACAAAACCAAAAAAAAGTTTGTGTGTGTGTGTGTGTGTACATATATAAATCTAAGTTTAATATACTTGAAATCTCTTCACTAGATGAGGTACTTAAAATGACTATAAATGTGTTTAAGGGAAATAGTATCTGATCTGACAGTATTTCATAAGGATGAGGCCTTTATACTTTTTCTGATACTTTATTAACTGTAAGTTTCATGAAAGAATGTGGTTGTATATTCGTTGATCTGCATTCTTTGGCCTTTGGCTGTACTGACAAACACAAAATGTTGGCACCGAGACAAACTTGAATGAAAGGAGCCTGGATACAACTGAAGGCACTGAAGCCAAGAGAAATAAAACGACTCATTAATTTGAAACATGGCTCTGGCCAGGCATGGTGGCTCATGCCTATAATCCCAGCATTTTGGGAGGCTGAGGCAGGTAAATTACCTGAGGTCAGGAGCTCAAGACCAGCCTGATCAGCATGGTGAAACCACATCTCTACTAAAAATACAAAAAAAAAAGCCAGGGGTGGGAGCACATTCTTGTAATCTCCTCAGCTATTTTGGAGGCTGAGGCAGGAGAGTGGCTTGAATGGAGGTAGGAGAGGTTGCAGTGAGCCAAGGTCGTGCCATTGTACTCCAGCCTGGGTGACAGAGCAAGACTCTGTCTCAAAAAGGAAAAAAAGAAGAAGAAACACAGCCCTTACTCTCTTGATTCCAATTAGTGTACAGTCCCTTTCTACTATGTTGCTTCCTCCCCCCTTTTTTTAACTTCTTGTTTCATTTGCTACCTTTTCCTACATCGTAGCTCTGCTGTCTTTTTCTTCCACTACTGCTTAAACTCTCATTAACTAGTCTGAATTGTTGAATACCTTCCTTCGTCCTTTTCATGTATTCATTTATCCATTTTTTCTGCCCTTAACCATGTGAAAGTACTGTATGGTGAAATATTAAAGTGAATAATATTCCATCTATCTTTACAGACTTTATTATTTTAGTGTGACAGAGGGATAAGAGTTTCAATAATTATCATAGATGGCAGAATGTCAGTGATATGGATAAATTCTTTTTTTTTTTTTTTTTTTGAGACGGAGTTTTGTTCTTGTTACCCAGACTGGAGTGCAATGGCATGATCTTGGCTCACTGCAACCTCCGCCTTCTGGGTTCAGGCAATTCTCCTGCCTCAGCCTCCCGAGTAGCTGGGATTACAGGCACGCGCCTCGATGCCCAGCTAATTTTTTGTATTTTTAGTAGAGACGGGGTTTCGCCATGTTGACCAGGATGGTCTTGATCTCTTGACCTCGTGATCCACCTGCCTCGGCCTCCAAAGTGCTGGAATTACAGGCTTGAGCCACCGTGCCAGGCCTGAATTCTTACAGACATTCAGAAGAGATTATGTTCAGGCACAACCAGAGGTGATCAGGAAAAGTTTTGTTGTGGGTAGCATTTAATCCAGTCAGCACTCTTTCTGTTATAAGTGACAGAACATAACTTAAATCAGGTTAAATACAAAGTGGTGTTGATTAACTCATTTATCTAAAAAGGCCTGAAGGAGATTGATTTGGAGCATGGGGGACCTAAGGGTTTAAATAGTGTCATCAAGCCTCCCTCTTTCACCTTACAAATGTTTTGTTGAAAGAATAAGATAGAACTAACTCGCTTTGGCAGCACATATACTAAAACTGGAACAATACAGAGGAGATTAGCATGGACCCTGCACAAGGTTGACACTCAGATTCGTGAAGCGTTCCGTAATTTTTATTTTAAAAATAAAGAATAAGATAGAACTGCAGTGGCAAATTGGGCCAAGGAGAGGGGATTTGAGAAGTGGGAAACGGTAGGAGTACAGTGTTCTAGTCTCTCCTTTGCTCGTATCTCTCACTCCAGTATTTCCAAATTGCTCTAAATTGTTCTTCTGGGTTGCTATATTGTAAGACACCCTTATTCCTTAGTGATATGGAATGTTTTCTTTCAGTGGACTTGTGCACTTAATTTATAACATTCTGTTCCTAGCAGTATCATGTTTTTCCTGCCCTGCCTCTAGAGCCTAAAAAAGCAATTCTCTTTCCATAATTGGAATGAATTTTGATAGCCATTCTCTGTAGCTGTTTCTGTGAGCCAGAGATGACCTGAAGGCTTCTTTTCTACCCAGTCTGAGAGAGACCAAAGTAATACTAACAGCTTAGTTTCAGAGACGTTCCACACTCGCCAGAGTACTCCTGTATGAACTCAGATCCCGCTTATCTTTGGAGAATTTATCTTAGAATGAATTACATGAAAGAGTAACGAGGATTTCAGAAGATATATGGAAAAATGTTTTATTTGAATTTTTAAAAAAACTTTCAAAAATTAAGACTAAAGTCAATGTAATATTAAAAAGCGAGCTATGTATTATTCACTAGGTCTTAGAGTAAACAAAGAATTAGATTTTTTTGGTGTATTTTTCTCAGAAAATTTATATGGTAGTACATATGTCCTATATTTCACATTTGAATCTTACTGGTTTTTCTCCTTAGTTATTAACCTACTGAGTCTAACTCAGATCTTAATCCATTAGTGATTTTATATTTGATTAAATGGTTCTTTAACATCATTTTCATGGACTTTATGAAATCTTCAGTCTTTTGCATAGTATTCAACTTTCAGTGGATTTGTTTTGTTTATGTTATGGTATATTCAGCAAAAGATTGATCAAAGTGATTGACTTCAGCTTGAGACAGCTGTACTATCTGCAGAGGATAGTTCACAGAAGTGGTTTGTTTGTTTTTTAAATTGTCTGGAGGAAGATCCAAGATGGCCGTTTTAGGAGCAGCTGAGGATTGCAGCTTCCAGTGAAAGCGCAGAGGGTGAGTGGACACCGCATTTCCAGATGGATCTTTATTGCCCACAGAACAGGAGATTCCTAGGCGGAGGAGCCCTATGGGTCGCCAGTGCAGCTGTTTTGGCTGGCGTGGCAGTTTCCGCTGGTGCGGCTGTTTTGCCGGTACCACAGTGCAGCGGCTCTCTGTACAAAATACACTGGTCTGCTTGCCCTTTTAAGCTGGCCAGGAGATTGCCGGGCAGCGCCATTGTTTCAGCCAGTGCAGTGGGTCACCGCACAGGAAATCACACAGCTCCCAGCACCCTTTTAGCAGGTGAATGGAACACCTAGGAGAGAGTCAACAGTTCAACATAAAAAAAAAGGCTCTTAGGCAGGGAGCCAGGTGATCACACTCAGCGGGTCTCACCCTCACAAAAACAAACAAACAAAAAACAGCAATTGGAAACGCTCGGGGTTGAGAGTTTCACGGGCAAGCATAGCTGAACCCAGGATGGTGCTGCTCGGTGGTGGAGGGGCGTCTGCCATTACCGAGGCACTCCATCTCTACGGAGGTAGTCTGCCATTGCAGAGGCAGCTTGCCATTGCTGAGGCAACCTGCCATAACAGAGAGAGTCCGCCATTACACAGGCAGGCCACCATTGCTGAGGCAGTTCTAACCACACCCATATATACGGGACTACAGGGAAGCTCAACCGCCGCAGGGTGGAGCTCAGCAAAGCCTCTGCAGGCAGACAGTGACTAGGCTGCTTCCTTGCTGGGCAGGGCAGCCGTGTGGGGGAAAAAAAAAAACAAAGTCAGCAGCACAACAGACACCCATAAATAAAGCGCTAACTCCCTGGGACACAGCACCTGGGGAAAAAAAGGCGGTTTATGAGTTCTGCTGCAGCAGACTTAAAAGTACCTGCCTAGCAGCTCTGAAAGAACAACAGAGCTCACAGCTCAACACTTGAGCTCCTATGAACAGACTGTCTTCTCAAGCAGCTCCCTGACCCCCATATATCCAAAGAGTCACCTTATAAAAGACTGATCAGACTGACATTTGGCGGGCATTATTCTGGGACAGAGATAGCAGAAGAAGAAACTGGTAGCAACCCTTGCTGTTCTGCAGCTGCTGCAGGTGATCCCCAGGCAAGGAGGGCCTCGAATGGACCTTAGCAGTCCTAAAGCAGAGGGGCCAGACTGTTAGAAGGAAAACTGAGAAACAGAAATAACTTCATCATCAACAACCTGGATGTCCACTCAGAGACCCAATCTGAAAATCTGCAACTACACAGACGACAGGTGGATAAATCCACAAAGATGGGAAGAAACCAGCACAAAAAGAGAAAAACACCTGAAACCAGAACACCTCTCCTCCTACAAGGGATCACAACTCCTCACCAGCAAGGGAACAAAGCTGGATGGAGAATGAGTATGATGAAATGACAGAATCAGAATTGAGAAGGTGGGTAATGAGAAACTTCTGTGAGCTAAAAGAACATGTTCTAACTCAATGCAAAGAAACTAAGAACCTTGAAAAAAGATTTGAGGAAATGATAACAAGAATGGACAACTTAGAGAGGAATATGAGTGAATTCATGGAGCGGAAAAACATAACACAAGAACTTCACGAAGCATGCACAAGTTTCAGCAGCCGAATTGACCAAGCAGAAGAAAGGATATAGCCAAGTCAATTCTAAGTAAAAAGAACACAGCAGGAGGCATCACACTACCAGAATTCAAACTATACTACAATGCTACAGTAATCAAAACAGCATGGTACTGGTACCAAAACAGAGATACAGACCAATGGAACAGAACAGAGGCATCGGAGGCAACACAACATATCTACAACCATACAATCTTTGATAGACCTGACAAAAACAAACAATGGGGAAAGGATTCCCTGTTTAATAAATGGTGTTGGGAAAACTGTCTAGCCATGTGCAGAAAGCAGAAACTGGACTACTTCATGACACCTTACACTAAAATTAACTCCAGATTGATTAAAGACTTAAACATAAGACCTGGCACCATAAAAACCCTAGAAAAAAATCTAGGCAAAACCATTCAGGACATAGGAGT
>CM052655.1:673203-757884 GCA_028533165.1 Leontopithecus rosalia
TCTTGGATCGTTCCCCCTTCTTATTTTTTTTAAATAGAGATGAGGTCTTGCTGTGTTAACCACGTTACTCTTGAACTCGTTGGTTTAAGTCATCTTCTTGTCTTGGCCTTCCAAAGTGCTGGGATTATAGGCACAAGTCACCTACCTGGCCCAGACTGACTTCATATAGTAAAGATGATACCTTCATCATTTCATAAAGGCTTTCAGAAGGCTTTATTTAAAATAAATACTGTAACCTTAAAATTCTCATAGATGTTTGAACTGGAATGGACCTTAGCCATCATCTACCTGAGTGGTTCTCATTTGGGAGTATTGAGAAGTAATACGTTGTAAAGAATAGAAGTAGGATACTACTAGTACCCCTCATACTTCAGTACCAGAAGTATTACTGGTACTCCTCATACCCTGAAAACTCTAGAACCTCTTTCTAAGTGAAGAATTAGAAGTAGCTTGATAGTGGTCATGATATTTACGTAAGTTGCAGTTCGCCACCAATTTTTAAAAAATATTTGAAAGTATATACTGAATTGCTTTGGTTTAAATTGTACAAATTATTACTGTTGTTTGAAGGTTGTATCTTGATCCTTTAATTGTATAGGTTGTTTACTACATTGCTATAGTTGAATAAACCTCACATTTTAAGTGAAGCCCCACAAAACAGTTGATTATTTTGAGTATCAGTTTATCATTTTTATAATCTCCCGATTTCCACATCTCAGCTTCTTTTTTGTTCTTAGAACCTTTAGCCTTTACCTTTCATAACTCAAGGTTTTTATGACATCCAGTTTGGGATGTGTTGTTTTTATTTGTGTTTTAGATTTTAGAGAGGTGTTCTTTTTGTTTTTGTTTTTGTTTTTTTTGTTTTTATTTTTTGAGACAGTATCTTGCTCTGTTGCCCAGACTGGAGTGTAGTGGCACATCTGTGACTTACTGCAGCCCCAACTTCCCAGGCTGAAGTGATCCTCCCATTCAGCCTCCCAGGTAGCTGGGACTACACGTGTGTGCCACCGCACACCCAGCTAATTTTTAAAAAATTATTCTTTGCAAGACAGGGTCTTGCTCTGTCGTCCAGGCTGGTCTTGAACTCTCAGGTTCAAGAGATCCTCCAGGCTTGGCCTCTCAAAGTGCAACGCTTACAAGCATGAGCCACCATTACTGGCCCCTGATTTTAGGTTTCTGTGAACACTTGAACTTGCCATTCTACCTGTATTTCAGGACATTCTGATACACACACACACACACACACACACCTACACATACACATGCACCCACACACATAATATACAGGGGGCTGAGTTTTTAAATAATTCTTTATCTTGAGAAATGTTTATTTGAGTATTTTCCATATATGTGGTATGGGTTGGTAGTTCCATAGTCACCCTTTTATTACATATTTGTTTTTCAGTTTGAGTATACTTCTGGAGGATTATCACACTTCCCAAGTTCCATGAGATTTCTAGAGAGTCACAATTAAAAGGGAGCACATTACAAGGCCACTTCCCAGCAAATTAAATCAATGAGTTTATTTATAGTTAATTGTAAATTTTGTTAACTTCTCTTACATACGTTTCCACACTTGTCCCTGAAATTAGGGAATAGTGAACTGTACACAAAGAGTCATATAGTAAATACTCTAAGGTTTGTGGCCCAGCATACAAAATCAATGAAAATCACATAGGTACTTTTATAGCTACTTTAACATGTAAGTAGTTACATGTTTATGGAGTAAGCCATAAACATACAACTCCTTACAAGTTTATGTAGCTATATAAATACTTCTGTATCATTGATATGGGGCTGTAAAAACGACAGTTGGTGGCCTGGATTTGCTCCACAGGCTGTATTTGCCAGTCTTGCTCGAGGTAATTTAACGAAAATACTTTTTCGTTATAAATAAATATAACTCTGTCAGTTTATTGAAGAATTAATATATATGGTCTCTGGGTGTAGTAGCTCACATCTGTAATCCCTGCATTTTGGGAGTCTGAGGCAGGTGGATCACTTGAAGTCAGGAGTTTGAGACCAGTTTGACCAACATGACAAAACCCTGTCTACTAAAAATACCAAAACTAGCCAGTCTCGTTGACCTGTGCCTGTAATCCCACTAGGGATGCTGAGGCAGGAGAATCACTTGAACCCTTGAGCTGGAGGTCACAGTAAGCCAAGATCATGTGACTGCATTCCAGCCTAGGTGACAGAGGAAGACTGTGTCTTTAAAACAAAAGAAGTTATATATGTGAAATTTTATGGGAAGTACCAAGATCAGGTTTTTTCTTTTTTATTTCAAAAACAAAGACATGATGGTTGGTGGTTGTGGTGGTAGATTATTTCTAAAGTTTCTGGAGCCATTCTGGCTCTATACAGAATGGTAACTTACTAGGTGAGTTGTTTTTCTGTTTTCACATGATATTGGCAAATTTTTAGGCAAAGACCAAATTTTCTGCATTTGAAATCTATGGTTCCCTTACATTTCTATAATCAAAAGTGTTTTAGAAAAAAACCTACTTCTTAAGATAGCAATATAAGATTTAAGCTTTAGTGTACAGTGGGTGAGGAAAAGGTGAAAATTCGGCTTCTCAGTAGAGGTATGGCAATTACGTCACTATTGAGCAGTCTGATGTAGAGAGAAGCCTTCAGAGAACAGCTGTAAAGAGTGTCAAGGGAATCTATGATGAGAGGATAGAGTGAGAATAGCCCAGGAATGAAAAAATACACTGTTGCTCTAGTGAGAATCTGTGCTATCCAGCATATGAGAAATCTCTCCAAAGAGTTTGTACAGTAAAAATACAGCATTTTCTAGGCTTATGTATAAATAATTTTTGTAAGATAAATGTAAATTATGGATTTTGATGCAGTTTATAAAGCACGTGTTTTTTAAATTTCATGTACAGTGATGAATGGTTAGTGTTTGAGGAATTTTCTGATTATATTATGCAATTCATATTCAGTTTAAAGCTGTCTTCTTTCTAAAGGGTTTAAGTGGGACCCTGTCTCTACAAAACATTTTTGAAACATTAACCAGGTGTCACGGCACGTGCTGTGGTGCCAGCTTCTTTCTAAATGTATATTTGGAACAGTTGAATGCAAATTGTATAAAGAAAACGGTCCCAAACACACTTATGCATATGGATTTTTTTACCTAATAAAAAAAGACATTGTATCTTAGCTCTACCACAATGGAATTTAACCCAAAAAGGTCATTGAAAATACACATAATGATATGTATACAGGAATGCTTGCCATACATAGTATTTTATAAAGAAAAATTAACATCACCCAAATGTCCAGAAGTATGGAACTAATTAAGTTTTAATAGGGTCTTATGAAGGATAACATTGCACTCATTAAAACTTACCTTTCAGGCTGGGAGAGGTGAATCACTTGAGGTAAGGAGTTCAAGACCAGCCTGGCTAACATGGTAAAACCTGGTCTCTACTAAGAATAGAAAAAAAAATTAGTTGGGTGTCATTGTAGGTGCCTGTAATCCTAGCTACTCAGGAGGCTGAGGTGGATAATCTCTTGAACATGGGAGGCAAAGGATGAGCCAAAATCGCACCACTGTACTCCAACCTGGGTGACAGAGCAAAACTCTGTCTCAAAAACACAACCAAAAAAAAAAACACTTTTAAAAATAATACTTTGTGATATGATTTTTCCACAGCATTTCCTAGTGGAAGGGCAGAGTAACGTATTACTGTAATATGTGTAGATTATAAAATAGAAAGAATATCAAAAAGTCAACATTGGTCTGATTAGAAGTATCAGGAGATACACCGTATATGTGAAAATATGCTATATTTCACAATGAGCGTGTATTACATTTATACAGAAATTTAAATAAGACTTTAAAAATAATTGGAAGATGAGAGGAAGGAAAAAATGTTTAGCTACAAAATTCAAAAGTATTTACAGACTTTTTTTGGGAGGCTTAATAAGATAGTTGTCATAATATTAAGTACACAATCTTGGTACTTAGATTAATGTGGTAAGCACATTGATTATTCCGCTGGATTCCCTGTGTGGAGCTATGAGAATAAATCTTTTTTTTTTTTGAGATGGAGTCTTGTTCTGTTGCCCAGGTTGGTGTGCAGTGGTGTGATCTTGGCTTGCTGCAACCTCCACCTCCCGGGTTCAAGCAGTTCTCCTGCCTCAGCCTCCCAAGTAGCTGGGTTTATAGGTGTACACCACCACACTCGGCTAATTTTTGTATTTTTAGTAGAGACGGCATTTCACCATGTTGGCCAGGCTGGTCTCGAACTCCTGACCTCAAGTGATCCGCCTGCCTTGGCCTCCCAGAGTGCTGGGATTACATGTGTGAGCTCAGCCATGAAAAGTTTTTAATGAGAAACCGTGGTTTGGTCTTTATTTATGCTCTTGAACAAGTCACTTACAGTCTTACTTTTCTCACTTGCAAAATCGGGACATCAGTGCAAGTTTACAGGACAGTTGGATTGAACATTGTGGCCACTTCATAAACTATAAAGTGTTTGATAAATTTGAGTTGTTATGTTCGTTATAAGGGGTGTTTAAAAAGTGGTTGATTACTGCAGATCACATAGGAAACAGCAACAATTCCTGTTTACGACCAAAGCAGCCAGAAATTAGAGAAAAGGTTAAGTAAATAATTACTCCACATCCATACATGGCATATTATACAGACATCACAGTCATATCCTTAGGTGCTCATGACCTATCCTTAGGTGTTGAGACACATTAAATAAAAAAGGCTAAGCACAGAGAAACTTGTCCTAATTTGTTTTAGAAATGATACATATCTAAATGCAATGTGGTGTCTTGGATTGGATCTTGGAACAGAAAAATTGCATAGGTGGAAAAATAGTGAAAATCTGATAAAGTCGTGGGTTAATAGTCATGCTCTAATGTTAATTTCTTAGTTTTGACAAATGTAACATGGTTAAATAAGAGGTAGGGGAAACTAGATGAATATGGGAATTATCTTTACTGACACTTTTCTGTAAATGTAAAATTATTCCAAAATAAAAAGTTTATTTAAAAATTAGCAGGCACTTTTGTGTTTGAATAGAGTCTCTCTGAAGGAGTATGTAAGAAATCACCAATAGTTATTGACTTCTGGAAAGAGAACTTCCGGCAGGCAGAAGTGGGAAAGAAACTTCGCCATATACCCTTTCGTATTGTGTACCTTGTGCCTGTTATTACCATGTGCATGTAAATGCTCAAGATAATGAAAGAGACAAGCCGCAGAATGGGATATACAAATATTTGGAAAAGACATGTCTCAAATAAAGATATAAAGAACTTTTATATGTACATAAAATATATAAAGAACTTTTAAAATGTAACAATTAGAAAACTTGCACTTGGTTAGGAAATTGGTGAAAGACCTGAACAGACACCTTACCCAGAAAGATAATAAGCCTTTGCAGAAATGCTCAAAATTGTATGTTATTAAGGAATTACAAATTTAAAAGACAATGAGCTATCCCTACACATGTGTTAAAACAGTCAAAATCCAAAACATTCACAATACCAAATGCTGCTAACAGTATAAAGCAACAGGAGTTCTCATTCATTGCTGGTGGTACTGCAAAATGGTATAGTCACTTTGGAAGACCGTTTGACAGATTCTTATAAAACAAAACATGCTCTTACCATACAGTCCAGCAGTTGTGTTCCATGGAGTCTACCCAACAGTGTTGAAAATTAATCCACACAGTAATATGCACATGTTTTTAGCAGCTTTGTTCATAATTGCCAAACTCGGAAAGCACCAACATGTCCTTCATAGGTGAATGGATAAATTATGATACATTCAGTGAGTGAAATATTATTCACTGCTAAAAAAAAAAAATGAACTATCAAGCCATGAAGAGAGATGGAGGAACCTTAAGTGCAGATTACTCTGTGAAAGAAGCCAATCTGAAAGAGTATATATTGTATAATTTCAACTACATGACATTCCGGAAAAGGCAGAACAATGGAGACAGTCAAAAGTGATCAGTGGTTACTAGGAGTTAAGGGAGATGGCGAGATGAATAGGATTTTTAGGGCAGTGAAACTACATGTGTATAATACTTTAGTGGTAGATCTATGTCATTATATGTTTTTCCAAACCAATAAAATATACAACACCAAGAGTGAACCCTAATGTCAACTGTGAACTTTGTGTTATAATGATGTGTCAATATAGGTTCCTTGGCCAGGCATGGTGGCTCACACCTGTAATCCCAGCATTTTCAGAGGCCAGGGCAGGAGGATCACTTGAGCTCAGAGTTCGAGACCAGCCTGGGTAACGTAAGGAGACCTTGTCTGTACTAAAATAAAATAAAATTTTAAGAAATTAGCTGTGTCGTTGGTGCACACCTGTTGTGCTGTCTACTCCAGAGGCTGAGGTTGGGGAATCACGTAAGCCAGGAGGTCAAGACACAGTGAGCCATGATTATGCCATTGCATTCCTGCCTGGTGACAGAGTGAGGCCCTACCTCAAAGATAAATAAATACTGAAGATTTGTGGATTTCTAAGTCAAGAACATTTTTAAACTTTTAAGAAACTGCAATTCTAATGAGTGATATTAGCAAGCGAGAAGAGCTTTTTGGTCAACATTTAGTCCTTTCCCTTGAGTGCACAGCACTTTGTACCTTTGGGCATTAGGATATAGAAAGCATCAAAGACCATCAACAACCTGAGAATCTTCAAAAATCAAGATAATCGTATTTTAGAATTTAGTATTTACATAAAACATCCTAGTAAGAAGACATACTGATGTCTGGGGTAAGGGAAAGGTAGTAGAGGAGAAAAATACTGGAACATCTCATTTACTTCTTTAGTGATAAAATTTTACCTAGGGCTGATCCCTGTCACCTTTCTTCTTTCCCTACCCCAACCCTAGAGGCTAGAAAGACACAAAAACAAATTATATCTGGGTCTGTCCTCAAGCTGACTTGGGCAAGAAATGGAGTTTGAGAATTAAGTTTTGACCGTCTTTTATAATTTCAGTCAGATCCTTTTTCTCCCAATAATTCTCTTAGGAAACTCACACGATTTCAGTTTTTTACTAGCCAGAGGAAACTGGCTCCAAAGGAAGAATTTGAGAATCTGGGTGAGGTTGTTCTGATGTTCCCCGGGGTTGGGTGTTTTAGGCAAACAACTCCTTTGAGGGAGATCTGGCTTGAAGGCTCTTGATGTAGGGGTGAGGGACATTGTTGTGGGGTGGGAGTGGGTTCTTGGAAATAGAGTTGAGAAAAATGTTAGTGAACTAATTCATAACTTCCCCTTGGTTTTTTAAAGATTCTGCTCTTTTTATCTACTATTTAAAAAATTCTACTATTTTTTAAAAATGTATAAAAAGAGCCAATAACATAGAAGTATATTTTCACCTGTGTTGTCAAAAATTTTATAGTCTGCGAAACAAAACCTATAATTATTACTCTTTTAAAATCATAATAAGCTATGATGCATTATAAATTTAAAGTTTTCAGAAATATTTTTCAAATGGTTAGTATTCGTGAGGATGAGTCATTAGGACAGGTTTTTGTTGTTGTTGTTTATGTTAAATCTGAAGTAAAAATAAACCTCCCCTTGCTTAAAAAGAGGTTCAGGATGAAGTGGCTAAATCGTAAATTTTCCTTTTTGCTTCAGAGTGTCAGTTAATCTGGCTGTAGGATATATTCATCCACTGTGAAGCCCACTGATGCATTCAAAGCTAAGCAGGGAACAGTTTTCCCTAGTGGGTCTATTCTAGTTCTATGCCTAGTTCTCTGGGCATTTAAAGCTGTGCCTCAGTGTGTGTGGTCAGCTGGGAAAGCTAGAAGGGCCAAGATGTCAGCTATTGCAGAGGTACTGAGATCCTGTTTTAGGAAGGGAATAAGACATCTGGTCTTTAAAAATATATATATTTCTTATTTCTCATAAGGCAGAAGTCTGCATAATAATAATTATTATTATTGTGTTAATAGGGTATCTGTTAATTTCTGTGGCATTTAAATGATTTTGTATTTTGTTTATCCTTTTTCTGTATTAGAATTTCTGTTTATCTTAATATCAGAGATTTTAATTTGTTCTTATAGTCAGTTAACTTGAACCTGTGGCCTAGGTTAGCCATTAACTGAACTAGTTCAGATTATTTATCTTAACCTGTTGTCACATGTAATATTTCAGGTTTTTGTTGAGATGGATACTGTATATTTAAAAAATGCATACAACTTGTCAGAGGTAGCTTAATTGGACTTTCTACCTTTATAAAAATGTTAAAGTTACAGGATTTAAAAAATATCATTAAATCATTTATATATTACCATAAATCAGAGTTGTATTTAAGTCAGCCATAAAGATTTCCTACTTATTGCAAATTAATATGTAAGTTAGCTAGAAAGCAGTTATTTGTGAGGGAACAAATTAAAGAGGTTAGAATGGCTATTGAGCTGTATATGATGGATGAAATATTTTAATTGAAGACACAGATAGTTCTAATACTTCTAATGAGAAAGTGTGTGCATCATTTAATGTCATAGGAGATCAACTAGGAAGTTTGAGAAAAGTAAAAATGACTCCTAAATTACCCAGCAGTTTGTAAAGATACACCTTTCTCAGCATGCATTCTTGTGATAACTTAACAATGTATAATATGTCTGATTAGTGTCATAATTGACTACCTTGAAATATAATGGTTCTAAGGGTCAATAAAGCACACGGTAAGAAAGATTTAATTAACATCATCAAGGTAGGCTAAAAAAATCTGAGTATTAAGATTTTTTTATTTTAAGGAATTTTATTTTAAATATTTTGTAGTCAGGGAAAAGAACCATGCTTTTGCCTTGAAAGCACTGGCAGAATAGATTAGTGTCACGGATAGTGTGAAACTGTGACACTGAATCTTTTTGTCTTGTGTTAATAGCTTCTGACCTAATGTGTATCACATTTTCATTTTTAATACAGAATCTAAACAAATGCTGTGCCACTTGAGAAACTGGAGTCCTCTTTCCATGGTGCTCATTACTTATTTTCTCTGACTGGCTCTTACGAATTTGGTTGAAAGTTTGCCTTTATTTGGAGAAGCTGAGTCTTTCTGTGTACAGGAAAGAAAATAATGCAAGAGTATTGATGAAGGCTGCTGCTTTCTGTCTAGTTTCACAAAACCCTTTCTTTTGGAAGCTCAGTCTATCTTTACAGGTTGCTTGGGCTGGCTTAGGTAGAATGCATACATTGGGTGTTGAAAACTAAAAAGGGACCTGGTTCATCTCATTATACAAATGAGGAAACTGAAAGTGAGCCTCTGTGTTTGGTTAGAGTACTAACTGATATTAAAAAGGTTGAAACACTCTAAAAGCTTTACCTTCAGATTATTGCCAACTTCAATTAACTTGTTAAGAGAAAACGGGGGAAAGTTTGATATGGTAGTAGGAGATTCAAATGACAGAGCTTCCTGGGCTAAAATGGGTCAGAGCACAGAAATGTAGAATTCCAGTTAGTGAGGAGCACATTTATATCCTGTCCCAGATGCATTGTGCCTGGTGTTAGTCCCATACATTGGATATGAAATGGAAGCATCTTTTTATTGTCCTCTCTTTTTTGGCTTCCTGTGATCCTACTCTACTCTAGCTTTTTTCTTGTTTGAAAGATGGAGTTTGTGACAAGTAGCTAAAGTTGAATTGACTTCTGGTTGGCTTCTTGGTGGAAGGAATGTGTTATTTTACCATGGACAGAGGCGTGGAGTATCCAGATACCGGGGAGTTTCCATCCAAACTCTATGGAAACAGAGTGCCTACAGCTTTTTCTAGGTGTTCATTGCGTTCATGAAAGACATGTTGGGAACACTGTGGGTAGGGACGATTCCTTTTCTTTCTCAGACCTAAGCAAGCGAGATCGATTAGGCTGAGGTCCTTGGCCTATTCTTGTTGAGGGAAGGTGACACAAAGGGGAATAGAACTAATCAGTAGGCCTGCAGCCCAATTTGGGCGTCACCAATGACAACCATCAGCCACAGAAGGGCTGACTCCTGTCTCCTCTCTTAGTTTGCCTTTGTGGTGCAGAGAAATCGGTAGGTTTGATTTGTTTGTTTATTTTTGGAGACAGGGTCTCACTTTGTCTCCCAGGCTACAGTGCAGCGGCACAATCCCGGCTCACTGCAACCTCTGCCTCACGGGCTGAGCTCCACCAAGTAGCTGGGACTACAGGCATGAGCCAGCATGCCCAGCTAATTTTTGTATTTTTTGTAGAGTTGGGTTTCACCATGTTGTCCAAGCTGGTCTTGAACTCCTGAGCTCGAGCAATCCACTCATCTCAGCATTTCAAAGTGCTGGATTACAGGCATGAGCCACCACGCTCAGGTGGCTTGTTTATCTTGAATAGAATCAACAGTTTCTAAGTGGAAGAGGAGAAAGGGAAGAGTTACCCAGAGTGCCATGTGAACAAGATGCTAACCCCTGTCTTCTCCACTTCTTTTAGATTACCAAAGAAAACTAACATCATAATGATCACAGGAATATTTCTGGAGTATAGTTTTTATTTTTCATGTGATTTACAAAGAAAGGATATCCTCTGCCCCTCATCCAGTCTTAAGAAGGTGGGAATGAGAATCGTTCTCGAATTTTTTTAGTCCAGAAACATGATCCTGCTGACAGCTGAGGGCTCTAGCTCTCTAGATTTGGGTAGAAAGGCCTGGGGCTGGGAATATCTTCTAAGCAAGACTAACCGTGTGGCCTGATGTCACTTGAATTTTCAGGTGATCTGACTTTCCAGTGATCTAAGACTGTAATACAAAGAAGCCAGGTCTCAGTTTTTTTCAGGACAGGCATTGGGTTAGCTTTGACTGAGGATGGATGACTACTTTGGCAGATAATGTGGAGGAAGGAACACTACTCTTTGGAATGCCCTCAGCTGTCTAACTGTGACTGACTGTGCCTGGCCCAGCTGCAACTTGATCTCAACAAATGTTCAGGGAAAGAAGCTGTGATTGGGGCACTTAGATTGCTGTATTTTTGCAGTATAACAGTTGAGATTCCATCCTTCCAGCAAGGTGTAGGTGGCCCAGATGTATTTGTGGAAAACTAGTGGACAGGCAGTTCATATCTGTGAAATTGATTTGGTATAGCACAAATTCTAATAATTTTTCTCATAAGAGTTTTCCTATATTCACCTTTTATTGAGTGCCTTCTATTTGCTACACCTTGTGCTTAAGAGTGTGGGAAATATCAAGATTAAGAAGACATTACCTTCAGAAGAATTACTAAAGGCTCAGACTCTGTACTTAATAAGCTTATGATGAATATAAAAATAGATTACTGTCTAGACATTATATTCCATATTAAGCTGTAGTAATATAGAGCATTTTATTTGAGTAGGAGAATAAAAATAAAATCCAAACTCATTTAACTAAAACATGATTTTCAGTTCGAATACTTTAAGTTTCAGTTAAGAATTCTGCTTTTTCATGACAGGGAAGCTGTCATGGATCTCCTGCACGTCATTGTTCTCTGTGTCTTACTTCCAAGATACAGCCTCTAGGCTTCTTAGGGTAGCACTTAAAGGCCTTCATTTTCTGGCTCAAGCACTGTTTTTTTCTCATCCTCATTTCTACCAAGTTCACCGCACTGTGGCCATATCCCAGTGACTCCCTATTTCTGGAACTAATATTCAGTTTCACAGGTTTTTGCCTTTGCTAGATGACATTGAGTTTCTTCTTATCCATCAAAGATTAACTTACGTTTGACATCTCTAGCTTCAGAAATAGGCAATCCTATTTCCTTAATAATTTGTGCAGCTTGCTGAGTAGCATATCTTACTACCTTTGATCATAGACATTTGTGTACACCTCTGTATTTTTCTGCCGAATTATAAATTCCTTAAGGGCAGTTGTCTTTGTTATTTATAGTTATAACTGTATCATCTACAATATGCCTGAACTGTAGCAATATTCAGTAAATTATCATTTCTTGAAAGGCTCTCCCTTTCCTTTCTTTTGATTCTTTTTTCTTTTTATTTTAATGCTCATTTTCTAACACCCCCCCCCTTACCTTTCAAGAAAGGAATACTGTCATTAATCTGTTGAAAGATACAGAACTCCTTTTGAAAAGGAGTCTGGGCTCAGTGGCTTATACCTGTAATTCCAGAACTTTGGGAGGACAAGGGAGGAGTATTGTTTGAGACCAGGAGTTCAAGACCAGGTTGGACAAAGTAGCAAGAGGTTGTCTCTACTTAAAAAAAAAAATCAGCTGGGCTCGGCCTGGTGGCGTGCACCTGTAGTCCCAGCTACTTAGGAGTGTGAGACAAGGAGGAGGATGGCTTGAGCCCAGGAGGTAGAAGCTGCAATAAGCCACGATGATCCCACTGCATTTCAGCCTGGGAGACAGAGTGAGACCCTGTCTCAAAAAGAAGAAAAAAATTAGTAAATTTAGAGATGAAACCTGGCTATGGCCTCAGTCTTGAAATAGAATCTTGGATCTTCTCAGTAGTGATGGAGAAATTTAGTGAGTGGCTTAAATTTTAAGAACCATATTTAAGCATAACAACTAATTTTTTTGTGATCCCTTTTTGAAATCTTGTTTATTTCAGTAATATGTGATTATTTATTACTTTTTGGCATAGGAGCATATTACATGTTCTATTTATTGCTCTATCAGGAGCTTGTTACTTGGGGAAATGGTTGTAGTTTGCAGTCATCCCAAGGTATCTTCAACTAGTAGAAGAAAATATAGGTGGTTAACCTGTTGTAATTGTTTGTTGAGACAGGATCTTGTTCTATTGTCCAGGCTGGAGTATTGGCTTAGTGTAGCCTAGACCTCCTGGGCTCAAGTGATCTTCCCACCTCAGCCTCCCAAGTAGTTGGGAGTACAGATGCACATCACCACATCCAGCTAATTTATTTTTATTTTTACTTTTTTGTGGAGACAGGGTCTCAGTTTGTTGCCCCCGCTGGTCTTGAGCTCCTGGAATTAAGCATTCCTCTCACTTGGGCCTCCGAAAGTGCTGGGATTACAGGTGTGAACCACCATGTCCCACATATAATGTTAAAACAGTTACTATTTTAAGTGGAAGTAGTAGTGGGACAGGTAGGGTGGAAAGGGTTAACTTTTGTAAGCATATTTGGGATATGTGAAATCCTCTCCTTTGTTTCTAATGTCACAAAATCTCATTATTTGTATTTCCAAATAGACAACATTGTTGGTTTCAGAGTTGCTTGTGTTTAAAATAGTTTTATATCTTTGACATCTAGCATAATGCCTTGCCTAAAGGAGGCACTAATAAATATATAATGAATAAGTGAATGAATGAAAGCTGTTTTTTTTTTTTTAACCAAACTCAGGACTAAAATTGAGGGGTTTTTTTTTGTTGTTGTTCTGTTTTTTTTTTTTTTTTTTTTTTGTAACATAAAGAAGGAAAACTTAACAGGAACGATCTTTATTTTGATCTCTGTTGCATAGCAGCAGTATTAATTCTCAAACAATTAAATATCTTATTGAGCTTTGGTTTAGGCTGACAGTACTTTGAACTTTTAGATTTGTTCTCTTACTGTAGTTTTGGAAAATAAATATTCTTTTGGGTTCTGTTTACCTCATAGGATAATGGTTATATTACCTTTAACTGGAAAAATTAAAGATTAGGGGTTCAAAGTTCTATTTAAAAATTATATTTTAGATCCTTTTGTTGCAATAACTTTAATGTACTTCATTTATTTATGGAGTGAGCTACATAAACTAATAAATGAAACGTAAGTGTATTTTAGTCTAGATGTTAGCTTCTGATTATAAAGAAAAACATATTTCTAAGGTTTCAGTATCAAAATTTGCATTCTAGTAATTTTTGGTGAAATTGGCAGTGATATTAGTAGCATTAGCATCTTATAAACAGCTGTTATTACCTGCATACTGTCATAGAAGCTGTTTTGAAAATACTTAGGACTTGGCAAAGATGTGAATTACATTCGAAGAATCTGTAGTGAGTAGAAATAAAAGTACAAGCCTGTAGTCAGATTTTTAGGAAAGGCCATACTGTCTGTTTTTGCCTAAATTTTAATTGTGTTTCACTAATGCCTTGTATTCCACTAGTGATTGATTTGGATTGATAAACATAATCTGTCAGAACGTTAATATATTGTTATAAATTAGTCACGTTCCATGCTTAATTTGTAGCAGAGAAATTTTGAGCGAGGAAGGTTGTTCATTTTGGAGTGTGCTGTGCTATGGATGACAGTTTACTGAGAAGATGGGATCTGTGGTAAAGAGTTTAGCACCCAGAGCGCAAGGTGAGCAGAGAGATGCTAGGCAGCAAGAGAAGGTTGTAAGATGAGAAAGAAGGAAAACAGAGATGTATTCCTTCCAGGTCTGAACTCAGAAAAATAGGAAGAAAATTCCATTTTCCTTCTCTTTTTTGTCCAGTTCCCAGACTGCCATTTACATAGTTCCTGACTGTTTTGGAGTCTGTCCTGACTGTTTCCATAACATCATCTCATTTTATCCTTAGGAAAAAGTGTGGGGTAGGTATTACTATCCCATTTTACAGATGAGGAAACTGAAGCATGACAAGATTAAGTAACTTTTTACTTGATACTATTAGGAGTGATGAGGAAATATTGGTATTCCTTTTTTTTCTTTGAGACGGAGTTTCGCTCTTGTTACCCAGGCTGGAGTGCAATGGCGGATCTCGGCTCACTGCAGCCTCCGCTCTTGGGTTCAAGCAATTCTCCTGCCTCAGCTTCCCAAGTAGCTGGGACTACAGGCGTGCTCCACCATGCCTAGCTAATTTTTGTATTTTTTAGTAGAGACGGGGTTTCATCATGTTGACCAGGATGGTCTCGATCACTTGACCTCGTGATCCACCCGCCTTGGCCTCACAAAGTGCTGGGATTATAGGGGTGAGCCACCGCGCCCGGCCGGAAGTATTGGTATTCTTGACTCCAGAGCCTGTTTTAACTATCATGTGTACTGACCCAGGGTTCCACATACACATTTTCACAGGTAATCAATAAACTTTAGATTCTTTATGTAGCTGACTTTCAAATAAGGCGATAGATCTCAGAGGTTAATAAATAATCTCTTTTTTTACTGTGAGATATATATATGTATTTATATTATTTTGTTTTTAAGACAGGTTCTGGCTCTGCTGAAGAGCAGTGGTACGATCTCGACTCATATGCAATCTCTGCTTACCAGGCTCAAGAGATCCTCCCACCTCAGCCTCCTGAGTAGCTGGGACTACAGGCACATGCCACTATGCCTGGCTAATTTTTGTAGTTTTTTTTTTTTGTAGAGGCAGGGTTTTGCCATGTTGCCCAGGCTGGTCTTAAACTCCTGGGCTCAAGTGATCCACCTGCCTCGGCCTCCCAAAGTGTTGGGATTATAGGAGTGAGCCACTGACCCAGCAGTAGATATTATTATGTAATATTTTCTACGTAGAAATTTTCTTTTAATAATTATTTAAGTGATATATGAGAGCTGTAAGATCTTACCATCTGGGAGGTTATAGTTTATGTAATCATTGCCATTCTCATGTCATTTACAGTGCTTCATCGTTTATTATTCCTCTATATAATTTAATAGCTGAGAAGGAAGTATTTTGGTTAATTGTGATAGGGTAGTTGAGAAGAAGCCTGAGGACAGTATAGTGAAGTAATTCATTAAAAACTTTTATTTACTCCTGTTTTTGGATGTGAGTTGATTTGAATACAGAAAGTTTCCAAATTTCATCACGATTTGGCATCAGTGTTGAACTGCTAATGATGTCATGTAGGTTTGTTCTTTTAATGGCAGCTTTGTTTATGGAGAAAAACAGCTAAAGTAGAAAAGCATGCCTTATGTTAAAATTCAACTGTTAAACACCTGGGTTTTTTTTTTCTTTTTTTTGAGAGAGGTTTCGCTCTCTCACCCAGGCTGGTGTGCATCGTTGCGATCACGGTTCACTGCAGCCTTGACCTCCTGGGCTCAAGTCATTTGCCCACCTCAGCCTCCTGAGTAGCTGTGACTGTAGGTATGCACCACCATGCCGGGCCTTTTTTTTTTTTTTTTTTTTTTTTTTTTTTGGTAGACACAGAGTCTCACTAGGTTGCCAAGTTTGGGCTCAAGCAATCCTCCTGCCTCTGATTCCCAAAATGTCTCTGATTACAGACATGAGCCACTGCCCCTGGCCTTCTTAGCATCTTTAAAACCCAATAAAATAAGTAGAAAAAAAGGATCTTAGCCTCTTCTTTACTAATAAAAATTAGGTCTAAATTAGATATTATTAACTTTGACAGAAAATAGCCTCTAAAGAGAAAAGAAAATAATCTCTTATGTTGCTGTAATTTTAAGCTCTGCCATGAATGAGCAAAACTTCGTTACTATGGATTATTAGCTACTTTCCTGCAGGTGTGATCTGGGATCAAACTCTGGCTCTTGTTCCTAAGCGTCGGGTTCTTACTTATTTATTTATTTTGAGACGGAGTCTTGCTTTGTCGCCCAAGCTGGAGTGCAATGGCTTGATCTCGGCTCACTGCAACCTCTGCCTCCTAGGTTCAAGCGATTCTCCTTCCTCAGCCTCCTGAGTAGCTGGGACTACAGGCGCCGGCCACCAAGCCCAGCTAATTTTTGTATCTTTAGTAGAGACAGGGATTCACCATGTTGGCTAGGCTGTTATTAAACTCCTGACCTCAAGTGATCTGCTCTCCTTGGCCTACCAAAGTGCTGGGATTACAGGCATGAGCCACTGTGCCTGGCCAGTTTCTTAGTATATAAATGAGTATAGTAATTATACTTACATTGTAGTATTTGTTTGAGAATTAAAGAACATGCTTGATGCAGAGAGTAGTAGCTGGCACATTGATAGTACTCAAGCATTTTCTGTTATTCGTAAATTAAAATTTGTAATACCATTTCCCCCGGCTTTGGATGAAGGTCATTTTATTTCATTTAGAATCTTGTCATTCTTAATAAGAAAAGTGTTACTAAAATACTTGTATAATTTCCACAGTGGTTTATAGTCTACAAACATAGCTTGCAGATATTTTATAAAAATTGTTTTTATTTTGTGAAGAGACTATATTTCACTAGTCTGTCCATAGACATGTTAGTGGGGGAAGGCATATTAAATAAAGTTTTGTTGTTGACAGTTTCATTGAGTCATTTTTGTCTGTTAACTTTGTTCAGTCAGTTCTCGCGTTGCAGAAAGCTTATCTTGTATTCAGTACAATGATCAATTTAATTGGATCTGCAGTGTCTAGGATGAGGTTGCTTGGCCAGGATATATTTGGCAGTATGAGGCAGGCAAGCTTCTATGTTGATTATAACTCTGCCTTGTCACCATTGTGTTCTTTCTAAGCACAGACACAGCTTGGTCCCCTGGCAGTGATATACAGCAAATGTCAATAACAACCTTTGTAAATGTTAAATAAAAGAGCAGATTGAAGGGCAGTGATTCATTAGGAAAGAATTTTGTCTGAGCAAATTAACTCTTATTTATTTCTGTTAACCCATGTTAAAGAATCACTGACTGTCTCTTGAGACTTTGGATGCAATTGAACTAGAAAACTATACAGATGAAAGGCCTCTCTTCCCTATAGTGGATACTTTCGATCAGCAATGTGTGCTTTTTATTTGAAGTATCTTTTAAAAAAAATTTTTGGAATTACATTTTGACATCTTACCAGTTAGCTTAAGCTTTAGACAGTGCTGTTACCCTTAACTTGCCTCCCAGTTATCGAAAACCTTCTGAAGTTTACCTGTGGAAAATGTTAACCATAGATTTTTCAGTTAGTGGTTGCAATGTGCACATATGTATTACTTCTTGAGACTTACCTGTCTGGATCAAATCACTGGCCGTTCTGCCTCAACAACCAGACATAGACATCCAAGCAGCCAGTATATTTTCAGATTTTTATGTCTTAATATAATTTTCTATTTCAGTTTTTCTTGTCTTACTTAACCAGTGTAAAGGCAACCTAAGTGTCCTTAGAGTTATTAGCTAGAATTCCAGAAACTGACTTAATTCTTCCACTAGCCACACATGAATTTCATATCTGTGTATATACATATTTGCTCGAAGATAATTTGATTCTTTTTCCTTAAGGTAGAGTTAAAAAGTATTCAGATTTTCAAAGCTAGCATTTCCCCCAAAGGAGATAATGTATTATCTATTAACCACTCTCTCAGAATTACTCCTTTGTTATCATGTACTGTGATAGATTAGTCATGAATTTGCCGTTAATGAAGGGCTATTTATTTCATGCCTATCCTCGCGGGTTTTCTTTTTCTTTTCTTTTTTGAGACAGTCTCACTCTATTGCTAGGCTGGAATGCAGTGGTGCGCTCAGCTCACTGCATTCTCCACTTCCCAAGTTCAAGTGGTTCTCCTGCCTCAGCCTGTGGAGTAGCTGAGACTACAAGTATGAGCCACCGTGACGGGCTAGTGGTGGGGTTTTTTTAGGCAGCAGGTCAGGAGGTGGGCAGTGTTTGTAGCGACAGGGTCTCACATTGTTGCCCAGGTTAGTCTCAAACTCCTGATGTGAAGCAGTCCTCCCTGCTCAGCCTTCCAAACCCCTGGGATTTTAGGTACAAGCCACTTTACCTGGCCCACAGCTTTTTTTTTTTAAAGTATCTTCTTCATACTAGACATGATACTAAATGCTATTTTTGCGACTCTCTAGTCTAGTATAGTTGTAAACCAGCTAGTAAAATTTAAGTTTCTTTTGTTATGCTTGTATTATTTTGAAACAAAATTAAGAAATAGAGTCTCTTTTCTTCCTCCTACTTTAACCAACAGCCCTTACTCCATATGGATACTGTATACCTTGGATTTTAGAATATTGTAACTCATAAAGGAATAGGCAGTGGAATCACAGTAAAATCGCTGATTTAGCAGATCCTTGGTAAATATTCATCTTGTGATCATTTGGCAATACTAACTAGGAATTAATCTCTTTCTGTTATGCTTTCCCATAGTACTTTGTGTCTCTTTTTTAAAAAGTCAGTTGTTTACATCAGTACATTACAAATTTTTTGGACCACCAGCCTTGTTTCTGTCTCATGACCTTAGCTAAATACAGGGTTTTCAAATATCCCATCCTTATTTTCTGTCATTTCTTGTCATGAGTCTTAGGTCCGACTACTGTTTACCTGCTTATAATTACCCATTTATTTAGAAGTGTTTTATATTTGCATGCCTTTCTTTCACACTATTTCCCCTAACCAAAATGCCCTTCACACCTTTCTTTGCCTGATTAAATCTGGCAGTTCATTTATCAATACTTACTGCATTTCTGCAATTCGCTAGACACTGTGTTAACTACTTGGATATACGTTGGTAATGAATGCATTTATGGCTTTGCTGTTCTGGAGTTTTCAACCCATGCTTTAGCTTTTCCAGAAAGCATTGCCTAAACTCCCAGCTTGGATTCAGTGCTCCCTAGCTCTTGTGTCTATGGCTCCCTATACACACATGCTGAAATTTGCTGTTTGTGGGTACTTGCTTTTAGACTGGAATTTTCTTGAAGATAGGATGTGTTGATTCATTTCTTTCCTTGGCCTTATCCAATACCTGATATATATCAGGTGCTTAATAATTCTTTGTTGAACTGTTTTTAAACCGTAGATGGATTATATGATCCCTGCCGTTGATGAAATCTCAGGGCTTACAGTCGTGTGTACGTTTTTGGCTTTCGTTACGGTGTTTTACATGCATGTCTGTCTCTCCTATTAAGTTGCCAGCTTCTAGAAGAATACAATTTTATCAGTATATTCTATTTATATTATATAGTCAATTATATTTCTATGTATTTTTTGCTATGCCCCACCATACCTAATTTTACATGTAGGAGCTGTCAGATTTTAATTCTTCTCTTAAAATGTTTTTGGTAAATGCTGATCTCTAGTGAGAGCCACCTGAGTAAGCAATCGCAGTGTCTAGGGAAGTCAGACAACTTTAATGAGAGACTGGAAGAGTTTGATTGTTAAGTGGGCTCAGAAAATGTCTGTTCTGGCAAGCCTGTGGCCCCAGCTACTTAGGAGGCTGAGGTTGAAGGATCACTTGTATCCAGGAGATCGAGGCTGTAGTGAGCCATGATTGCACGATTACATTCCAGCCTGGGTGAATAAGTGAGACTCTGTCTCAGAAAAAGAAAAGAAAAGAAAATGCCTTTGGTCTGTCCTCTGCAAATGAGCTGATACTGAAAGGTAATCTGGAACAGTTTTATGGATGTCAGTTTTTCATACTGAAAGCAGTAGCATTTTGGTGTGGTCTGGAGCTGACATACATTCCAGAGGCCATGTTGATGATGACATCTACTAGTGAGGCTACATGACTGACATGGAAACTGAGGTTATTTTGCTAGTCTTGAATTATACTGTTTTCCATGGTTTCAGTGATGGTGTCTCCTCCAAAATTTATGTTGAACCTTAATCCTCATTACAACAGTATCTATAGGTATAGATGGCCTGCAGGAGGTTACTATAATTTAGTACGTTTTTGGCTTCCGTTACGGTGTTTTGCGTGCATGTCTGTCTCTCCTATTAAGTTGCCAGCTTCTTGAAGAATACAATTTTATCAGTATATTCTATTTATATTATATAGACAATTATATTTCTATGTATTTTTTGCTGTGTAAATTTGAGGATGTGTTTGTTCATTATAATTTAGTAAGTTATAGTAACCTCCTGCAGGCCATCTATACCTTTCGATACTGTTGTAATGAGAGCTTCACCATCGTGAATGGGATTAATGTCTTAGAAAGTGATTCAAGGTCAAAAGGCACACCTTCTTACCCTTCCACTCTTCCACCCTGTGAGGACATAGCATGTATCTCTTGGCCTTCTGATATGTGAAGATACAGTATTCCTCCCTCTTGAGGATGCAGCAATAATGAGCCATCTTGGAAGCAGAGAGCAAACCATATCAGATGCCAGTCCTGCCAGTGCCTTAATCTTGGACTTCCCAGTCTGTAGAACTGTGAGAAATAAATTTGTATTGTTTATAAATTACCTAGTTTATGGAATTTTTGTTATAGCAGCTCAAATGGTCTAACAGTGTTCTTCTTTAAAAAGGAGTAATATTCATGGATACCGCTCTGTTGTTCCTAGAATGCTTGGAAAACATTCTTTGGAGTTTTGTGGTTGTGCTATTCTATCTAAAATGTTTTCATTTTTCCTGCTTTTTATCTCCTTGTAACCTTGTACAAAAATAAAATTAAAAAAAAAATCACCCTAAACCTGCCCATGCCTCATAATCCTGTTCAAACATCACCTCATTTTTAAAGTCTTGCTCGATTTCTTTTCCCCCCGTGTTTTTTCCCATGGCACCTTTGAGGAAATATAAAATTTGACTTGTGTTACAGCTTTAAGTCCCTTTTATCAGAGCTTAAGCAATCTTAGGAGAGGTGCATGTTTGACTTCCTGAAACATTATCACTGAACTTCATGTTTGTGGCCTAAAAGCAAAACAGAAAGAGAATGTAATTCTCATAATAATGATCATATTCTAGTAACTACAGTTCGTTCAGCACATACGTGTGAGCCAGACATTCTAAGAAGTGTTTATCTTCATTATTTCATTCCGTTCTTCTACTAGCAGTATTTTATGGGTATAGGAACAAACTTGAGAAGTCAGCTAACAAACTTGCCTCAGCAGTTATTAAGTCGTATTGAGGAAGCAGAAAAAACTCAGATTTCTCTGACTCCAAAGTACATGTTCTTAAAATACAATGTTGTACTACTACTATAGATTCTCAGCTTTAACGAGAACCACCAGAAGAACCAATTCATCGCATCATTTTTTTTTCCTGGTTTTGTTTTAGGACCTTTGAACTATATATGTTAAATAAAAATAAATTTTGAATGTAGTTTTAAAAAAAATGCATATTCATTAGATCTGTTACAAACTGGTCATAAACTAAGCCTCCTAAGAGTGAGGCTCATAAATTTGAGGATGTGTTTGTTCATTAGTTATAGGGAAACAAACAGATTTGAAAGGGATTTATTTTTTCCGCATAAAATAAATCAAAAGCAAACTAAAAAACAGCTTTTTAAAATAATTTAATGGAAAGGGGTCTCAAATTATTATGGAAAGGGGATTGAGTGGATGAGAAAATAGACATTTAAACTATGCAAAATAATGACTGACATTGAAGCACAAAAGACAGATGTCATTCACAACAATGAAAGATGCAGTAAGAAACCTGCCTTTTTGTGTTTTTCTTTCTTGTTTAACATAAACTTTAGCTCTTTGCTGTGTCAGAAAATTTTTGCTTTTACAGGACATTGATAATTTAAATGAACTGAATGAGTGTGAATGAAAAGAATTTTTAAGTGAATGAAAGTCTGAGGCTTTTGCAGTGATAAGTATATAATTAGCATTATTTTTGGTAATGAGCTTTATTTTGAAGCTGAAACCACTGCTAACAATGTTTAAATTTATAAAATTTTTTTTATTTCTTTAAATGATTTATTTGGGATACTGACACAGAGCTAAATAACTGCAGGTTCCATAGTAAGATTCTTTCAGTCTTTTATTTGAAAGTCTGTCATTTCTTCTAATTAGGTAGACAATCTCCATTTGCTGCTAAGGCGGCTCTACCACTTCTCTAATTTTTTTTTCTTTTTTTGAGAGAGGATCTTGCTTTGTTGCCCATACTAGAGTGTAGCAGCACAGTCTCAGCCCACTGCACCCTCAGCCTCCTGAGTAGATGGGACTTACAGGTGAGCACCGCTATGCTCAGCTAAGTTTTTAAAAAGTGTTTTTTTGGGCCAGGTGCGGTGGCTCACGCCTGTAGTCCCAGCACTTTGGGAGGCTGAGGCAGGTGGATCACGAGGTCAGGAGATCGAGACCATCCTGGTCAACATGGTGAAACCCTGTCTCTACTAAAAATACAAAAATTAGCTGGGCACGGTGGCACATGCCTGTAATCCCAGCTGCTCGGGAGGCTGAGGCGGGAGAATTGCCTGAACCCAGGAGGCGGAGGTTGCGGTGAGCCGAGATCACGCCATTGCACTCCAGCCTGGGTAACAAAAGTGAAACTCCATCTCAAAAAAAAAAAAGTGGTTTTTTTTTTTTGTTTGTTTGTTTTTTTGTTTGTTTGTTTGTTTTTTTTTTTTGTAGGGACACAATCTTACTATATTGCCCAGGCTGGTCTGAAACTCCTGAAGTCCAGTGATCCTCCTACCTCAGCCTCCCAAAGTGCTGAAATTACAGATGTGAGCCACTGTATCTGGTTTGATTGTTGAGTCTCCCCTCTAAAGGACTCAGGCTCATAATCTAGATCAGGAAGTTTCTGTTCATGGCAAATGATGCTGATTTTCCATCCCGTTCTCGTGAAGTGTTTCATATACTTTGGTTTCCATGTTTTTGATTCTACTTTGTTCCACAAAGATTAATCATTTTCTTTTTCTATTACTTGTTTTAAGTAAAACATTGATGTGAGGAAACTATTAAATAGTACAGCTATGGCAAACATATGGGACTGGCTAGAGAATTTAGGAGCCAGCATGTTTGGGTGTCTTTGGCTCTGTAATCCTTTGTAGAATTCTGGGCACTCTGGTTGACTTCACCTTGGCCAGCATGGTAGGAGCCTTCTTCATGGAGCCAGTTAGATTGGTGGCCATGGATGTTACCATGCATCCCAGGTATTGCAGGTAACAGCTACATCTTTCCACAGAATGAAGAAATGCAGGCAGTCATGTTCGAGAAGTCCCTGTGCTGGCCTCCAACTGCTCATATCCTGTTAGTGCACTGACATTTTTACCAGATGCAATGTCTTGGCTCTTAGAAATACTTATGTTTTCTTAGATTAGTCACATCAACCTGATTATATTTCCCCCCCCCCCCGACTTAAGTCTCAGCATTGCCTTAGCTGGAAGAAACTATCAACTGCATGGGAAATTTCAGTGGGTTGACGATACATATCCCACTGAGGACAGATAACCAAGCTTTCATGCCCAGGTTCAGCATCCTCACTAGATTGCTATGAAAAATTGCTTGAAACTTTTATATGCAGGGAAACCTAAGAAAACCGAGTATGCTTTGAGGCCTGAAATGTAACTGGTCTTGCTCTCCTTTATCCAATGGTAAGGCCTCAAAATAAAATATTGACTAAAGACTTTAAAGTTTTATTATAGTGGATCCAGCTATTAAGCCTGAGTAAAATCGTACGACTACTGCTATAATTGGTAATATGGTGCAACCAGTTAACTTAAGGCAAATAACAAATGAAGCAATTACTATCTTACTGTTACCCCAGGCAAACCTACAAGTAGAATGAGTGATGAGACTCATGAAATAAATAAATAGAAAGTTATCATGTATTAGACCTTAAACTTCAAAATACTAGACAAGCTAACAGTGAATTTCTGAACAGCCATGATAGTGGACTAGTTAAGTTTTACTTTACTTTGTAACACATAGCTAATTTCTAAAAAGCAAGAAGTTCTCTCTTTGGTGAATTTAATATTAATACTTGTGTTTTTGGTAAAGACAGAATGTGCTGTACTTAAATTTTTCCTGCTTATTGTTATGTATATTTAAAATTATTTCTTAACCCTTTAAGTAAAATGCATACCTTTCTATAAATAGAAGCTATTCCCAACTTGTTTTCTTCACATATAGAATCTGATTTTAGGTCTGGGGGCGGGGGCTCACACCTGTAATCTCAGCACTTTGGGAGGCCAAGACAGGCAGATTGCTTGAGCCCAGGAGTTCAAGACCAGCATGGGCAACATGATGAAACCCCATCTCTACTGAAAAAAAAAAAAAAAGTAGCTGGGCATGGTGGTAGGCACCCGTAGTCCCAGCTGCTTGGGAGGCTGAGGTGAGAGGATCACTTGAGACCAGGAGGAGAAAGTTGCACTGAGCCAAGATTGCGCCACTGTATTCCAACTTGGGTGACAGAGTGAAATCATATCCCCCCCCCAAAAAAACAAAAGTATCTGATATTTTAAGTTGAGACCTCAACAACCTATAGTAATTTGTTATTCGTGCGGTGTTTTTATTTTTTCAAAGATGCTTCCTTGTTGGGTTGTCTTTATGTTATTAGGAAAAATTTGGTCAAAACTTCCTTTCTACTTATAAAATCAGAAAGCTAACTGCGTTTTTCAGATTTTGTAATCTCTCCTCTCCATCCTTTCCAGTATAACACAGTCTGTTCAGTCCTGTTGGAGAATCATTGCTCATGCATATTGCTTTAAGAAACAGAAAACCAAAACCCTTCCTTTAATCTACATATTTGCAAAACCTCAGTTGCTGCAAGTTAAATATGTTTCTCTGATAATGTCAGTCTTTGGCTCCTTAGTCAGATTCCATCTTTTTATCATTGATGTACCTGCCCTAAACCAGCCTGTATCTACCAATCTTGCTTTATTATCTGATGTCCCTTAATATCTGGTCTCCCCAGTGATTCCCAAAAGGTCACAGTGAAGATCTCATTGCTACGTATTTGTTAATATTGAAGGGAAATTTTCTTTGACAAGGCAGTATACAAAAACCATAGATTATCAAGATTCTTTGTAATTGGCCATAATTTCATCTGTCCATTGTAGCTATTTTGTGTTATGGGAGCATGGGTAGGGTCCTTTCTTCATGGAAACAAATCAAAAAAGTAAATACATTCTTAGTCTTCACTTGTACTCTTTCTTTTTTCTTTTTTGAGATGGAGTCTCACTCTGCTGCCCAGGCTGGAGTGCAGTGGCTCAATCTCAACTCACTGCAACCTCCACTTCCCAGGTTCAAGTGATTTTCCTGCCTCAGCCTCCTGAGTAGCTGGGATTACAGGCATCTGCTACCAGACCTAGCTGATTTTTATATTTTTAGTAGAGAAATGGTTTTTACCATGTTGGCCAGGCTGGTCTCGAACTTCTGACCTCAGGTGATCCATCTGCCTCTGCCTTCCAAAGTGCTGGAATTACAGGCACAAGCCACCTCGCGTAGCCCTCTTGTACTTTTTCTTCTTTTTTTAGTCATACATTAAAAAATATTTATAAAACAACTACAGTATATGAGAAGTTCTGCTAAACTTTGAGGAGACAAAATGGTTAATATTTTCATTGTTAATAGTTTTTGGTCATCCATAGTTCACACAAGTAAAAGCAACCTATAATAGAGTAGCATTTATCATATAAATACTGTTACTGTTTATATAGAAATTTTTTTCATATCCTTACATTTCAGGATTCTGAATATCTTCCCAGTGCTTCCTGCACCAATTTAAACAAAGTGAGTGCACTTACTGAGTTTGAGAAGTATTTGTGAAATGTTGAGTGAATGAGTGTGATTATGTAGTTAGTACTGAGTAGTTAAAATTGTTTACTTAATTGCCACTCCCAGTGAAAGTGTAAGAATAGGTACAGAGAACTCTTCTTTAAGGTTATGGTGCCCCATAGGAAGAGCTGTCTCTTCTTATTCGTCACTATTAACTGGGTTGATGATTTAATTGCCATTAGGGTGCTGTTTGGATCACTGTTAAAATTCTCAGGGGCACCATCTAATGGGATGGAATACAGATTTTTTGCTTATTTGTTTTGGCATTTAAGTACTGTTCTTGGGCATCAAAATACCTAATTCTGAAATTAGAACCATATTATTAGCTTACCAAATTCATTTAACAACAAGGTTCTTTTTTACAAAGGGGATATAGTGTTCATGGATACAGCTCCATTGTTCCTGACATGATCCATGACTCACTCATTTGGAAGGGATTCCTTGGAGTTCTGTGGAGTTGTATGTAACTCCTTTGTCATATTTTCATTTTATTTATGTCAGCTTGAAGTGTGGGCTGTTAGGAAGTCCATTTTCTTTTATACTAATGGTAGGTATATACTGACTTTCCTACTCTACACCTACAAGCATGTAATTGTATTCCTTTTTTGCTATTCAGATGACAAAAAACAGCTAGCTTTATTAAGCTGTCGAGTTAGAATCAAGATCATAGTTAACTTCTTTTGTTTCTGCATTTGACAAAGGAAAAGGAGGTCACATTTCATTAAGAACCTTCAGTTGTCTTAGGCACCATGTGAAGTGCTTTTGCTCTGTTCATTTAATCTTCACAGCTCTATCAGAAGTTTTGCCATTTTAAAATATTTAAAATTCAAAGTATACGGTTCAAGGGTTTTTAGTATATTCAGAGTTGCGCAACCATTACCACTAATTTCAGACCATTTTTGTTACCCCAGGAGGAAACCTCGTACCTATTAAAGTCAATTTCTATTATCCCCTCCACCCATCTCCTGGCAACAGTATGTCTTTCTGTCTCTATAGATTTGCCTATACTGGATATTGCATATAAATAGAACCATAATATGTGGTTTTTTGTGACTGGCTTTTTACTTAGCATGTTTTCAGGATTCATCTTTGTTATGTCACATCGTCTACTTCATTTCTTTTTATAGCTGAATAATATTCCATTGTATGGATATACCACATTTTATTCTTATTCATCAGTTGATTGAGATTTGGAGTGCTTTTACTCTTCAGATATTAGAGTAATATTGCTGTGAACTTGCTGTACAAGTTTTTGTATGGACATATTTTCAGTTCTCCTGGGTGTCTACCTAGGAATGGAATTACCAGGTAATATAACTCTGGTGTATAACCATTTGAGGAACTGCCAAACCTTTTCCCAAAGTGGTTCTGCACCACTTTACAATCCCACCAGCAACTTATGAAGGTTCTGTTTTCTTCACATCTTTGCCAACATGTGTCTGTTTCTTTTATTTTAGCCATCCTAATGGTATGAAAGCTTCATTGAGTTTTTTCATTTCTCTAATGACTGATAATGAATCTAGGCTGGATGCGATGGCTTATGCCTGTAATGCCAACACTTAGGGAGGCTGAAGCAGGCAGATCGCTTGAGCCTAGGAGTTTGAGACCAGCCTGGGCAATTTTGCAAAAATTCATCTCTGTAAAAGTTATCCAGGTGTGGTGGCACACACATGTAGTCCCAGCTGTTTGTGAGGCTGTGGTGGAAGGATCACCTGAGCCTGGGGAAGTCAAGGCTGTAGTGAGCCCTGATGGCACCATTGCACTCCAACCCTAGGCAACAAGACTAAGACCCTGTCTCAGGTATATATTGAGCATAATTTCTTGGATTTATTGACCACTTGTATATCTTCTTTGGAGGAAACCTTATTTGAGACTTAGTGAATTTCTGAAATGGAGATAGTGGTTCTGGCCTTGCCTTATTTTTGAGAATGATGTAATAAAAAGATGTATCTAATCCCCAGCACAGGGCCTAACACTTAGAAGACATTTACTAAACGTTAATTTCTTCTTTCCCATTCCTTCTCCAGTTTCACAGATGAAGAAACTGACTTAGAGAGAAGGCACACAAGTAATTCACCAGGGTTCATCTGACAGCTTGTGAACGCTAGATTCAAATGCAGATTTTTTACATTCCTACTAGATTCAACACTCTACTCCCCCAACAACCTCTCCTTTTTGCCTATGCTCCTCTACTGTGAAATGGCTCCCTGGAGTAGGTAAACTTAGTTACTATATGTGATACTGTCTTTCATATCTTTCTATAAAGGCAAAAGTAGCTGATCTGTTTTTAAAAACTTTCGGCCTTGTGCAGTGGCTCATGCCTGTAATCCCAGCACTTTTGGAGGCTGGGGCAGACGGATCACAAGGTCCGGAGTTTGAGACCAGCCTGGCCAACGTGGTGAAATCCTGTCTCTACTAAAAATACAAAAAACAGCCGGGCTTGGTAGTGGGCGCCTGTAATCCCAGCTACTCAGGAGGCAGAGGCAGGAGGATCCCTTGAAACTAGAAGGCGGAGGTTGCGATGAGCTGAGATCATGCCACTACCCTCCAGCCTGGGCAAAAGAGTGAAACTCCGTCTCAAAAAAAAAAAACTTTTCAAGGAATTGAATTTAATAGACTCACTCTCTCTTTAGATTCATTTGAAATGTAATGTACCTGAGGAACTGTGTTTTCCTTACTTTGACCTCTCTAGGATAAAATGTCTCTAACAGATGAAAGGCTCAATTTTGGATGAATGTCTTGATACATGACCACCAAAGGCTGTTTCAGCTTGAATGGTTGAAGACCAGATGATGTTATTACCTTAAAACTAGCCTGTTTTTAAATGTCGTTTATAGTGAGAAGGACAGCTAACATTGATTGTTGGCCATTTGGTGTTTTTTTTGTGAATTCTAGAGAGGCAGCATCTGTAAATTATGTGCATATTGACTTCTGTTTTTGTTTTTTTAACTTTGCACAACTCCAGAGAAATAAAAAAAAAATAGGAAATTTTTCTAGACAAAAGGGAAACCTCTACTCTTTTGGCAGGATTTTGCAAACTCAGATTCTCTAGCATGTCTTATCAGGGGACCAGCTGAGGAATACAGTGACCAGTCTGCAATTATTGTTGATTACCAGAAGAGAGCCATCTATTTTCTAGTGAAGTACTGTAATTTAAACAACGGAGTTGGGATCCGAACTGTTGATGAACTGAAAGTAGAACGTTAAAGAGATTCATTTTTTTCTGGTTTTAATATTTTCAAATTAGTCTGTTTTTAATTATTAGTATTAAATGATAATGGAAAATGTACTTGTTGTGTTACACATGCTGTTAAGTACGACATATATTAGCTCATAAGATCTTCGTAACTCATGAGTTGTATGTATTGCCTCCATTACTATTTGTATTTTTCAAATCAGGAAATTGAAGTTTAGAAGGTTTAGGTAACTGGTCCAAAAGTCACAAAATTAATAAGTCATGGAAATGGTATTTAAACCAAATTTTATCTGACTCCAGAGCTTCCCTCCTCACCTTTCTGTGTTGTTTTTGATTTAATTCTGTATTCGCGGTAGTTAAAAAGTGAGGGTTCCATTTTCTATTTTGCTTTTCCGAGCATTATTATTAGACATTTTTAATAATATATTTTCTATGTCTTTGGGGCAAAAGGTTCAAACATAGGTACTTTCACGTAGGATTGTATTTGGAATCAGAAAAGATAGAAAAATGTCTTTTGGTAGTCACACATGATAAACCCGGTGGTTAACAGCTTTAAATGCTGTTTAATTCTGACTGCTGATTTCATGAGATCAGTCACTGCTCTTTATGTTTTTCAGTTTCTGGTGAATGGGTGTAATCTACATTATCTTGAGCTTTAACTGAGCTGTTGCATGGAAAGCTCAACCTGTGTGTTAGTTACTACAGAAAATTGGAGAGGTTTTATGATCTTTATATTATGTTGTTTGGGGGATGGGTGGGTAACATTACACCATTTTGTAAATGGTGGTGTTACTCTGTTTATAAAGCAAGAAAACTTTAGTTCCAATATTGTTTTTATTTACTAATACTTCTATAAACTAAAGGAATGGTTGTCTTTGTATCCTCATAAGAGCAATCACTCATCATCAATTTTAAATGATCGCTTAGAACAATAAGTCTATCTCATTATGCTTTTCCTGCTGTACTTTTGGAACTGGCACATTTGATCTCTTCTTCCCTACATGATACTCTGAAGATGACTAGACAGAGCCTTTAAAATTATGTCAGGACACAAAGGGAGATCATAAATGACAAGAACCTTCAGGGTCCTCTCTGATCATTCTACAGATTAATAAATTGAAGTCTCTGGTATAATTTGATCTCACGAAGGCTATGCAACAAATAGTAAAAACCTTAAGTAGAATCTGAGTCTTCTGATTTGAGTCTTGTATCTTCTTCTAGTCTTAAGGTTTGCAAAAGAAGTTAGGTGTGCTTTTTAAAGTGAATGGTTTATAGTAAACCACCAGTGAGTTTATCTTGCCAGCTGTCTGTTTGTGGAGTAAGAATATCGTTGAGCCTGGCATGGTGGCATATACCTGTAGTTCCAGGTACTTGGGAGGCTGAGGCTAGAGAATCACCTTAGCCCAGAAATTCTAGGTAGTAGTAAACTATAATTGTGCCACTGTACTCCAGCTTGGGTGACAGAGCAAAACAAACAAACCAAAAATAATAAACAAAAATAATACTAATAATACTTGGAATAATCACTAGATCTGTTTCCCAAAGGGAACCTCTGTTATAGTGGGCATATTTTCATCAAATGTGTACTTATTTTCTTTCAGACTCTAGAATATATAATCACTATTAGCCTTTTGTGCAAAGTGTATTATTTATATCTACGAGTAAATACTTATGTATCCGGAATCCAAATCTGAAATGAGAAATAATTAGATTTTCTAGATGATGTTGTTGAGAGAGAGAAAATAAACATATTGGCAACAAAAATTAATCACCCAAGTCAACTTTCAGGGTTGTCAAAGGGTCGATTCATATTCAGCTACATGTGTTACACTGGTGTCCACATGATCTCTGGCTTATGATTAATGTTCCTTATGGAATCTCAGGACCTGTAAGGTGCCAAATTGCCCTCTTAATTATCAAAGAAATCTACTGGTTAAAAACATGTATGCCCATTTTCATCCCACCAAGAATTTGAGTTTGCTGGTTTGCTTTTTTTTAAGATGAAACCTATTTTTCCTGGTTTTTCTTTTTAAGTTGGGTCATCCGTATATGGCATATAGTGGATCAGTTATTTAAAATACTAAGTTATCCAAGATATCCCTGCCTACATCCTCTCTGAGTGAAAAGAGCTAACAGGAGCTTGGTGGATGCTACCTAACAGAGCATGGAGCTCTGCCTTTGTAAAATAATAGCAATGTTTGCTGAAAATTGTTCTATTTATCTTCTCTTGTAATTGTGCACTATACAGACTCATCCCACAAACACCAAGAAAATGTGAGGAAAACAAAGCCAAACTATACATTTAAATTTTATTCATGGTCACCTGATTTTTATTTGCAATTTAGTTTCAGTTAGGTTATTTTAGAAGGATGCAAAGCCTTTTTATTCTTCATACAGGGTTACCAACTACCATTTTTACTTTCATCCTCCTTTGTCCTTTATCTTTTCAAGCATACTATTGTTTAACAGTTGTTTTGTGTAGGATACGAGCCTTGCATGCCAACTTTGATGTGACAGAATGAGTCCTGTTACCACTGATCTCAGTCTGAACAGAATAGCCATCTCCAAATAGGAAGAAGTTTCTAGCTTCAGGTTGTTTCAGCCCTGCATGCCTCGCCTAGCCTGCCATATAGTCAGTTGCTTCACTCCAAACAGCCCTGTATTAATATGCACAACATGACCATTTTCAGTAGAAGGTTATTAGAATGCTAGTTTGTATCCTCTAGTGAATGAAATGATGTGTGATTATGAAGTCATCAGGCATGGACCAGTAAGACTCCAGAGAGTCTGCCCCCTCCGAGGTCCTCAGGGTGCCATTGATTGGTGGCCATGTGTTTGTGCCCGATAGACTGTGAAATGGTGTGTTGCTACACGGCTGTGTTGCACCTGCGCCCCACCGAGGTGATTGATTGGTTTGGTCATGTGGAATGTTCCCATCTGGTCTGCAGTAATGTGTTGTTTTTTTTTTTCCCATCTGTGAATAGCAAGTGCTGGCTGAATAGTTACAGCAAACAGTTTCAGAAGCTAAATAATCCTTTTCCTCTAAGAACAAATTGGGATATGAAGGAGTTTGTTTTTGCTTGCCTTGCCTTGTGTAAAGGTAGTCATTCTTCATCACGTTCCTACTCCTTCTGTCTATGATATTACATGCCTTTCTCTTTTTACCTATTTCTACCTCCTCTTCATACTAGATTACACTTTCTATATTTGTAATTTGTGGAAGTTTAAAGCAAAATCTGTTCTTTTTTGCTGTTGTTTTGACATGCCACTTGAGGTGATTTGCAATTTTTTAAAAGATGGTTTTTGTGATCATAATTGGATTATCAGAGTACTGATGTATTTTTAAGCTTTCATTTAACCTCACAAGAGTAGTGTTTTATTTATTGAAAACTACTGATGTTGCAGTTTAAATGTCAAGAAATTATTTATTAAGTTCTTTTTTTAAAAAAGATTCTATAGTTATATTGGGTGGTCTTGTTTGATATTTCTTAATCTTAGTCCTTTTTCATAATTGATCTATTCATTCCACTTAATGACTAATTACATATCAGAGCACATCATCAGCCACATTCATCATAGTAGAATGTAATAATCAATGACATTTCAACAAAGGAAAAAATAAATATGCAAATAAGGCCTCATTAACATTTGCATGAGTTGTTTGAATAATCACGTTGCTGACAAGGCTGTAATTAACAGAAATTGATGCTGAGTTCAGTATTTGATAGTGTGTTTTCTCAGCGTTTTATTGTTGTCACTGCGGGGGCTGAAATGAAGTTCTGCTCTACTTGTACCTTGACTGGAATTTGATGTGCAGGGCTGTGCCAGGTACCAAAGGCTTCTGGGAGCCCTTGATTCACTTGTGACCTATACTTAATGCATATAAAGATACTTTATTTAAATTGCCTTATTTTTTTAATGAAGCACCATTAGATTTTAGCAATTATGAGACAACTGTAGAAAGAAAACAAACATGAAAATTCAGGTCATTCATTATTTTGCCAGAACTGCCTTATATGAATCAGATACGATTAAGACTTCAAGATTTAGATTTGCTCATACCATGGAAAATTGATGCTATTAATTTTTTTCTCTCTCTCACTTAAATCTGGCCCAGTGGATCATTGTCAAGAGGTTGGAGCTTACTGTAATTGAAAATCACTTGCTTAGGGAAAAAAAAAAATCAAATTATAAAATACACAGTTTGGGGGGTTTTTTGTGTATTTTTTAATAGCTGTGCACCCTCACATTCCTCCCCCTTTTCCTGTACTGTTTCCTGTTTTTGTCATGGATATTAACTGAAATGCACTAAACACAATAAAGCTGTTTATGTCGGTTTTTTGGATGACTGCAAGTGCTGATTATAACAAGTTTAAGGAATTTCCTTTGTTGAATGTGTACCCGTGCCATATGGCTCAACATGGAACATTAACTTGACAGGGATAATGGATTGTGGTACATGGAGACAATTTTGCCTGCAGCTTTACTATAACTCATTCTGGTTGGGGATCACAGGTTTATAGTATGGGACGCAGCAAACATCCAGATGGATTTACTTTACATAAAAGAGTTGCATTTCTTTTTATTTCCTTCCTGTAATTGGAAAAAGAACTTTTTTAAAAAGAATCAAAATATTAAAAAGTAAACAAAGAAGGAAAATTGTTCAAATGAAAACATGGATTCTATGCAGTTTTTTTTTCTTTTTTTGTCAAATGCTATGAAAGGGACTAATTGTGTATATTTAGCACATTGAAGGCATGGTGTATTTAAGCTGATACTGCTTTTGTCTTTACAGTAGTAACCAAAATGAATTTTCCTCTCCAAGATTAGAAAATTGTATCAACCTTACAGATATCTCAGGTTTGTAGACATAAATGATCAAGCAGTGTCAATTTTGAATTTAGTGGTGCTTATTAAATAATAGCCCTCTCTGAGTCGAGTTGTATTGGTAAGATTTGAGATAGAAAACCTCTTTTAAAAAGTATCCAGTCTTTTCTAAACTGCAGTATATCACATACAGTATAGAAGATAAGGTTTGTTATTTTGCTAAGCAGTAATAAGGTTGCTGAGTGTAGGCTTCTTGGTTTTGTATGTATCCCTGTGAAAGTTACTCTTAATTTATCTGGTGGGAATAAGGAAACTAAAAGCCAGTTTGACAGAATGATCATTGTAGCCCAAGGTTAGTTACCCAGAATGGTTAAATAGTTGTTGTTAAGAACTGACATCTATTCTACCTCAGTTAGAGGGGAAAAAAATCTGGAATATTTTCTTCATTAAACGGGCTTGAAATGCCAAAATGCTAGCTGACTTGGTTATTTTAACTTTCTTTTTAAATAATTTAGATCTTTGTTTATCTTCCACTCTGTGTTTAGGTAGAATATAGAGTTTATGTCATCAATTAAATTATGTAGAATTCTATAATTTGTCTAAATAAAATCATTGATCTATAATACTGATCCACAGTCTCCTTGAAACATTAGGTAATGTGCTGTCTCTGAGCACAGTTGATAAAGACAGCTATTTCTTGCACCCTCTAAATACTAAAAATTGCTAACATCTTTGCAAGTTTATTTTCAGTACCTGGGCCATATACAGAAGTCAAAGGCCAAGCTTTTTAACCATCTTTGCTGTGTCAGAAAACACTGGAAGTAGGAAGGAAACTAGGCTGGGAGGCCATGTGGAACACCATGCTTTCTTTTTTTTTTTTGCTCCTGGGAGATGTTTTCTCTTTATGCCTCTTAGGAAGTCACAGTAGCCTATCATAACCATGGATTAAATGTTTGAACATAAAAACAATAATTCCCATGATTTAAGTCACAGCTTTTAACAGGTCAATGTGTATTTCTTATCTCTACGTTCCAAGGTATGAAAAATAGGTATCAGTTTCTAGTGTATCATCTCACACTAATACATGTAAAGGAAATATGTGAACTTCCCCTCAAAGAAACAGTAAAATTTTCAGAGACATCAAAAATAAGTATTTTAGGTTTGAAGATCCCCTTTTCTCTATTTCATAATAGATGTTTTCTTTTTTTAGAGACAAGGTCTCACTCTGTCACCCAGGCTGAAGTGCAGTGGTGCTATCATGCCTAATGGAAGCCTCTACATCCCAGGTTCAAGTGATCCTCCTGCCTAATGCCTCCTGAGTAGCTGGGAGTACCACACTCAGCTAATTTTTATAGACAGGATTTCCCATGTCACCCAGGCTGGTCTTGAGCTCCTGGGCTCAAATGATATGCCTCCCTTGTCCTCCCAATATGCTGGAATTACAGACAGTAACCACTGTTCCTGGCAGTGTTTTCTTAATGTGATACCCAGCATTGCTTGTAAATGAAACATATTTTCCCCGTGTATTTTAAATATTGTAATTTACAAAGGATATGTTAATGAATAATTAAATAATTTTTTTTACTATTTAGGTAAACGTTTGACAGGTATAAAGGGCTTATATTATATTGAAAAAATCTATGGTATTCAAATAAAATACTTTAGACGTTGCTAATCTAAATTGCTTAAAATATTGTTTCTAAAAATATTTGTGGATTAACCTAGAATGTAGGAATAGTTGAGGAATTTAATACATTTTGATGATACTTGGTGGTGATGGCATTGCTTCCATAATACAGTGACTCTGCAATTGCCGTCTACATTTGTTTCACTTGCGGAGTGTAAATATGCAAATGTTTTGTTTATTTTTATATTGGCAGAGATTATAATTCTGAGACATTATGCTTATGAGAAAGACTTAAAGAATATTCAGCCTGGTGCCGTGGCTCATGCCTGTAATCTCAGTACTTTGGGAGGCTGAGGTGGGCAGATCAGGAGATGAGGATTTTGAGACCAGCCTGGCCAACATGGTGAAACCCTGTCTCTACTGAAAACAAAAAATTAGCTGGGCTTGTTGGTGGGTATTTGTAATCTCAATACTCGGGAGGCTGAAGCGGGAGGCTGAAGCAGCAGACTCATTTGAGCCCGGGAGGCGGAGGCTGCAGTGAGCCAAGATTGTGCCGTTGCATTCCAGGCTGGGTGACAGGGTGAGACTTGTTCTAAAAAAAAAAAAAAGAATATTACCACCAGTTCTACTTGTTCTTCTCTTTTCAGTGGCCCATCTTTAAGCCAGTTCTCTCCTTAGTAGAGAACAAAGACAGGCAAAAGAGAAGAATTTCCAGTTTTTCCATTTTACTTTTGCTTGCTAACATTACTGATGGCTGAATGTTTCATGAGATTAAACTTTGATGCTCATGTCTAAAATGACATTTTAGCATTACCTAAAGATTTCTGTTTTTCGTGTTTTTTCATTTAACACTCTGAGCCTGGGTTCAGTGTTAAAATCAGATTTTGGAAGCAGCTTTCTCTAAGCTTGGAATGGGCCTTACCTTAAAGCCTTCTTCTCTTACGCTGTTGACTATTCCTGGCTTAAACCCTTCAGAAGTCATGGGATGTGGGTTTGCTTGGGGAATATACTGCCTCCGGTGGAAATTTGGGCAACTGCTCTGGCTGTTCCAGACAAGTGCTTCACAGATAATTGTATCTGTTTCCTATCTAACCATAGGAAAAGTGTAAAGCTTAGAGGAGTAATCGATATATTCCACTTTATAAGCCATTCTAGCAACCAGTTGTAGGAAGAGGGTAGCTGTTTGTTTTTAAAATGACTTATTCTCAAAAGAGTTCATTTGGAGACAGTTAAAATAAGGCAGCTGGTAGAAAGAGATAGGGCTAGAAGAGACCTACCCATGTTTATTGGGGCTAATAGAGGAAAAGCCGATGAGCAGGCCTTTTCATTGTAAGCCATTCTATAGTTGTTTCTTTTTCAAATGTGTGCTACCAGTTGATGTTTTCAGTTACTGAGAGTTTTGCCATTACTAAATGATCCAAATTTTAGGTTTAAAATATTGTAACTAATGTTTCAGAAATTTAAGAAAATTTAAGTAAGCAAATACATGATTATATCAACCAGTAGCTGCGATCGTTTACTTATTTCACTTGAGAAGTTGAGTTAAAATTAAGCTTTATGCATAATTCCAGTTCCAGAAAGGACCTTGAGAAGTCTTCTAGATAAGATCATATTTAGACTGTCCTAGATACATTAGTCTATACTTTAGAAAAAGTTGCTCTCTCTCAGTCAGTCTCAGTCTTTCTCTCTCCCTTCTCATCCCTCCTTGACTTCTTTCTTTCTAGCTACTCTTTCCCCTCCACTATCCTTTTTTCTTGCTCTTGTAATCTTGTAATCTCTGTCCCCTTATTTCCTCTGCTCTAAAATTTCTTACTCATTGTACCACAAGAATGATAATGTTTTATAATCCATTTTATGGCTATTAATTGCATACACTAAATTTCCAAAGCTAAAACCTAATGTCCGATACGTATGACTAGATTTCAACTGCCTGTTACTGTCAATCCCTAAACAGTTTAAGGGGCTTAGCAGTGAATCGGATAATTGGGAGCAGATCTGAACTAGGCAAACTTTAGTGAATCTTAGTACTTTCCCTGGAAGAATTAATATTATCACTCATTATACAGGGCTTTGCTCCTGCCTAAGTAAACCACCAGGGAGATCTTCCACCTTCCTAGGAATCACTTTTATTTGCAAACTCTAAAAAAATCTCTAATGTTTACTTCTTTCAACCAAAAAAAAAAAGTTAGAGCATTACAGCCGTGGCCTGCACTCACAGAAAAAGTATGCTTGCACTTACGTTTAGGGACTAGGATTATTTAAGCATTTGCTGTGGCACAAGAAAAAGGTAATAGTAGCAAAAAAACTCTATATGTGATTTCATTCTTTTGTTTACATACTAATGATCTGGAAACTACAGTAAGTCGAAAAAGGAGACAATCAACTTCATTCATTCACATCCTATCATTCAGTCATTATCAGTATTAACATTTGGAGCATAGTAGAAGTCTTCTTTCCCACAGGTATCGGACAGGCAGTTTTTACCATATGATCCAGCATTATTACTTCTTGTTACATACCCCAAAGAATTGAAAGCAAGATCTTAAAGAGACATTTGTACACCTGTGTTCATATCAGCATTATTCCCAGTTAAACGAAAGATGGAAGCAACCAAGTGTTTGTTGATGGATGAATGGATAAAGAAAATGTGGTATATGCATGTAATAAAATACTATTCAGCCTGTTAAAGAAAGGAAATTCTGACCCATGCTGTTAACATAGATGGATCTTGATAATGTGCTAATTGAATGAGTATGCTAAGTGAAGTAAACCAGTTATAAAAAGACGAATACCGTGTGATTCCATTTCTATGAAGTACCTAGAGTAGTCAGATTCGTAAAGACGTTATCGGGATCAGAAGGAACCTTAAAAGGTCCACAATCCAACTACCCTTTAATATTTTAATCTCCTTTTATTCAACAAATAGTTATAAGTCATGTGCTCAGTGCCAGGCATTACGCTAAGGACTGGGGAAACAAAGGAAACAAGTTTGATAAGGTTCCTGCATTCATAGAGCTAAGGTCTGATAGTAAAGCCTTCCATCACGTAGGGCTTGCTGATTACAAAGTGTCGTGTAATTATTATAGATAGCATTTATTTAAGTATTTATTTGGGACACGTAGTGGGCTAAGCCTTTGTGTATATTAATGAGTTAAATTCAAATTCTATGAGATATAAATAAATTTTTTATTTTACATTTGAGGAAACTGATGCTGAGGTAATTGGTTTGCTGCATTGCAGATCTCGGTCTCCCTTACTCTGCAATCTGGTTTTAACTAGTATGTTATGACCTCTCACCTCAAGTCCAATACTTCCCTTTTTTGCCATTTTGCATGCCTTTACGTCTCTGTCAAAGTATTGTTCAATCTGTGCTTTGAACATCTCCAATAATGTAGTACTTATTCTCTCTCCAGGTAGTTATCTAATATTTGCGTATCTCTGGTAGGTGTGTATGATGTTTTTTAAAAAAATCAATCTGTAGAATTTTCCCAACACGTTTTAAGGATCACACCAAACTGTGACAGACAGCCCTTCAGATATTTAAATCAGGCTATCACCTTTTTTCTCCAGAATTATTCTCCACTCATATCAAAGCTTGTGATTTCAAATGTATTTATTTTCTTAGTCATTGTCTGTGAACAAGTTTTCAATTGTTTGCACTGTGGCCCCAGATATTGATGCATTTTCTTCAGATACGGAGGAAAGACAGCAAACATGCTTCAGTTAAAGTGGTAAAAGCAGGCATTAACTAACCATTCCCCATTCTCCATTATTTTTAATTAAAATAACAATTATTTCACTGGAAACAGTTGAAAATTTTGTGACTCAGAAAAGAAGTTTCTTTTTCCTTTAAATTATGTGGACCTTGTAATTCTGTAGTCAAGTGTCAGAAATCAGTCAGTGTAGGCACACCTCCCATAATTTGTAGTGGTAGGGCATGGAGGGGCAGTTGCTCGGGGCAGGTCGGAACAGAAAGATTAGCTAGATTGTAGGAAAGTCAGGCAAGTGTTTTGGAACTCTTGGAGAATATGTCAAGCTTCAATGCCATAAAGAGAAGAAGCACAAACCGGAGGAATAGTTTTGGGTGTTGAATAGCTTAAGGGAGAAAGGTTATAGCTACAGTCCTTAGTTTTGTACAGCACTCTCTTTGAAGTCAGTGATCACAGCAAAAACAAGAGGAGGTGAGATAAGAGCTTCTGTGCAGAAGAGTATCCACACAGAAGGGTGCAGGATGCAGCAGCAAATGGAAGTTAGTTATATACAGGGGAATTGATGAAATATGTAAGCATAGATTAAAAGGCCCATTCTTACTATTAGAGAAGGAAATCACAAATATGGGAAGGAACAAAACCAGAATTAATCCTGTGGTATTTGATGGGAATTGATTATATCAGTATTTACTCAGTTTTATCTATCTATCTATCTATCTATCTATCTATCTATCTATCTATAGTAAGACATAGAAATACAGTATAACTGTGTTGTGTGTATATGTTCATATATATGTATACACAGATTCCCTCAGCTGTGTTCACTGAGAGAGCCTGGGAGGAGTAAAACCCCAGTATTAGTATATTCTCTAGTGTCCAGATCTTGGTTTTAACATCGTGTTCTCCACCAAAAGGAACCAGGGCTCCTTGGAGAAAGGACTGATTCTAGAGCTGAGGCAGAGAGAGTACAAGATGAGCCTGGAGCATCTTGTTTTTCTGGAAAGTAAGGACAGGCTCAAAGAAAGATGATGAATTGTTAGAAGGTAACAAAGGCCAGGCCAGGCGCGGTGGCTCATGCCTGTAATCCAAGCACTTTGGAGGCCAAGGTGGGCGGATCACCTGAGGTCAGGAGTTCAAGACCAGCCTGACCAACATGGTGAAACCCTGTCTTTAAAAAAAAAAAAAAAGAAGAAGAAGAAGAAGGTCACAAAGGCCAGATTGAAAGGGGAGCATTGGCCAAATCTGTACATTTTAAACAACAAAATAAATAGTGATCATAATGTATTTATAATTCTTTGAATAAAGTAGGAAACTGTGAGCCTGTGCTGATACATAAATAAATTGTGCTGATAAATGAATAAAGTTTTGTGAGAAACAGGATTTTTACCTAGTCTAAGAATACCTTGTCACAAAATGCTTGTCAACTATAGTGGGAAAGGTAACTTTTAAGATGAAGAGCATTGGCAGACACCAGCATAATGAAGTGATCAATTCAGCATCAATGGTGGGATAATTCAGATTCATGTGCCATGTAACAGAGTACATTGAGAACACAGCATCACTTCTGTGATGCTCTTTCCAGTCTAATCTTAAGGAAATATCATACAAAATAAATTGAGAAACATTCTAAGCTATAGTATCAAGGATGCGAAAGTCAAGAAAGTTAAGAGAATGAATAAGGCTAGCATTTGATAGCACTGCAGTCAGTAATCTAATTGTAAGTTTTTAAATAAGTAAAATATATTTGAATTGATTGTAACACAAAGTATAAATGCTTGAGATGATGAATACCCCATTTACCCTGATATTATTATTATGCATTGCCTCCCCATATCAAAATATCTTATGTATGCCATAAATATATACACCTACTCACGCCTGTAATCCTAGCACTTTGGGAAGCTGAGGCGGGTGGATCACCTGAGGTCAGGAGTTCAAGACCAGCCTGGCCATCAAGGTGAAACCCCATCTTAAAATATACACACACACACACACACCCCTATATATACCCACAAAAAATTTAAAATAATGTAAACACGTGATTCTGAACTCGGTCCTTTTGTTAAAGGACATTATCGAGACATTTGGCAAAACTCAAATAGGGTCTGAAGATTAGCAGATAGTACTATATAAATGTTAATTCAATGATTCTGATGGTTCTATCATGCTTATTTTTACAGCACACATCAACACATACGTGCTAAAGTATTCATAGGTGGTACAGCATTGTGCCTGCCATTTATTCTCAAAATAACTAAGGGCTAAGTTTCATTTACTAACAACTGTTTGTAAGCATGGAACATTTTAAAACTTAAGGCAAAACAGCAACAGAAATGGATTGTTTTGAACCTGAACGTGGAGATCTCAATGTCAGGGTATTTTAAAAATGAATTTTCTGTTCATGTAAGAGAAGGAAAACAATCTTTTAGGTTTTAAGCTGGGTTTTAGGTTTTCTGACCCGGGCCTTGTAGATTTGTCTGACAGTAGACAGGTGAATAAGAGAAAGGCAAGCAGAGGTTTATTTGCATATGTGTCACATATACACGAGTGTACCCAGAAATGAATTTCTCAAAAGGAGGTTTAAAATTTTGAGTTTGTACACCTAAGTTGATAGAGGAAAGAGAGGGGAAGTAAGGGCACTTACAGAAAGCAAATGACTTTTTGTAGAAATAAATGGGTCTTTAGGATAATAGATTGGAGATAGGCTGCTTTGTGACAGTGTCTGTCTGGGTGTGGTGCTGGCCTCCATCTCTAAGAAGAGAGACGAGAGTTTCTCCAGGGGAGGGTTTTTATGACAATTGACTTCTTTTAGAAGGCTCTGCTTTTAGGCAGATAAGGATTTCAGAAACTGAAATGCCTTCAGCACAAGATAATTCTTATGTCAAAGTGGAATATTTTAGGATAACTTATGCTCACCCACCTTCACTTGCACTGGGAAACTTTTATTAGTTTTTAAACAGTGGAATGTAATGGTGAAGGTGTTCTTGTCTGGTTAGATGGAAGCAAAGAGAAACTAGAGGCAGGGGTATCAGCTGGGAGCCTGATGCTTATGTTTTAATCCGCAGGAGTCTGAACCAAGATGGTGGTGGTTACGGGCAGAAAAAAGGCAATAGATCTGAGACACATACTAAGGATTATCTTTTGGAATTTATTCACTCTTGAGATGAAAGTGACAGAAAGAAAAACAGATGATGCTTAATACAAATAAGTTCACATTCTGTACCAGAATAGGGCAGATTCCTGACTTACTTGAAAATAATTTGATGACATGTTGCCATTTAATGTAAATACTTTTACTATAAACAAGTAGCGTTCAATTGCATAAATTACTTAGAGCTCTTATACTTTATAGCCCATGTTTTCTTACACTTATGTTTCTATACTTGTGACTGTTTTGTACTAATGATTGGGTAAGTCAAATCATCAAATGACATGGCTTTGTTTTATCCCCCCTCTCTTTTTGAGATAGGGTCTCACTCTGTAGACCAGGCTGGAGTATGGTGGCAGGATCTCAGCTCATTGCAACCTCTGTCTCCTGGGCTCAAGCGATCCTCCCACCTCAGCCTCCCAATTAGCTTGGGACCATAGGCACACACCACCACGCCCAGCTAATTTCTTTTGAATTTTTTTGTAGAGTTGGGATTTCGCCATGTTGCCTAGCTGGTCTTGAGCTTCTGAGCTCGAGAAATCTTGCCTGCCTCAACCTCCCAAAGTACTGGGATTACAGGCATGAGCCATCCACTCCCAGCAGACTTAACTTTTCTTTTTTCTTTTTTTTTTGAGACAGAGTTTTGCTCTTGTTACCCAGGCTGGAGTGCAATGGCGTGATCTCGGCTCACCGCAACCTCCACCTCCTGGGTTCAGGCAATTCTCCTGCCTCAGCCTCCCGAGTAGCTGGGATTACAGGCACGCGCCACTGTGCCCAGCTAATTTTTTGTATTTTTAGTAGAGACGGGGTTTCACCATGTTGACCAGGATGGTCTCGATCTCTTGACCTCGTGATCTACCCGCCTCGGCCTCCCAAAGTACTGGGGTGACAGGTGTGAGCCACCGTGCCCGGCCCATGCCTGAATTCTTTTAAAGGTTTTTGCATGTCTGTAAGGAATATGTCATTTACTGTGTGCATTTAAAAATACTTTTCCTATATTAAATACAATGTTTATTATAGAAAATCAAAGTATGGATGAGCCAAAAGAAAAGAAGAACATCCCTTATTTAAGAACATTTAAACATCTTAGTAAGAACATTTCCAAATGCCCAGGGCTACTGTGCTGCTTTAGTCTTCTGCTCTAAATTTATTCTGCAGAGTACTCAGTCCATAGTTACCTCTTTTTCTCCAGTTGTTTACTAGAGCCACAGTATAGCTGATCTCAGGTAATATTGGGAGAAAGGCAATCTAATTAAGCTTATTTACATTAATGACTATTGGTAATGCGTTACATTGCAGAGAACCTAGGGTTTGAAATCAGGACCTGAATCTTAGCAATCTCCTCAACTTTCACTACATTTATAACCTTGGGTGATTAGTTGACCTCAGTGATTCTCATTTATAAATGATTTCTCATTTATAAAATGGGAATAATAAAACTTGATTATCAAGGGATTAGTTGTGTCAAAGAAGATAGAAAATAGATATTAAATGTAGTTTTGTAATATGTAAAAAACATACGTGCTAGGGATCATTGATAATGAGTGATGGACTTCTGACTTGTACATTATTTACATTTTGAAGTTTCTTGATTACCCATATTGATGACAGATGATAGAATCTTACATGTGCATTTAAAAAAAATTATTTCAGCTAATAGAAAAGGGAAAAATGGTTGGTGTAGGAGTCACTTTGGTTAGCAGGCCGACCTAGCCCCAGTTTATATACACAGGGATGCCTTTCCAAAGCTGTTTCTGATTCTTTCTTTCTTTGAATCCACCTAATCTTTAAAAGAGATTATGCTCAAATGGTCTATTAGTCTCTCCTCCTTGCTCTACTCTGCTCCTGCTGCATGATAGTTGAGGTAGGAGGGCGTTTGCGTTTAGAGCAGTGTTTCTCAATCTTTAATGCTTTTGAGAATCATTCAGGGATCTTTGTAAAATCCAAGTTATAGTTCAGATCATCCAGTGTGGTACCCAAGATTCTTAATTTTTTGCAGACTTCATGGCCTTCCCTGTGGTCTGAATATTATGCTTTCAGTGGGGTTAAAACATGAATAATGTTTTTATGTGATTGTTTTATTTCTAAAGCTGTTTGTGACTTAGGGTATTACTCATATTGTTATTACTATGCCCTTTAAGATTTTATGTTAATTTCTTCCATTTAATACAGTCTTGTACTCTGTGTAAGCAAAGCTTCAAACTCATTAGTTGCCCAAGGGTAAACCAGTACTAGCATAAAGTAACTGCAGAAGAGAACCACTACCAAAGGACAGTGTAACCGGTGGTAGCAGGATTTTTCTTTCATTCTTAAAATTTTGTCAACATTTCTCACTAATAGTAAATTAAATGTGAAATTTAAAATAAAATTACTAAATGCACAAATTTGTTTTTTCATGTAAACAAATTTGTTTCATGTAAAAATCACTGATATTTAATAGCCAGTGTATTCATATTATTTTAAATTAGGATTTTGTTTCAGGAGAGTTATCAAGTTGTATTTATTTCTGTGATAGAAAAAGTGATCAAATCTGTATCATAGAACTCTAAGGAAATGAATACTGGATTTTTAGTTAAGGCAGAAATACCAAGACACAAGGGGGCACTGTCTTACCATAATCTGACTCAATTTAATTTAGCTTTTTGTTTACTGTGAATGTCTTTCATTTCCAAAAATCTGTCTTCTCTGTAATCATGAAAGCTTAAACATTATACATTCCTGTAATGCTGTAATACTTACATTAACTAAGCTTTCAGAGTTCACAAATCAGATGTACTCCTAACAACATTCGGGAACCTTTCATTGTATTTGGCATTAAATTGGGAAGAGTGGATGATAATTGGAGATGGTGTAACGTGCTGCTCGTGTTTAGGTCTGCGGTGGGGGAAATCACTGTAAAAAATAATTCAGTTGCTTTAGAGAAATATAGTGCCTCTGTTAGGCAGAAAAGAGTTGGGATAAAGATTGAACTGTTACAAGCTGCAGCTGCATTTGCCATAAAATACCAAGTTGGTGCTGATGAATGTTTTGTTTTTATTGTCATGGAAACTTGGAACTGGAGAATGGATATTCTATTCATCTGGGAAAATAGCGGTTCCTTGCATAAAACATAAGGGCCTTCCAAAGCAGTTCCTTAAATAGATATTGGCTGAATATAATCCAAAAAGTTGAGGGAGTAAAAGTAAAATAAATGCAGTCATTTCTGGATCACTTCTTCTGTTCTCAGTACTGACAGTGTAGCTGTATATTCATTTATTAAGCACATTACCACTAGAAAGTTGAATTCCAATAAGCATGGTATTGATTAACATCAGGATAATAGTGTCTAACCCTTTAGAGCTATCTTTGTGTTTATTTCCTTAATCTTAAGATATCTGTTGGGAACGCTAAACCTGTATCCTATTAAACAACTGCTTCTGATCCTCAATTTTTTTTTAAATTCATGCTGCTTATCTGCTATAATGTTTCATTGACTATTTTAAAGCATTTTATCCTTTTTTTTTAAAGTATAAAGTTTTTATTTACCAAAAGTAAAGAAACTATTACTGAAGCACTAAGTGAGATCATTGTATGTTGTGGGGGAAAATAAAGAAAGTATAAAATAAAAAAACATATAAAGATGCAGTTAAATCCTTGTGCATATTTTATAAAGTTGTAAATGGAAAGAGACAGTCAAGGGAACAGAAAATGCAAAGGAGTTGTGGGTTCAGTTATCGTAAGTGTGATAATACCAAAATACAAATACGGAAAATGATAGTAAAATGTAGATAGAGTGGCAATACAATATAAAGCAGAGTTCCTAAATTTCATAATTTAATACAGTCTTGTTCTCTGTGTAAGTAAAGCTTCAAACTCATTAATTGTCCCAGGGTAAACCAGTACTAGCAAAAAGTACCTGCAGAGGAGAACCTCTGCAGTTATAATGGTTCCCTTTTCTTCATAATAAGAAAGGAGGTTATAATTGTGAGTTATAATGGTTTTACAGAAGGTTACTGGCCAAGTTTTATTATCTCTGTAAGGGAAACTAGATTTTTTTTTTTTAACAAAGTATTGACCTGCTGCCCAGGACGGAGTGCAGTGGTGTGATCATAGCTCATTGCAGCCTCCAATTCCTGGGCTCAACAATCCTTTGACCTTAGCCTTCAAATAGCCGAGACTATAGGTGCATGTCCCCATGCCCACCTAATTGTTTATTATTTGTAAAGACATGATTTTGCTATATTGCCCAGGTTGGTCACAAACTGTTGAGCCCAAGCAGTCCTCCCACTTGGGCCTTCCTTTCTGGGATTACAGGTTTGAGCCAGTGCACTAAGTCAGTTTTTCTTTTAAACATTATAATAAAAAAAAAAAAGAAGGAAAGGTTAGAGTGGGGTTATTTTAAATAGTGTAGACAGAAAACACTTCTCTGGGGAAAAAAACATTTGAATAGAGATTTAAATGCTGTGACAAAAGAACAGTTCATACAGAGGGGCTAACAAGCCAAGCCAGCAGCCTTAAATGGGAGTGAACTTGGAAACTTGGAATGTTTAAGAAAAATGACAAAATTCAAGTTTACAAAAATTGTTTTTTTAAAAAATGCTCCAATGGCCAAACACAGTGGCTTATGACTGTAATCCCAGCACTTTGGGAGAGTGAGGTGCGTGGATCACTTAAGTCATTTCTGGATTTCAAGACGAGTCATTCTAGGAGTTCAAGACTAGCCTGGGTGATATAGCCAAAAAATTACAAAAATTAGCTGGACGTGATGGCCTGTGCCTGTGGTCCCAGCTATTCAGGAGGTGGAGGTGAGAGGATAGCTTGAGCCCAGAGATAGAGGCTGCAGTGAGCCAAATTGTACCACTGCACCGCATCCTTGGCGACAGAATGAGACCTAGTCTCAGCAACAGCAAAATGCATAAATGTACTTACAAGCATTGTAATTAACAACATGACCAGTTTTCTCAGTGAGACGAGTCTAGGTGTAGTCTTAGATCTATGTTTACGTTGCCAGGATATACAAATCCCTCAGAGAAAGAACAGGAGTGCTTAAAAATTTTGAGTATAAATTTTACTGTTACTTGGTTTGGTTTATCAAAGTATTTTAATGAAATAAGTGAGTTTTTAAATTACTGAATCTTAAAGTATCAAAATAAATGTATGACTTAACATAGTGAGAGACAGACCTCTACGTTAAGAAGCAGTAGCCTCTAAAAGAATATAATTTAATAATATCAGTTTTCACCAACATTTTCCATGCCGTATGGTTAATCTGTAGCATAAGAGTATATGTATGTTGTTGGGGGAGGGGTTGGGGCCAGGAATTGAAGACCTAGACAACAGAATACATGATATTGAATTTCGAGAACTGGTCAACAACATGCCAAAGAAAACAGAAGAGAACTAAGAAGTGGACATTGTATTTCATAACTGAAAAGATGAGAAAGAAGTGGAAAATTGCCAGCTTTTTAGCCTTTTAGAAATAGCTTTGTGGTGTAGTTAGTGCAGGAGATCATATTCTTAGAGCAGTTTGTTCTAAATTCAGATATGTCCACAGACTTAGAAGAATTCAAAGTATTTTAGAAATAAAACATCTAATGTTGGAAATAAAGGAACCTCTTTACAATGTCATAAAAACAGAAATAGTTTAACAAAGTTTCTGATTATCCGAGAGTTAATCAAACCCGTTGTCTATGATGGTGAAGTCTAGCTGAGCAGGATGTATTTAATTTAGGCGACTTCAAAATTTAACTATAGCAGCAAATGTAGATCCGTCCTTTCAGGCTGTCTTCTACCTCATGCACTACTCTGAGCAGTTTGTGTTGGTTGGAGAGTCTGATTCTTTACAGAAGTCAAGTTTTGCTGTGTTCTAGCTTTTTCTGATCTGTAAAAATGGGTTTGCTAGAGAAAGACTAGGAGAAAGCTTTTGTTTGTTTGTTCCTTTAAAGGGGGTGTTTGGAAGGCTTTCTAAGAGGTATAAAAACCTTAGGAAGATTCATAGTGGTCCTAAATTACTACTTTTCAGACATTTGACAGTAGGCACTCCATGAGAGGAGGAAAACAAACAAGGTGAGTTACCCCGACTCACTCACTGCCTGTAGGAACATTCTGGGCCATAGCAAAAAGACAAGGAGATAATGTAACAGCCTGGCAGCCTTTGTGAATTGAGGAGACAAAGATCAGAATTCAGAGAAGCAAAGGGACTAGGATCTATAGGGTAAAAAGGAGGGAGCAGAGAAAGCAAGGGAATTCAAGATCTTCAGAGTTTGATTCCAAGTCCTTGGCCAAGTACTGACATGTACATGCATGTATACACGTGAGAGAAAACAACTTGAGACCAGGGAAGGCTCACACAAAGCTGGGAATAATTCTTCCTCCAACCAACCAAAGTGGAAAGATCTCATAATTAATAGGGCATATGTAGTCTTCAAAAAGGTATTAGACCTGGACTAAAGGGTACTCCGGACCCACTGGTAGAAATATTAAAGGCAAACCTGGAAAAGGGACAAATTGATTCCAAGTCACTTAACTGCTTGCCAGAACAAAGTCTGACGTTCTTTGAAGGAATACCGCAAAACCTAGCACCCAAAAATATAAACTGTTTAAGGTCTGGTGTTGACTTAAAAATTACTAGACGTGAAAAGCATAAGAAAATATACCCTGTAACCAGGAGTAATCAGTAGAAACAAGAGTCCAAGAAATCAGAGAGTTTATGTAATCAAGCAAGGATGTTAAAATGGCTTTTATAAATATGCTTAATGGCTCAAGAATGTCGGGGAAAATATGAATATGATGTAGGGATAGGCTATGAAAAAAACTGAATTTATTTATATACCTCTTTTTCTTCCCTCCCTCCCATTCCCCTTCCCTCCTTTCCTTCTTTCCTCCTCTTCCCTCCACTCCCCTCCCCTTTTCCTTTCCCTTTCCCTTTCCTTTTTTTGTTTTCCCTTTCCTCTTTGCCCTTTTCCCTTTTTTCTCCTCTTTTTGGAGGCAGGGTCTCTGATACACAGGCTGGGGTGTACAGTGGAGTAATGATAGCTCACTGAAAACTTGAACTCTTGGATCAAGTAATCTTCCTCCTTCAGCCTCCCAAGTAGCTAGGACTACAAGGATGCACCATGCCTGGCTAGAGAGAGAGAGAGAGAGAGAGAGAGAGAGAGTGTGTGTGAGAGAGAGAGAGAGAGAGAGAGTGTGTGTGTATGTGTGTGTGTGTTTGTGTTTTGGTAGAGACAGGGTCTTACTACATTGCTCAGGTTGGTCTTGAATTCCTGGCCTCAAACCATCCTCCTGCTTTGTCTCCTGAGTTGCTGGAATTATATGTGAGCCACCACACCCAGACCCCTAAATGTAATTTCTAGAGAGATGAAAAATGCAGTATCTGAAATTAAAAATACACTGGATGAGATTAACTGTACCTTTAGCTTATTCACTTCAGAAGAGAAAAATCAGTGAATTTTTAGGCATAGAAACAAACTATTCAAAATGATCAGAGGACTTACACCTTTTATCTAGGCTGTGGAAAACTGTAAAGAATTCTGGTTTTGGCTCGGCATGGTGGCTCACGCCTTTAAGCCCAGCACGATGGGAGTCCTGAGGCAGGTGGATCACTAGGCCAAGAGATGAAGACCATCCTGGCCAACATGGTGAAACCCCATCTTTACTAAAAATATAAAAATTAGCTGGGCATAGTGGCGAGCATATGTAGTCCCAGCTACTCGGGAGGCTGAGGCAGGAGAATTGTTTGAACCCAGGAGGCGGAGTTAGCAGTGAGCTGAGATCGCACCACTGCACGCCACCCTGGCGATCGAGAGACTCTGTCTCAAAAAAAAAAAAGAAAAGAAAAGAAAAAAAGAATGCTGGTTTTATTCTTATGGTGAGGGGGGAGAGCCTGATAAACTATAAACTTTTAACTTTTCTGAACCCTTCAGAGAGGCCCAGGCAGACTGTTTCTGTAAGTACTGAGACGGACCAAAACAGCAGAGAACTAGGTCCATCGCAGACTAATGAATACTGAGCAATAGCAGTCTACCACTGAGGGAGGGGCAAAAGCATGGAGGGAGACTCACTCTAAAGTGCAGGTTTATAGCATCTGTTGAAAGCTGAGGATGAAATGCTAGCAGAAAAGCTTCACAGTACCCCAGTCACATGCTAAGCACTAAGCAAAGCAGGTGATCACTAGATAACAACAACAGCCACACCAAGCTAAACACCTAATTAGATTGTCTGTATTTCTCACTCTGAAGGCCTTATATGGGAAAAGGCATACCCAATTCCAGGCCTAAATATGCTATTGTTCTACCCACGATATCTTGCATCCATCAAAATTATAAGACATGCACATAAACAAGAGAGAACCAAAACAATGTCAAGAGGCAAAACAGTTAACAAAACAAGACTTAAAGATGGCCCTGTTGTTGAAACTGTCAGATAAAGATTTGAAAGTCACTCTGGCTAAGATACTTAAAGGATCTAGTGGCAAAGGTAGACAACATGTATGAATTAAAAGGGAATTTAGCTGATAGATGGAAATAATAAAGAGTCAAGTTGAAAAGGTAGTAATAAAGAAAAACATATTAGAGGTAAATAATTCCTTTGTGATCATCAATAGACAACCCAGTTGCTGAAGAAATTAGTGAACTTGAATATAGGCCAGTATTAATTATCAGAACAAAAACACAAAGAGAACAGAACTGAAAAAAGAACAGAGCAGCAGGACAATATCGGTATGATACGCATATGATTAAAGTTTCAGAAGGAAAGAGATAGATAATATTGCAGAAGAAATATTTGAAGAGATAATAGCCAAGAATTTGCCAAAAGCAATGAAAGACATCAAACCATAGATTCAAGATTTAAGAAACAAGAACTCCCCTCCCCACTTTTAGATGTATTTAAAGTGCAGAAAACCAAAGATAAAGAGAAAATCTTAAAGATGACCAGAGGCAGGAAAAAAATCGTTTATAAAGCTACAAAGATAAACTACAGCAGACTTATCTTAGGAACTTTACAAGCAAGATAATTAAATCTAATGTATTAAAATTTTTTAAAACTCTGTCAACCCAGAATAATTTATCCGTTGAAAATATTTTTTAAAAAAGAGGTATAAAGACTTTTAGATATATGAAAATATGAGAAAATCCATTCCTAGCGGATTTGTGCTGCAGTAACTGTTAGAGTAAGTACTTTAAGCAGCGGGCATGTCACTCCAGACAGTAACTTGGATCTACAGCAGGACTCAGCAAACTTTTTTTGTAGGGTGCCAGATATTACATGTTTTAGGCTTTGTGGGTCAGACAGTTTCTGTCACAACTACTCGACTCTGCTCTGCTGCTCTGCTATGATAGCACAAAAGCAACTATAAACAATATATAAACAAGTGAGCATGGCTGTTTTCCAGTAAAACTTTATTTACAAAAACAGGAAGCAGGCCCTGAGTTATAGTGTGCCAACCCCTGATGTACACAAAAAAAATGAGAGCTCCAGAAATGGTAATAATGAAATAAATATGAAAGACATACATTTTATCCTTTTAAATCACACTATAAAATAACTGTCTTAAAGCAAAATTAGTACATTATATTGTAGGTTTGATAAAGTATACAGCAATAGTAACTTGAAAGATGGGAGAAAGGATTTTGGAAGGTAGACTCTGTTAAAGATGTATATTGTAAACTGAGGACCGTCACTAAAAATTTTGAAAAAAACTGTAATGTATCTACCAATAGCGGCTACTAAATGGAATGCTCAATCTAAAAGCAGGCTGAAAGCAGAGAGTGGCTCATACCGGTGATCCCAACACTTTGGGAGGTGGGAGAATTGCTTGAGGCCAGGAGTTCCAGATGAGCTGGGGCAAGACTTGTCTCTACTACAAGCAAAAAAGAAATTGGGGGACAGGGAGAGAAAGAAAGAAGCTGGGGTGAGACTCTGTCTCTACCACAAAGAAAGCAAGGCAGGCGTAGTCTTAGCTGAGATGTGTGGATCTCAGCCCAAGGGTTCAAGGTTACAGGGAGCTATGATCACCCCACTGCACTCCAGACTGGGTGACAGAACAAGACCCATTTAAGGAAATGAAAAATAAAAAAATAAAAGTTTGAGAGCTGGGCACGGTGGCTCACGCCTGTAATCCCAGCACTTTGGGAGGCCGAGGCGGGTGGATCATGAGGTCAAGAGATCGAGACCATCCTGGTCAACATGGTGAAACCCTGTCTCTACTAAAAATACGGAAAATTAGCTGGGCATGGCGGCATGCGCCTGTAGTCCCAGCTACCTGGGAGGCTGAGGCAGGAAAATTGCTTGAACACAGGAGGCGGAGGTTGCAGTGAGCCGAGATCATGCCATTGCACTCCAGCCTGGGTAAGAAGATCAAAACTCTGTCTAAAAAAAAAAAAAGTTTTAGAAAGAGAAAAGAACAAAGAACAGATGAGACAAATAGCAGACATCTAACAAAATGGCAAACGTAAATCCAGTCCTATCAGTAATACAATGCAAGTTTTCAAAACGAAACAAAAGCCACCAGATAGAGGAAATAAATCTTTGGCTCTTTTCATTCTCTGTTTTCCAGTGGTTTTTGCACATAATCTTAAGAATAGGGCCTTCCCTAAATGAAAAAATTTAAGTAGTGAACTTCTTAACGTCTGTGTTTACACACTAGCACTGGCCCTCTTTTTCACTTAATAAAAATGGTTTGCTTCTCTTTCCCCTATGAGCTTCAAACAACAGCCAAGCTGTCTTGAACTAGTAACTAGGAACCATCAGACCCAAGGTACTCCCCTAAAACCACTTCGCCTGAACCTTAGGGAAAAAGGAATAGACAGGTTAAGGATTATATTCAAACATGCCTATCCTGTTTCCTTTATATTATACAATCTAAAACTCACTTAAAATTCATTTTAGACTGTTCTTTACGTTTTGACTTCTCCTCAGCTCTCTATCACCTTTTCTGGATGGTGCATACTTTCTTGTTTTTTTTCAATTTTGAGCAGATTATGGCTATGTATGCAAAAGGATCCAGATACCCATTCATTAATGCTAAGAAGAGTGACGCCATTAAATCTTAATGAAATGAAAGGCTTAAAGAATTTTAAAACCTCTTAAAACGTCCTAAAGTTTTCTTTAAATTCTTTGCCTATGTCTACATTTTTCCCTCTTCTAATTAAGATATTTTTCTTAAGCATGGATATTTAAGATATATATAGTCAGTATAGTATTGTATAATATAGACAAATGTGTTTTCTAGTCAATACATTTTAGTTCAAAATAATAACTAAAATTTAATTAGCCCTTGTTTTTCACTGTTCCATGCATTTCAGATGTTAATACATTTTAGCCTCACAAAAACCCAGTGAGGTAAAACTGTTCTTCTCCTTGTTTCACAGATTAGGCCTCTAAGGGACAGAGCTGTTAGGTACTACTGATGGTAAGCAACAACCTGGCTAGTTTACATCTAGAGTCTTCGTTCTTTACCATTACCGCATGCTTCCTCTCTATTGTTACAGTATGTTAGGTTAGGATTTTTTTTTCTTCCTTCATTTTTTCCTTCCTTCCTTCATTCCTCATTCATCCATTGAGCAGATACTCTACTCAAACACACTGTGACCTCAATTTACTTGTGTATCTAGTTGGAATAAATTAGTATATAAGATTTTTATGTTGAGTTTTGCCTTACTCACAAATGAACTTTGAATTATGACCCATTAAGAAGTTCAGACTGGACTGGGCACAGTGGCTCGCGCCTGTGGTCCTGGCACTTTGGGAGGCCGAGGCGGGTGGATCGCAAGGTCAAGAGATTGAGACCATCCTGGCCAACATGGTGAAACCCCATCTCTATTAAAAAATATAAAAATTAGCTGGGCGTGGTGGCGTGCACCTGTAGTCCCAGCTACTCGGGAGGCTGAGGCAGGAGAATTGCTTGAACCCAGGAGGTGGAGATTGCAGTGAGCCAAGATTGTGCCATTGCACTCCAGCCTGCCGCCCGGCAGCAGAACAAAACTCTGTCTCAAAAAAAACAAAAAGAAGTTGAGACTGGCCTTTACCTATTTTCAAACTCGAGCGTAGAATGGGCAGTAAATAGCAGTACTGGAGACAGCTCAATGAAAATTGAACATGTCATATTTTATCCTCATGTAGCAAGAACCATATTTAAATTTTAGCAGGCTAGGCATGGTAGCTCCCTGTAATCCCATCACTTTGGGAGGCTGAGGTAGGAGGCTGACGCGAGGACAAGAGTTAAAGACCAGCCTGGGCAACATAAGGGACCCCATCTCTCTAAAAATGTTTTAAAATTGACGTGCGCGTGTGTGTGTCGCACGTGCGTGCCTGTTATCCTAACTACTTGGAAGGCTGAAGCAGGAGATTACTTGAACCCAAGAGCTCAAGGCTGTGGAGCGCCACTGCATTCCAACCTGGACAACAGATCAAGACCCTGGTGTTCATTAATAAATGAGCACATAAAACACACACATGCAGTCTTAATAGAACATAAATGGAATTAAAGGCTCTCTTCTGGGCTTTCTCCATGTGTTTCAACAAAATGGAATAGTCACCATACGATGGCTATGTATTTTCTATACACACAAAGTATACAAAATGTGTTTTGTTTCTATATTATATAGGCTGTTGAGTCTTGGTAAAAAAATTTATTGGCATTTAGAGTTTTCTTAATCTGAATAGAATAGAACAAAAGTTCCTACATGTTTAGCAGCTTATCCTTTTTACTACATGCCATGTCCAAATTAACATTCCATCAGAAAGGTATGTCTGATTGATAGCAAAAGAGTTGATGAGGATATCAGTTTCATGGCACATTAAAAGAAATCATCTAGTGCAAACTTATTCTATCCCACTCTTTTTTTTAGTAAAAAAACCTGAGGCCTAGAAGAGATGTAATGACTTGTGTGTCTCACGTAGCTAGTTCACATCAGAGACAGAAATATATCCCCTTGACTCTTATGTCCATGTTTGTTTCATTCCATTGCCCTGTTTTTCACCAGTTAGTTGATGAATGGTAGCGGTTCCATTGACTAGTTTCTTTCCTTCTCTTCCAATTCTTGCTGTCAGGGGAACTGGCTAATTAACAATCATTTATTATCCACTATTTTAGAGCACAGTTCTCTTAAGCTGTCTCTCTGCCTTCACGTGGCTCTATGCCATAGATGGAGCCTTGGAGTAGAATCTGTCCCTGGCACACAAACAAAACAAGTCTAGAATTCCAGACCAGTGTTCTCTGAACAAGTGGCATCTGCCTTCTGGTCCCTGGGTGCCATAAAAAACAGACTTAGACACTGACCTTGCCTGGTAAGGTCATGGTCTAAATTAAATAGTCGAAATAAAAAAAGATGTGAGAAAATCATGGGAGTTAGCAACAGTGAGCCTAATGTTCTGCTTATCATTGTATAATGCAAGAAATTTCTTAGAGAAGCATTGACACGAGGATCTGTTGGAAACAGAGTCAGTGTGTCAGAAGGAGTAGGTTATTTAAGTGTGTGAATACCAAGATACATTAATGTCAGGAAGGAAATGAGATGCCAAAAGTAGATGTATTTGCTAATTTGCTCCCTCTTCCTCCAAATTAGGTGTTGCTGTGATTGTTGCCTGACTTTCTTTTTCTTTGTTTTGGAGTAAGTGGAGTAAATAGTGGAGTAAATCATTGAATGATTCGCTCAGTTTATGTAGTCCTTAGAAAGTTGTAAATCACGAAATTATTTTAAATGCATTTTTAAGAATGAGAAACAGTAAGATATGAAGGTACCAAGGTGAGTCAATTAAAGAATACACATTCATGATTTTTTTTCCTGAAAAGCTGCCCCCTAGTTCTATAATCTATTGAATTGCTATTAAAAAATGAAAATGTCTTTATTTCTAAATTCTAAACAACATGTGGTTGGGGAAATGTGATGATATTAAGAATAATATGCTTAAAAAAAAAGCTGTGGAAGCTCTGATGGGGTATTAAAAAAATACACTTAAATTCTAAACTTTAGTCAAAGCAGCAGTACAATATAGATGTGAATTAGGTTATCAGGGACAGTTTAAAATCCAGTTGTTGAGTAAAGTTACTCCAAAGTGGAAATTAGACTTTGAACTACCTAATTAAAGTGTTCTTTTTTTTTTTTTTCCTTTTTTTGAGATGGATTCTTGCTATTTCACCCAGGATGGAGTACAGTGGTGTAGTCTTGGCTCAGTGCACCCACCACCTCTCAGGCTCAAGTGATTCTCCTGCCTCAGCCTCCCAAGTATCTGGGACTACAGGCGTGTGCCACCATGCCCAACTAATTTTTATTTTTAGTAGAGATGGGATTTTACCTTTTTGGCCAGGCTGGTCTCAAATTTCTGACCTCAGGTGATCTGCCTTCCTTGGCCTCCCAAAGTGCTGGGACTACAGGCATGAGCCACTGTGCCAGGTCTGGAAAGTTCTGATAAGTGACTGAAACTGATCAAAATGTATTTATTTAATTTTGCACTGTTCATTCCTTTATAATTTTCAACTACCCACCCCACTCACCCTCTTAGATGGAATTGTGCATTTTAATGTTCTTTTCTGGCCATCTTCATGATGGAAAGGCAAACTGTTTTCTATAAACCTTCTCATCCTTACCTATTTAATTTGCAAATCTGATGTTAAGGGGAGACAAGTGGAGAGCATGGGTAGTTGGGTTGGTAAATGTTTGCGTCCTAGAGTACTCCATCACAGATTTTAAAGTCTCAGAAAGTCCTTCCTTCCTCCCTCCCTCCCTCCCTCCCTCCCTTCCCTCCCTTCCCTCCCTTCCCTCCCTTCCTCCCTCCCTCCCTTCCCTCCCTCCCTCCCTTCCTTCCTCCTTCCTTTTCTCTCTCCCCTCCATTCTCTTTCTTTTCCCTTATTTTCTTTTCTCTTTTCTTCTTTTATTTTCTTTTTTCTTTTCTTTTCTTTCTTCAGTATCTCACTCCGTTGCCTAGGCTGGAGTACAGTGGTACAGTCATGACTCACTGCAGTCTCGACTTCCTGGGCTCAGGTGATTCTCCCATCTCAGCCCCCTAAGAAGCTGGGACTCCAGGTGTGTACACCATCCCCAATGATTTTTTTATGTAGTTGGGTTTTTGCCATGTCGCCCAGGCTGGTCTCAAACTCCCAGGCTTGAGTGATCTACCTGCCTTGGCCACTCAATGTCCTGGGATTACAGACATGAGCCAGTGCACCCAGCCTAGAAAGTCATTTCTAAATCCTATTCAGATGGCCCAGGTCTAACTGTGTGCTTTCATTAGGATAAGATACACCATTAGCACCGTAGCAGTTCTGCAGGAATTATTGATTGGGAAGCTGCTTACAGTTTTGATGCATGTCACAGGAAGGGGGTGCAAAATTAAGATGGCACATGTGATGAGGTAAAGGCTGAGTTAGAAAAGTGATTACAACTGGGAACTGATCATCACTGACCTCTGTAGGGATCCTGTGGTTTATCACTAATCTCACTCACACTTGGCATTTTCCTATGCTGCTGCCTCATCATTCATAGCTGTGTGAGTAATTTGGCATGGAGCGAGCAAGAGGAGGGCATAGAGAGTCCAGCAGCTGTGCTTGTTGGCACTAGATATTTAAATATCTTCAATGTAGCCAGCAGCATGGTTGGCACAAATGTTAGCCAATAATGCTTAAACAAATTGTTCTGAAGAAAGTAGGCAAGGGTTTATTTTAAAACCCCCTTTCTCTTTATTTAAAAAAAGATATGGTCAATTAAGATCCTTTTTTTCGGTACATTTGAGCAGATTACTATGAAAATGAGGTCTACAATTCTAACAGTATCTTCTAGACAATTTCTGAATACTTTATAAACATTTATGAAATTGTGCAGGGTCTCTGTGAGGTACATGTTATTCAGTTGATTTTCCTAAAAGAATAAGTGGGGTCATTGATGTTAAATGACTTGTAACTTTCCCAGTTCACTCAATGAGAGAGAAACAAGAGCCAAGACATGAATCCAGTAATCAGAATTCCCAGGTCTCTGCTCTCATACCCTACGGCATTGCAGATTTGCCTACTTTGTAAGTTAGCATTTTGTGTTTCTTCAAATGTTTTAGTATGATTCAAATAGTATGAATTTTTCTATAGGGTTTGCCCACAAAAGGGGAGTAGCTTTTCCATGAGCAAAAAGGTTAGGTAAATGAGTTTTCAAAGACACCCCAGGGGGAGGAGGATAGTCTGCTCATAAAACTTTCACCAAATTTGATTTGTGCACAAGTATTTAGATTTGCCTATGTAAGGATTTCATATTGTTTCTCTGAAAAGTAAATATGGAAAAGCTCACATGACTTAAACATTGAAATATTTCATTTTGAACATAGTAATGTTGATCTCATTAACATTTTCGAAACATTCAGGAATTGTTTCTAGGTTAAGCTTTTAAGAAAAACCAGTTTAATACTATTAGAATACATGGAGTTTTTCTTTGTAAAAGATGCTGAATTCAAATTGGTAAATACAAATCAATATGTCTTACAGAAATGAACAGAAATAATACTGGCTTTCATACAAGTAGAGAAGCTATTCTATTTTGTATTGTTACTTGCTAAGTTAATAATTATTTCTTGAATAGTATCGATTCATTGAAACTAATAAACTTTATTTGGCTGGACATTTTTAGGTGTTTACTAGGCTGCTGCAGAAATAAATGCCAAGCAGGCTTTATATTCCATAATACCGCTATCTCTGGCTGTTTTCTCATCAATACAGTATTTTCTGTTGATAATAACAGTGCACACACCATGAGAGTATTGTAGTGTTGCTTTGGTCTAAATTTGCGTGTTGAAGGAAGAATGAAACTGAACACCATTCTCCCAAATGTGGGTTGTGGCTACTCTGGTCTCAGGTTGCTAATAAAGACTTACCTGGGACTAGGAAATTTATGAAGGAAAGAGATTGACTTGACTCACAGCTCAGCATGGCTGGAGAGACCTCAGGAAACTTACAATCATGCTGGAAGGGGAAGCAAACACATGCTTCACATGGTGGCAGCACGGAAAATTGCAGAGCAAAGGGGGAAAAAGTCCCTTATAAAACCATCAGATCTCGTGATAACTCACCATCATGAGAACAGCACGGAGGTAACCACCCCATGGTTCAGTTAATTCCCACTGGGTCCCTCCCACGACATGTGAGGATTATGGGAACTACAGTTCAAGAAGAGATTTGGGTGGGTACACAAACTGTATCAGGCACTATCTAACCTTTATGGTATTTTTAATAAATACATATTATCAAATACTTAATTCATCTCACTAAAAAAACCCTAAATAACAGGCATAGCAGTACTTCTAAAACTTCGTCATCCATTAGGCTGTAAGCTTTTTCATTGTTTGGCGCCTATCGAGGGCAGAGCTTGTAGGGGTTTTTTTGTTTGTTTGTTTTTTGAGGCAGAGTCTAACTCTGTCTCCTAGGCTGGAATGCAGTGGCATCATCATAGCTCACTGCAGCCTCAAACTCCCAGGTTCAAGCAGTCCTCCTACCTCAGTCTCCTGCGACTGCAAGGTATGCACCACCATGCCCAACTAAGTTTTTTTATTACTAATATTTTTTATAAAGACCAGATGTCTCTGTGTTGCCCAGGCTGGTCTCAAACCTCTTAGCTCTAGTAATCCTCCCACCTAAGCCTCCCAAAATGCTGGGATTACAGGTATGAGCCACAACACCCAGCCAGAAGCTTGTGTCTTACTCATCTCCTAACCTCTTTATCTGTCCCTGACTAGCCCATAAATGTTTGATAGAACGTGTGGATCTTAGATTCTTCTGTCTAGTCAATGCTTGGATATTTGTAACTGAGATGGGGAGAAATGGGAATGTAGAACTGTGCCTGTCCACTCCAAGTTTCAATTTGACTGCTGATTGTATCCTCTGACAAAATAATAGCATTCGTTTGTATTTCTGTAAGCACTGGAGAGTTATAACTTAAGTATATTGGTGGTAGAGAGCAAGATAACTTTTTAAGTCCAAGAATATTTGTTAAGGTAACTAATGCCTCTAATAGTTTATGTGTCTGGAGAAAATAATTTCTTGAACTTCAGTCATTTGCTGTTTCTTGAATAAATGTTTGAAATACTGTGTAAGTTAGTTATCTTGAGCAGTTTTTAGTTTAGGTCAGAAAAGGCTGAATCTGGTTAATGTAAACCATGTACGTTTAGCTACTTAAAATACCTTTGCACACAAGTTATATGTCTGATGACTATATATATATATATATATATGTATGTATTATACTTGTATATTTTCCAATAATATGTTGCTATTCTACGAGAGTTGAATTCCTTAACCTGGAGTATAGAGAGACTCCCAGGACAGAAGGAAAATAATTGAGCTTGAATGGGAAAAAAATTGTCATCTTTATTTTTACCAATTTTTAAGTGAAATTTACCATGGCTTTCAATTTTGAATAAGGATAGCAGAATTGTTCAATTATTACCTATAGTTTTTGTCACCAGTAGAATAATAGATATTTTCATATCATAATTGTTGAGATATCTTAAACTATCATTTATGCTTTCAAATTATCGTTATTAGGCCTGCTGCTAAATCTTATTTAATTTGTTAATAAATTACAGCAAGTTTGGTCTTTAAAAGAACATCTTGAAGATTACATGTCATTGTACATTAAAATACTTACATTTTGTTTCATACATTTAAAAACGGTTCTGAAAAGCCTGCCGAAGAGGCCCATGCACATGTGCACACACCTGTACCTAGTTACACCCATCCCACCGCAACACTAGGGTCTAGCAAAAACTCTGTATTAGACTGTCCCAGATAATTCTTTGTAATAATTTTTCATGGGTGTTTCAAGGAAAATTACATATATGTTACATTACTAGTAGTTCTTAAACTGTGTTCAGCTGAAGTTGACCAGTTAAAATTGTCTGAATATTCCATTTATATATATTTATGTTAAAAAGTTGGTGAAAACTGGTAATACAGTGGCCAGAGATTTTTGTTGTTTCTCAGATGCCTAAGATAAAACAAAGAGAATGAATATGATTAATTTTAATTTATGAAAACAGTTCTTGTGAAAAGTAATTTTGAAAGAATTAAAAATGAATGCCTTCTAAGTCTTAGACTGAGTATGTATTATTATATTTCAAGGATACTCAAACTTATAAGTCCTTAAGAAAATAACTAGTTTCTAATAAATGAAAGGTGAAATAAAAATGTATTCACTATTCAAAATCTTATTTAAATAGATTAAGTATCATTTTGAAAATAAGCTATCAACTTTCCATTTCCGAATAAACTTTTACTTTGTAACATCTTCAGCTTATGTTAAATCAGTTTTAGTTCTCTCTGAATTTGGTGTCCTTTATGAAAGGAAAAGGAATTTTAGGAATTTTAATAAGCACAGGAAGTTAAGTTTAAAACTTAAGTGTTTTAAAATTATCAAAGGGGTAGCCTCCACATAGATAATTAACATTGTATTTAAAAGCTGTATGTTATTACAAAACAGAGCTAATATACATCTCTAACCTTGTTCCTTTTTCCACCTCAACGTTTATTTTGAGTTCTTACTAGGACGTGTGAGTGAAAGTACAATACATTGGCCGGGCGCGGTGGCTCAAGCCTGTGATCCCAGCACTTTGGGAGGCCGAGGCAGGTCGATCACGAGGTCAGGAGATTGAGACCATCCTGGTCAACATGGTGAAACCCCGTCTCTACTAAAGATATAAAAAATTAGCTGGGCACGGTGGCGCGTGCCCGCAATCCCAGCTACTCAGGAGGCTGAGGCAGGAGAATTGCCTGAACCCAGGAGGCAGAGGTTGCGGTGAGCCAAGATCAGGCCATTGCACTCCAGCCTGGGTAACAAGAGCGAAACTCCGTCTCAAAAGAAAAAGAAAATACAATACATTATTAACTTGCAATTGTCTAAAAATGTAGTTCACTAATAAAAAAAGCTCTGCACATGAATAGAATGTTCAAAATTGTTTATTGCTATGGTTCATAATTACTTTTTTAAAACCTTAGAAATAGACTAGTTTCGTTTTTTGTTAAAGTATATATATCATGCTGGCTAATTGATGTAGAAATCTTACAACTCTAAATCTGACATCTATTAACCCTTTAGATATGCAAAATAATCCTTGTAATAATAATGCTAGGCCACCATGGTAGCTTATAACTGTAACCTCAGCACTTTGGAAGGCTGAAGGAGGATTGCTTGAGCCCACGAGTTTGAGACCAGTGTAGGCAACACTGAGACCCTGTCTCTACTAAAAATAATTTTTTTAAAAATTAGGCTGATGGTAAATGCCTGTAGTCCCACCTACTTGGGAGGCTGAGGTTGGAGGATTGCTTGAGCCCAGGATTTGGAGGCTGCAGTGAGCTGTGATTATGTAACTGTACTGCAACCTGCCTGACAGAGCGAGACCTTGTTTCTAAATAAATAAATAAATAAATAAACAAACAAACAAATAAAACAAGTTATTACAAAATAAAACCATTAAAGGATTGTACACTTGGAATTCTGACATACACAACCTTTCCTGCATCTCATCAAAGTGGATCAGAAATCCTCTTGGACCAAGAATATGGCAGAGACTGAAGGGAAATGCCAACTTAGAATGACTGGCATCGAAGGAATTCTTGAAACTCAGGGAAGGCAGTTTGTGCTTTGACAGGTCCATTTTCTAAGTAGATAGGGAATTCCATAAAACAGCTTCATCCTATGCTTTGTAAAAAACAGAGGATTGTGGGGAGGGGTCTGATGGAGAGGGCATGAGTTAAAGAGACCTTAAGGGGCTGCTGCTTCGAATCCAACATGTCAAAGCACCGTGCTTGGGGTGGGGGATTAGTTTCTGACCCTCAGAAGTACCACATTTGTCAATTCACTTTACTGAACATACTGAAACTATAGTATATTGAATACAAATGAGTGAGCACCCTACTACTGTTAATGGTTAGTGCTGTGAGACTCACGTCCATTCTCCCTCAAGAACTGGCCCGTACTATTCCTGATACTTGGCCATGAAAGTTTTGAACTGTGGGTGTATTAGTTCATTCTCATGCTGCTAATAAAAGCATAACTTGAGACAGTGATTTATAAAGGAAAGAGTTCAGCATGCCTGGGAGGCCTCCGGAAACTTAAAATCATGGCAGAAGGGGAAGAAAAATGTCCTTTACACGGCAGCAGCAAGGAGAAGTGCTGAGCAAACAGGGAAAAGCCCCTTATAAAACCATCAGATCTCGTGAGAACTCATTATCGCAAGAACAGCTGCACGGGACTGACCGCCTTCATGATTCAGTTACGTCCTACTGGGTCCCTCCTACTAAACATTGGGATTATGGGATCTACAATTCAAGGTGAGATTTGGGTGAGGACACAGCCAAACCATATCAGTAGGTATAGTCACAATGAGAATTCTTTTTTTTTTTTTTTTGAGGGAGAGTCTCATTCTGTCACCCAGGCTGGAGTGCAATGGCGCTATCTTGGCTCCCTGCAACCTCCACCTCCTGGGTTCAAGTGATTCTCTTGCCTCAGCCTCCCGAGTAGCTGGGATTACAGGCGTGTGCTACCATACCGGGCTAATTTTTGTATTTTTAGTTGAGATGTGGTTTTACCTTGTTGGCCAAGCTGGTCTCAAGCTCCTAACCTCAAGTGATCCACCTGTCTCAGCCTCCCAGAATTCTGGGATTGCAGACGTAAGCCACCATGCCTGGCCACAAGAAGAATTCTTAATGTTGCTGGGAAAAATAAAAATTGGCATGATGACTTCTGAGAGTAGTAAGGCAATCAATATCTGTAAAGCTGGAAGTTTGCATCCTTTTATCCACCAGTTTCACTTCTTTGTGTGTATCCTGGAGGAGGAGGGGGGTGTCTGTGTACAAGACGTGCAAAGATTTGTTTCAGTACTGCTCATGACAAAGATGTAAAAACTATGGTACAATAGGAGACTATATAAACTGGTTTTATTTGTATAATGGAGCACTGTATAGCAGTAAAGATGATCAAACTTGGGCTCTGATAATCAATACATAGCTCAAAAGTATAATATATGAAAATGCAGCTTTCAAGATAAACACCATGTAATTCCATCTATTTAAATGTTAAATGCAGACAGTAATGTATATTGTTTGAGAGCATGAATATATATTTAAGGGTAAAAAACATAGATGGTAATCATGCACATCAATATTAGGATAATGGTTACCCTGAGGTGTGGTTTGAGCTATATCTATTCTGTATAAATGTTGTTGTTTTTTTTTTTTTTGGAGACAGAGTGCAGTGGCTCGATCCCGGGTCACTGCAACCTCCACCTCCTGGGTTGAAGCAATTCTCCCGTCTCAGCCTCCTGAGTAGCTAGGACTATAGGCAGGTGTGGTAGCACCTGCTAATTTTTTGTATTTTTAGTAAAGATGGGTTTAACCATGTTAGCCAGGTCTCAATCTCCTGACCTTGTGATCCACCCACCTTATGCTGGGATTACAGGTGTGAACCACCACGCCTGGCCCAATATTGTATTAATTTTTGAGAGAGAAATAAGATAAGAACATTTAATCTGAAGCAAACGGGAAAACATTCTGACTAGTGGTACATGGATCATATTGTTGGCTATATAAAAGTCTCTTTCATTCTTCTAAATGTTTTTTAAAATATTATATGTTGAAAATAGTGTTTACTTGCTACTTTATGTAGCTCAAGTGATCCTCCCACCTCAGCCTCCTAAGTAGCTGGGACTGCATACATGTATCACCATGCTAATTTTTAATTTTTTTGTAGGGACAGGTTTTTGTTATTGCCCAAGCTAGTTTTGAGCTACTAGGCTAAAGCAGTCCTCCCACCTTGGCCTCCCAAAGTGCTGAGATTACAGATACAAGTCACAACATCCTGCCCAGAATTTGACTCAGACTGACTGAAATGATAGCAAGTTTTTACACATTATTGGATTGTATCCTCTTATTTCTAATTTGTTCTTTCCATTTTTAAACTGCAATATAATTACCCTGACTAGTCTACTAGTTTAATTGATTGTCAATAAATGAGGGGTTTTATATAAAGTTAATGTCTTTGTTTTATAGGAAAAACATCAGAGAGAGGCTCATTTTCCCTGTACAGCAGAGATACCGGATTACCAGGCTGTCAAGTAAGTTTAATGATTTTTAAAAAAGCAATGAGATGGTTTTTAAACACATAAATAAAAATTCTTTTATTAGAGGAGATAGAAATTACCCAGTTTATTCTACCAGGAAATTTGTTTCTAAAGAAATAAATACCAATTAATTTATTTAATTTGTAACTAAATGTTATTTTCTAGCTGTTAAACTTTTTTTTTTGCTCTCTTTGCTTAAAATTGTTTCAGTTCCCCAGTTTACCAGGCTATCTTCATCATCAAAGGTTTTCATAATCTGCCTCCATTTTAACTGGGAACAAAGTAGCAGTTATCGTTTCTGAGAAATTTTTTGCATATTTTCTTACAGAAAACATAATTGCTGGTATCTAAAGAATATACGATTGATCGCATAGCTTGCATATTCTATAATGTCAGACTGATCATTAATATTGGAAGTATTTTGTTTTTAATCCTGCATCTAACCAATTTTTAGGCTTCACACCCTCCCTGACTTGGAATCTTTGTTTCTCTTTCACCTTCTCTAGCATTTTGTGCTTTTGCTAATGGGCATCTTCTCTGCCTTTTTCCTCATATCTTTAGACTCAGAATCCTGAATACACAGTTCACCTGCAGATTCCCATCAGAATCAAAGCCAAAAAGAATAGAAAGGAAAGGCAGAACATACTAAATTTGTTTTCTGCCGTCTGCATGCTTTACATGAGGGCCCACCCTAATTTCAGGCATGGGCATGTGAGCCAGTTTTAACTGTCATAGTAATAATATGAATCCATTTAATACATATTTCATAATTTTGCCTCTAGGAGAGTTTTACGTAACATTCTGTTTTGTGATATGCCTTCTCATTATAAAATAATATATTGTAGGCTGGCCATGGTGGTTCAGGAGACTGAGGTAGGAGGATCACTTGAGCTCAGGAGTTTGAGACCAACCCAACATAGTGAGACCTTGTTTCTACTTAAAATACAAAATCAGCCAGGTCTAGTGGTGCATGCCTGCAGTCCCAGCTGCTTGGGAGGCTGAGGCAAGAGGATCACTTGAGCCCAGGAGTTACAGGCTGCAGTGACCTGCGATTGCACCACTGCACTACAGTCAGGTGGACGGTGAGCCTCTGTCTCAAGAAGAGAATGGGGCAAGGGCCAGGGGAGAGATAAAATAAATATATTGTAAAAATTAAGGATCATCTATTCCCATGTCCTTAATAGCAAATAGGCATGGTCCGCATAAGTGATTTGTTAAATATAGAGTGAGAGGTAGTAGCTGGACCAATACTAAGATTTCTTGGCTTCAGATCAAGCAGTATTAACCTATTTTTATCCAAGTTTTAATGGTGCTAATAATGATTGCTTTAGTTTCCATTTATTAGCTTTATTTTATTCTAGTCATTTAAAATACGTATTAGCATTGTGTCACAGCCAGTGTTTTGCTTTACCAGCTCTTACTAGCTCGCGAGAGCCAAATCTGTTTAATTTTTAGGAATTTAGCAAGCACGGTTGATACTACACTGGAATCTTAAAATTGGCTGTTATGAGCTGGGCACTGTGGTGCATACCTATGGTCCCAGCTACTTGGAAAGCCAAGGCGGAAGGATCACTTAAGCCCAGGAGAACAAGTCCAGCCTGGGCAATGTAGCAAGATTGCATCTTTTAAAAAAAAAAAATAGAAACAAACAAAATGGCCATCAAAGAAGTCTTTATACTGTGAAAGTCCAAAAATGTTACGGGGGGGGCTTTAATTTTTTAAACAGTTAAACATTTACCAGCATACTGCTCATGCCTAGTTAAAAATTGCAGAGAACCAAAGAATGTAAGTGGTTATTCAGATCACAGTAAAAAATAGAAAAGCAGCAATTGACCTTCTATCCTCTATTAAGGTACTTTTCTTACCCTTCTCAAAGGTAACAGTGCTTTAAGGCCAACTAAACACTAATATACCATTTATTGTGTATAGTTTTAGCAATATCCATTGATGAAAATGGAAATACCCTCTTTTTGGTCCGTATGAAACGTGACTGGGTGATTGTAATATGGGTGATTGTAATTATCAATTCATAGTTGATATCAGAACTCTTTCTTTTTTATAATATAAGTTACTGTTTGAATTTCATAGTCTGAATTTTAGTTCTTTAATGACTTGGACTGGAGGCTCTGGTTCTAATTTTTGATCTTGGCTATATTGCTCATTGTAAGAGTTTGGCAGGTCACCTAACCATCACTCTTCTGAATCTCTTCAGAGTAAAACAGAATTTTAAAAACTAAGTTATGGATGGGCGCAGTGGCTCACGCCTATAATCCCAGCACTTTGGGAGGCTGAGGTGGGCAGATTGCCAGAGGTCGGGAGTTCGAGACCACCCTGGCCAGCATGGTGAAACCCTGTCTCTACTAAAAATACAAAAATTAGCCAAGCCTGGTGGCAGGTGCCTGTTATCCCAGCTGCGCAGGAAGCTGAGGCAGGAGAATCGATGGAATCTCGGAGGAGGAGGTTGTAATGAGCTGAGATTGCGCCATTACACTCCAGCCTGGCCTGGGCAACAGAGTCACACTCCCGTCTCAAAAAAAACCAAAACAAGACACTAAGTTACATCATTTGGACAATGAATGACAGCTAAAAGTAACTACAAAGAATCCTGTAGGTATAAGCTTATAAGCACTGCAAACTGCTTCTGTGACAAATCATTAAGTAGATTTGTCTGCCAACCTGCTTCAGGGCCTTAAAAGTCTTTTCATCTTCCCTTAAACCTAAGACAGCAGCTTAGCTAGGCAGTACTGAATCACCTCCTAACACCATAACAGATTTGTTTACTTATCAGGTATGTGAAAGTGCTAGTCTCAGTTCCTGATCATACAATAGTAGAAGGTCAGTAAATGTCAGCTGAGGGGGGTAAAACAGAAGATACTTAAGGTTTAGAGTCAAGAGGCCTAAGTTCAAGTCTCATCTCTGCACTGAGTTCTTATCTGAAAGATAGGATTAGCAGTTTCTGCCTCCACCTACTTAGTAGATCTCTGAGGGTTAAACTGTGTGGGCTTTTGAAAGCATTTCAATAAATAAATACATAATTTTAAATGTCTCAATTCATGTAACTCACATAATAAAAGGTATTTGGAATCTTTAATATTATTTTTAAGAGACCTAAATGTTTCAGAGCCACTGGTCTAATGTTAACCTTACTGCTAAACTTGAGCGGGGGAAACACTTTTGTAAGCTTTGTAAGCTGTAGTCTCACTACAGCTACATCTAATAAATCATAGCTTATACTTATATTAATGTTTTTATTACATTCACATGTTTTCACTTATATCTTTTATACCCTCTTGGCAAAGGTATTGCTGTTTAGTTAGAATCAGCAAATAAGTTCTCATAATGTCATTGTCCAGTTTTGCAAAGGTGAATCTTAATGGTTTTTTACCAAGGATTAATGTACATTTGTACCAGATTCTTTTATCAAAAGTCCTTTATTTTAAACCTAAATATGTAGCACTCTAATAACATTTGCTACCATTGGCTGAGGACTAACTGAGCCAATCATTGAACTAAAGATAATCACATTTAATTGTTTTAACAACTCATTTTGCAGATTAGTAAACAGAGGTTCTCCTAAGGTATTATGCTTAAGGCTAGATAGCTAGCAAGTGGTAAACCTAAACTCATGAGTTTTTTGACTATATGACTCTACTGCTGCATAGGAATCCTTCAGATTTCAACTCTATGCTCTTATTACCTTTCTTCATTTTAATTTGTTTGAGAAGGAGACAGGGAATTAAATTTCTTTTTTCTTTTTTTGAGACAAGGTGTCACTCTGTCACCCAGGCTGGAGTGCAGTGGCACTCCCATGACCTCCTTGGCTTAAGGGATGTAAGGTTTACATTCAAGAGACCTAGGTTCACGTCCCATCTCTGCATTGATTTCTTCATCTGAAAGATGCTTGCACATAGTAGGTCTCTGAAGGTTAAAGTGTATGGGCTGGTGAAAACATTTCCAAAAATAAATACATAATATCAAATTTCTCAATTCATGTGGCCCACATTACAAAAGGTATTTTGGGTCTTCATATACCTCCCTGAGTAGCTGGGATTACAGGTGCGCACCTACCATGCCCCACTAATATTTTATATATTTTTTTAGAGATTGGGTGTCACTGTGTTGCTTAGGCTGGTCTCAAACTCCTAGGCTCAAGCAGTTTTCCTGCCTCATCCTGACAAAGTGCTGTAATTACAGACAAGAGCTACCACTACCAGAGGGAATTTAAATTTTTAACAAATGCTCAGGTGATTCTGATTCACATGGACTGGAGTTCATGCTTTAACAACTCCTCTGTGTATGCCAAATTTAAGCCTACAGGAGTTATCCTTAGAGGAAACTATATGGTTACTGTTTGATAAACAGTTTATAAACATTTTGGAGAGATCAGGAAGGCCTATGGAAGAGAGCAGAACAAGGTTACCAGAATGTTTGATGCAAAATAACAATATTGCTTTGTACAAGATTTAAAGATACTCAAGTGAGAGAAAGATGTGTTTTTGTTTTAAGAATTTATTAAGAATTCATAGAGCACCAGAAAGGAAGCCCAAAATTCAGCAGAGTGGAAAGATTAATCTGCAGCAAGGACAAACTATTCAAAGAAAAACATGTATTCCAACCAGTATTTATTATAATAAGTCAGAGAAGGGGAAAAAATTCACTTTAACTAACTGGCTGCCATTTTGTCTTACCTATTCACAAGTGACATAAAAAAATCCAAGGAAATACAGTGACTCCAAAATTATACCCTAACACCACCTTGAAACCATTTCAGAATCCCCCAAGGAACATTAACTCTGCTATTAATGTACATAAAACGCTGCTGACATACTGCAAAATTCAGGCTAATTTAATAATGCCTGATGGGCCTTACTTCATGTTAAGATGATGTAATAATATGTTGCTAAATGAGTCTCCTAATATTACATTCACAACAATCACATTAACTGATGAGCCATTAAAAGGAAACTCACGTCACAGTATTACTGGAAACACCGACAGATCATTCTGCAATTAAATTTTTTATGGATCAAATGCAGAGCATAGAATCCAGCGTCTTTATTTACAATAGGTATATTACTTTAAAAACTATCACAGTTAAGTGAAAAATCCTTTTATAGTATAACAGAGTTTTTTATTTATACCTCTTAAGCAAGTATTTATTCAAGTAGTTTGATAAGTTTTTCTCTAAGTGTTTAAATACAGAAGATGGCAAGATCTTGGTTTTTTTCAGAAAGTGTGAAGTTTCATCTGAGTTCAGATATTATACCCTTGAGAAAATGACAGCTTTAAAAACTGCCCCTTAGTTAACTCTTAGTTATTTGGAAATACACTTATACCATTCCCTTTTTCCTTGTTCTTTTTTCCTGTTATACCCAATCTCATTATATACAGACATTTATAATAATAAAATAATACAAGAGTTGAGATATGAGAAAGACCTAACAATGAGAAATGGATATATGCTTAATAAGGCTTCAAAACAAATGAAGCAAGACAAAAACTGATAGAATTAAAGAGATAAACAAATTGACTGCCGGGCGCGGTGGCTCAAGCCTGTAATCCCAGCACTTTGGGAGGCCGAGGCGGGTGGATCATGAGGTCAAGAGATCGAGACCATCCTAGCCAACGTGGTAAAACCCCATCTCTACTAAAAATACAAAAAAAATTAGCTAGGCATGGTGTTGTGAGCCTGTAGTCCCAGCTACCCGGGAGGCTGAGGCAGGAGAATTGCTTGAACCCAGGAGGTTGCAGTGAATCGACATCCCACCACTGCACTCCAGCCTGGTGCCTGGCAACAGAGCAAGACTCTGTCTCAAAAAAAAAAAAGACAATCTTAGTTGAAAAATTGAATACTTCTGTCTTAGCGTTTTATAGAATAACTAGGAAAAAACTCAGTAAAGATGTAGAACAAAACAACTTTGACCTAAATGATAATGTATAGAACTCTGTATACAACAACTGAAGAACATAAATTCCTTTCAGGGGCACACATTACACTAACAGGCAGGAATCATGTTCTGGTCTGTAAAACTAGTGTCAGTCAATTGAAAAGGTTTGAAATCATACAAAGTATATTCTCTGGACACAAAAGACTTAAATAAGAAGTCTGATGAGAACTCAGGGACACAAAGAGGGGAACTATAGACACTGGGGCCTCCTTGAAGGTACAGGATGGGAGAAGGGAAAGGACCAGAAAAAAATATTGAGTGCTAGGCTTATTTGGGTGATGAATAATCTGTACAACAAACTCCCTGACGTGAGTTTACCTGTATAACAAATCTGAGCATGTATCCCCAAATCTAAAATTAAAGTTTAATAAAAAGCAGAAGTATATTAGAAGTCAATAAGACTGGGTGTGGTAACTCATGTCTGTAATCCCAGCCCTTTTGGAAGGCCAATTCAGGAGGATTGCTTCAGGCCAGCCTGAGCAACGTAGTTAGACGGTCTTTACTGAAATTAAAACAAAACAAAACAAACAAACAAAAAATCTAGTCAGATTTGGTGGTATGAAGCTGTGGTCTCAGCTACTCTGGAGGCTGAAGTGGGAAGATTGCTTGAGCCCAAGAGTTCAAGGCTGCAGTGAGCTATGATTGTGCTGTTGCACTCCAGCCTGGGCAAGAGAGCAAGACTCTTGTCTCAAAAAGCAATGTTAAGAAGATACCTAGAAAAACACCAAATGTTCAGGAGTTAAAACAACATGTTTAAATGACTCATCATTTAAAAAGAAACCACAGGTAATTCAGAAGGTATTTCTAACGGAATAATAATGAAAATATGATATAACAAAATTCGTTGGTACAGCTAAAACAGTGCCTAGAAGGAAAGTATACCTTTAAATGCTTCTATCAGAAAAGATCTACAGTGAATGGCCAAGGTTCTGCCCTAAGAACTTAGCTGGGAAAAGAAGCACCAAGTAAACCCAAAATAAATAGAAAAAAGGAAGTACTACAAATAAGAGCAGAAGTCAATGTAATTGAAGAAAACTAACAAAACCAAAATTTGGCTATTTGAAATAAATTTTAAAGTTAACTCCTAGCTAGACCAGTTAACACAAGCGGGAGGAGAAGGGAGCAAGAACACGAATTACCAGTGTCAGGAATGAAGAGAGGTTACTGCTATAAATTATATATACATTAAGAATATAATATTATTCATAACTTAATTCAGTAAATTTGACAGATTAGATAAGTGAATTTTTTGAAAAATACTTACCAAAAGGAGACAAATTGAAACAAAATCTGAATAGGTGTATATCTGCTAGTGAAAGTAAAATCAAATTAAAAAACCTTCCCACAAAGAAAGCATAAGGGTCATATGGCTTCTTTCAAAATGATCAATTGTTTGAAATGCTTAGGATAAAAATATTGCCAATCTTATACAAGTTAGTATAGAAAATAGAGGAGGAGTGAACATTTCTCAACTCTTTTATGAGGTGAGCAACATTCCAGTAATACTCAATACATGTGGTTTGTACCAGAAGTGAAAGTTTGGTTTGAGATTTGAAAATTCATGTATTTAGTGTGCCACGTTATAATTGAATCAAGAAGAAAAACATTATGATCATTTCCATAGATACAGACAAGATATTTGATAAAATTGAATACTCAGAACACAGTCTCTCAGGAAGCAGAAGGTAATTTCCTCAATGTGGTAAAAGACAAGCATGAAAATGTCTATGGCTAACAACATACTTAGGTGATGAAAGACTAAATGCCTTCCACCTAATGTCAGCACCAAGGTAAGAATTTTTATTCTCACCATTTTATGTCTCAGCCAGTGTATGAAGGCAAGAAAAAAGGGCATAATAATTGGAAAGGAGTGAGTTGAATTTGCTGATGACGTGTTTGTTTACATACACGTAAATTTGAAGGAATCATCAAGAAAACTTCTAGAACTAAGTAGTAATGTTAGCTGTATCACAGGATACAAAGTCAATCTAAAAATTAATTGTATTTCTGTAAACCAGCAGTGAAAATTAGAAAATGAATAAAGTAATACCATTTGTGGTAGTATCCAAAAGCATGAGAGACTGAGGGAAAAATTCTACAGAAGATGGTTAAGCTTCAGCAATGAAAACTTCAAATGTCCATTGAGGGCTTGCTGTCAATTAGATGTCAGTTCTTCCTAAACTGGATTATAGATTTCAGGGCTAGCCTGGGCAACATAGCAAGACCCTGTCTCTTTAGGGGAAGAAAAGAAAAACCACAGACTCCTGCTTATCAAAAGACATAGGTTGAAAAAAATAAATAGGCAATCCACAGTCTACAAGTTCAGAATTTGCAAAGCATATATTTAACAAAGAACGGATATCCAGGATGTATAAAGCGTTCCAGGCTGAGGCAGGAGGATTGCTTGAGATCAGGAGTTCAGATTGCCCAAGCAACTTTGCAAGATTCCCATCTCGACAAAAATATTTAAAAATTAACTGCAGGTGATCGTGTGCGCCTATAGTCCTAGCTACTCAGGAAGCTGATCACTCAAGTGATTGAGGGGAATAACTTGAGCCCAGGAGTTTGAGATCACAGTGAGTGATGATTATGCAACTTCACTGCAGCCTGGGTGAAGTTTAAAAAAAAAAAAAAGCCTACATCTCTGTAAAGTTACCCAAGGCTTCTTCAGTGTTTTTCTTTATGACAAGACGGTTAGATACAGTAGATTAACAAGTTTCCAGTCTTTTCTAGAGTTATGTTTTATGGTAATGTCAAGAACAAGATCGTTTCTGCTTTGTAACATGATTACACTGGCCTGCTGTTTCCCCAAAAGGATTAATGAAAACCAGTTATTTTGAATAGGAGTTTTGATTCTTTTTTTATGTAACAACAAACTTAATAGTAGGGACCTCAGTCTTGGGCAGAATTATTAGAAACACGATATTAAGAACAAGAAAGTTGACAGTATATTCTATTCTGAGCAAATGTGTTTCAAAACAGGCATAAGTAAACTCATAGAAGAACTAAGAAATTAGTTGCTCAAGTAACATGAAGAGCATCTTTTAGTGTTTGAAGCATAATTTGACTTTTCTGTAAGTTCGAATGGTAAAATGTTGGACAATGGGTAGAAATTAAGCATTCCACATCTCAGCCTAATTTTAAAAAGAAATATTATCGTGTGTTGAGCTGTTAATGGGGTAGAATATTAAACCTTGGTAGATAAATTACTTTCCTCTCACTGGATGTTTCCAAGAAGAGGGTAGACACCCACTTTACTGGTATTTTATAAGAGTTTACAGTACCTATTGTTAGATAGAAGTAAAAAACCTTAAAAGGGGCATAGTGTTGCCTGCCCGTATTTTCACTCCTCTGGAAGCTGAGGCAGAATTGGTTGAGCCTAGGAGTTCAAGGTTACAGTGAGATATAATCGCACCTATGCACTCCAACACAGATGACAGAAACTCCGTCTCAAAAGGAAAAGAAATAGAAGACCTTAAAGTGTTCCTAAATTCCATGAGCTCTCTAGTGACAAGTAAAAACCTTTCCAAATGGTGTTAAGATTCATCTGATGTTGGTGACCAGAAATTACTGTTGACACTAACCTGTATGGTTGTTTATGTGCTTCGACTTTTATTCTGTTGCCACCCAGCAGACTAAATGTATAAGCACAGACAGCAAATGGTTGAATCAATATAGTGATCAGAATTGCAGGCCAGTTAGGTTAACAATTCTGATACTATGTAATGACTAGCATGTATCAGACTCTTGACCCTGTAAGCATAATTTCATTTTGTCCCCGCAGAACTTAAGTGGTAGTATTGTTGCTGCTGATGCATCTGTTACTATTTCTCCCATTTGATAGCTGAGGAACTTGAAGCCTCAAGAAGTTGCATGATTTACACAAGACTTCATAGCTGACAAATATTAGGAAGGAGAATTGATGTAGTGGTAAGAGAATGGTTGAAGTAATAAACCATGTGTAGTCCAGGTTTCGAAGGAAGGAAATGAAGCAATGATTAAACTTTGTTACTGGAAAAAAGGTCAAGATATTGGTTGTCATGCAGGGAAAGAACAGGTGCAGTAAGTAATAAGAGAGTGATGGCAGTGTAAGAACAGGAGGTTATGTCAAAGAGTTGAATTCAATATTGGACTTAAAATGTCACAAGTCAAGTGGTTTCCAGGGCTAACAACATCCTCCTTTATGGAGTAGACTGGTGATTTGGACATTTTTGGAGTCACAAAGGTTAAGAAGACATAAGACTAGTTCTTGGATTGATGCAGAAGCTATCCAAAGATGATCGACTCATAAGGTAGCATGTGAAAGGGATGTGCACACTAGTTGACACACAGTAGGCACTGAGAAAATTTTGTTTGACTCTGAACCATGTGATCTAGGAAAGAGCATATTGGTAAGAGTAACAGGCCATCAGCTGCCTGCAGAGTGATCTGGGTTGTTTGGAACACAGATTGTTTTGTGGGAAGAAAGTCTGATCTTGAAGTATCAGGCACTAGATAACTTTTTCGCTCTTGTGGCCCAGGCTGGAGTGCAATGGCGCAATCTCAGCTTACTGCAATCTCTCCCTCCCAGGTTCAAGCGATTCTCCTGCCACAGCCTCCTGAGTAGCTAGAATTACAGGTGCACACTACCACACTGGGGTAATTTTTTGTATATTTAGTAGAGATGGGGTTTCATCATGTTGGCCAGGCTGGTCTCGAACTCCTGACCTCACGCGACCACCTGCCTCAGCCTCCCAAAGTGCCAGGATTACAGGCATGAGCCACCACGCCTGGCCAGCAGACACTTAATGTCCTATTTCTGTTAAAAGGCTACAGAGAGTTGGATTATACGGGGTTTACTTGGCAGGGAAAAAACTTCATTCATTGTTTTATTTTTATTTTATTTTTATTTTTGTGAAACAGGGCCCTTCTTTGTCACCCATGGTGGAGTGCAGTGGCATGATAACAGGTCACTGCAGCCTTGCCCTCCCAGGTTTGAGTAATTCACCTCAGCCTCCTGAGATCACAGGCATGTGCCATCACATTTGGCTAATTTTTATATTTTTAGAAGGTAGAGATGGAGTTTTGCCATGTTGCCCAGGCTGCATTCACTGTTTCTTTGTTTCTATTCTCTCCATAAAAATTGATGGTTATACTTTTGATGATACTTAGTGTTCTTTGGAAGCAGTTTCAGAAACTCCGTTTATTCTTTTGCAAACGTATTCGAGGAGAAAAGAGCCTACAAAATAATGGGTAGAGATTTGATGCCATCTCAAAACAAAGAAAAAAGAGGTGACAACATAGTGGCTATTACATGATAAGGGATTATTGTCAGTTTTGGAGGATGTAACAAGGGGTAGGAGATGGCAGAACAAATGAAGCAGGAACAACAGAATGTTCACAGCTGCCGAAGCTGGGTGATAAGTACATGCAGTTTAATTTTACTGTTTTCTCCTAATTTTGTGTGTATGAAATTTCTAGACTAAAAAGCTTAATGTTTTGAAGATGTCCAGTATGTAATGTTTATAAAGCATTGGATGCCTAACTATATGCCTACTCTTTTTTTTTATATGCCTACTCTTAATTATACTTATGAAAATACAAGGAATTGAGATGAGAGGGTGCTTAGTTGCTACATTAAAGCTAGTATTAAAGGGAAAAGTCATTTCAAAGTATTAGAAGTCTTCAGAAAATATTAGGACTACATAACACTATTTCCACAAAAACAAAAGAAAGATAAGATTTCATCTCCTATTCTTCTTAGGTTAGTTAGTACCTCACATAGCTGGCTTCTTTGTATTCAATAAAGAAAAGGCATAAAGGCATTCTGGTAACACATAGGAAATCATTTGGTTAGCCCTTTTTAATAGGAGAGTTATAAATTCAGACGTTCAGAAAAACAAGTCAGTTTGAGATAGATGTGCTTAGAGTATGCTCACTGCTAACCTCATAATACTCTCCTTTCAAAAAAAATCCCTGTAGGACTTTTGGAAGTTGGACTTTTTGATGGAAGCCTATGCATTCCTAAAAGAAAGTCATTGTTATTGTATATTTGTAATTATTTGAATATTAGATATATTAAAATGACATTTAGCTTGTTCTCTTCACATTTCTTTTATTTCCAAGTCTGTCTTTATTGATATACATCCCAGATCTCTCTACTGTGATATCTTCTCATTGGCTGATAAAAGATTTGGGAGAGACATTGAGGAAAAAAAAATGGCACAAAAAAACAAAATTCAGATGGTAAAATTTGCTATTGCTACTAATAATTAAAGAAGATTAGGAAACTGAAACTGCTGGATTATCATGTTTTAGCAATGTCATGTTACATGCCTTGTTTATTCTCTTTTTTAAAAAGAATTGGAAAGATTGAGCTGATTGCCGGGCGCGGTGGCTCAAGCCTGTAATCCCAGCACTTTGGGAGGCCGAGGCGGGTGGATCACGAGGTCAACAGATCGAGACCATCCTGGTCAACATAGTGAAACCCCGTCTCTACTAAAGATAAAAAAATTAGCTGGGCCCGGTGGCGCGTGCCTGTAATCCCAGCTACTCGGGAGGCTGAGGCGGGAGAATTATCTGAACCCAGGAGGCGGAGGTTGCGGTGAGCCGAGATCGCCCCATTGCACTCCAGCCTGGGTAACAAGAGCGAAACTCCGTCTCAAAAAAAAAAAAAAAAAAAAAGATTGAGCTGATTGGCCATGCGCAGTGGCTCATTCCTTTAATCCCAGCACTTTGAGAGGCTGAGGTGAGAGGATCACCAGCCTGGCCAACGTGATGAAACCCCATCTCTACTAGAAATTTAAAAAAAAAAATTAGCTGCGCGTGATGGCACATACCTGTAGTCTCAGCTACTCAGGAAGCTAAGGCAGGAGAATTGCTTGAACCTGTGAGGCGGTGGCTGCAGTGAGCCAAGATGGCGCCATTGCACTGCATCTGGAGTGACAGAGCAAGACTCGTCTCAAGAAAAAAAAAAGTTGTTTTTTTTTTTTTTTTTTTTTTTTAAAGATTAGGCTAATTTTGTTGGCAGGATCCATTTGATGGACGAGTGTCATTTTCTCCTCAAACCTGCATGACGCTTTAAGTATGGACATTTATTAGTCTTCTATGTTGAGATTATAAGATTTGGGATTTGTAAAAGAACCAATATAGCAGTTGACTAGTGGTGGCTGGTGGTTTTTTATTGACCCAGGAAAGGATTAGAAGCTTCTCAGTTTTCTTTCACTTTGTTTTTTGTTTCCCCCGCCCCCTTCTGCCCCAAATTAATATATTGTCCAAAGTGTTAGTAATGACTTGGAACTATTCAGATTGCACAAAGCATTTAATGAAATCGTGTCTTAGACAAAACACTAGAGAGGATCATAATTAATGTCTCATTTTCTGCCAGTTGCTATTGATTACTCATTCAAGATCCCTTTGTTCTCAGAATGATAACTGTAGTTTGCATCACTATCTAATGAGATTCTCAGTATAGAATTCTTTAACAACATGCTGATAATTACTAACATATCCCTGAAATTTCAGTGTAAATGAATTTGCATCATAATACAATTATTTCACAAATGGTGATATTTTCCAAATTTGAAATGTGTTAGATTTCTTAAATCATTTGTAGAAAATTAACAGAAGACTGACATACTATTAAAGCCCAACATTTATTTTTTGCCCTGAGTTGCCCTCACCCTTTCATTTTGATTTGATTGTGACTTGGGTTACTCTGTCCCTACAGCTAAAACATGGTGATGTTTGGAAATTAGAACAACTGCAAATACGGTAATACTGTAATCATTCTGCTCTAAGAGCAATTTTGTTTCTTGATCCCTCAGTGATAAAAGAAATACATGGTACTGTGGCATAAAGAATCTAAGAAATCTTAACAGTTTATATATTCCGTTTTAATTGTGTTTATACCTTTCTGTTTCTTTAATTTCCCTCACACTCCCTCCTCAAAAAGGTAAATCTTTTGAACAGCTATTTGCCTTTATTTATTTAAAAGTGCATCGCATTTCAGGGGTGTAAGATAGACTTGAAATAGAATTCCTTAATAACACAGCAGAGGTTCCATGAATTCATAGCAATATTTTAATTTTTTTGAAATATGTGACTATAACATATTAGATACTCTTCTTATTTTTTAAAATAAATTAATAGATTAGTACTTCCAAATTTTAATCATAAAATGATGCTAATAATTTTTGACCTAGGGTTAATTAGGCCCTTACTTGATGTGAAGTTATGATTGGATATTATAGTATGTTTAATATGGCATTTAAGCAAAGCCATTTAATGAAACCCAGTTCTAAGAAAGCAAGCCTGTTTTTCAACAATTAATTTTCCCTTTCTATTTCTGTTTTTTTCTATTGGTTTTTTTCTTTTTTTGTCTCACTATGTTGCCCAGACTGGCCTCAAACTCCAAGGTGTAAGCAGTCCTCCTGCCTCACCCTCCCAAGTAGCTAGATGCACACCACTGTGTCCGGTTTATTTTCCCTTTTGAGGATAAATAATATCCAAATTATTGCAGTATGATTCTGAATCCTCCTAGCTTACTGAACAGCACCATTTTACATAGGATATTCTTCTGTCTTCAATAAAATCATATTTAGAGTACCTTCTAATATAATTAACAAGAGTTACCATTAATAAAGGATGTTGGCCAAGCCTCCCTGCTACTTTACTCCTCTCCTTTACTTGTTGTTCATTACCACCACCAAGGCTTGATGCTCATCAAGTTCACATTTTTCTCACAGAGAAAAATTAATGAAGGGTTTTCTTATATATATATATATATAGTCATATATTTGTTATATATATTTTTAGAAAAATATATCTAAAATATAGATATAGTCATCTAGACTATGTTTTATAGTCTAGATAACTATAAAAAGACTATTTCCAAGAATATGTTAAGAAATTAATACATTGTAATTTCAGAGTACTAATTCTGCCTTGAATAAGATAGCTTGGCACAATAAAACTGCTTTGTCTACTTCTGTATCCTCTGGGATATTTTTGTATTCTTTTTGCCGAAGATACCTCCAGGACAAGATCAGTGGTAATCAATAATGCTTCTCATTTGTTTTAGGAAGACAGAAAAATCAATAATATGAGCTGATATCTAATTTTATTTTAGGAGGACAAAAATAAAATAGTTTATGTGGCTTTAGTGTTGTCTAAATGTTTGAATGCTCAAATAAAGGAAAATACATTATTTTCTTAAAGTTAGAATAGCAACATCTTAGGCTTTTAAAGTTTAGCACTTGATTTTTTTTTAATTGTATTTTTCTCATTGGTTTGTTAAATATTTGTAGATTATCAAGTTCTTGTGAAGAAAATTTTATTTTAAACTTTTTGTATTTCTTAGAATACTGAACATTATTTTAGTTAACAGGATAAACTATGGTCTTATAGTTTTAAAAAGGAGCAATTTTTTTTTTTGGCTAATCATATGGATCATGATACAGATTAAACACAGGAAAATGGCTATGGCTGTGATTAGGAGAGCTGAGTGAAGTAGGGCTGTGCATCTTTTTTTGGCATTAATACTCACTGTGGAACAAGAAGACGGCATTTCCTAACCACATATCCAGATTTGTGCATAGTGGGGAAAATATCAACACTAAAACTGGTAGCAAGTAAACTTGTTTTTTTTTTCCTAAAAAGATTTGCTTTCCTTTTTTTCTTTCTTTACTGTCGATTGCATAGATAGAAAATCTACCATTATATGTTCTGTAGCCCCGTCAGCCTTAGAATTGTAATGCACAAGGTCGTTTATAAATTACTTGTTTTCAAGTTAACAATCTTAAAAATGGTATGTGTTCCCGAACTAATTTAGAAGTCTTGTTGTATTGAGAAAAGGGCTTTCTGAGCAGACCTAAATTCACATTTTTAGGGTGTCACTACTTGTTATCACTGTAATATATGAAATCTATATAATACTTAAGATTGCAAAAAATGAAAAGATTGCTGTGAATCATAAATGAGATGGTACCTCTGAAGATGTAGTAGGGAGTCCTCAATATTTTATTCTTCTCTACTTCAACTCCTTATTTTGAAAAGTTACCTACCCATGGAAAAGGATGAAGAATAATACAGTGAACATCCCTGTGCTTTTCAGTGAGTCATCAGTTCGTCATCAGTTCACTCTCACCACATTCCTTTTCTTTCTGCTCATTCTGTGTGTATGTGAATGTTTGTATGCTGCATGTGACTTTATATACACAAATGCACACACTTCTAAATCATTTGAGAATAAGTTGACATTTTCCTGTTTATTCTTGATCTTAATTGATATTGCTTGGTTCTGTCACATCCCTCTTTGGATTTAGCATCTGTCAGTCCTCTCTAGGGATCTGTCACTTCTGCCCCTATTCTCTTGCCTATCTCCAGCATCCTTTTTTACCATAGCCATTGGGAGCTGTAACCCAGTCAGCTTGAATTCAAGGCAGACAAGAGTCTCCTGAAAACTTAGATTACTTACTTAAGACAAAGGTTTATGCCCAGGACACAGAATAAAAATACCATGTATCTGAGTCATTTTGTAATATTTACAATGTGGTGAGTTGATGGGAAAAGAAAAAATGAAACAGTAGTTTTCTATTTACCAGGGCCAATAACTGTGCTGTGTACTTCTCTTTTAAGCCTTGTTTACTTCTTCTAACAGCCTTGTCAGCTATTTGTAGAAGAGGAAACAGATTTCACTAGTGTTAAATAATTTGTCCAAGACTACCAGTCAGGATTTGGACTCAGGATTCGTAACTCCAAAACTAGGGCTGTTTCCAGACCATCAGTAGTTTTGTGGACTTTACACTTCCTTTTCATCTTTTAGATTATTTCCTTCCTCTCTAGTTCTTATTATCACTATTATCTTATTTCTTTGAAGAAACAACTCACGGGCTAAATTTTACTCGTCTGAAAGTTGATCTTTACCTTATCCTAAGCAAACGGATTTTTCTTAACCACCCTCCAGACTTAGTCCTTTGTCCCTCCTCTTACATACTAGATTAGCAGCCAAAAAAAAGTTCAAAAAGAGCCAAATTTTAGACCATACTTTTCCGTTGCAACACTGAACTCTTACACTGTTGCATGAAAACAGCCATAGCCAATACATAAATATATTGTGTTCCATTTAAGACTGTATTTCAAGAAGAATATTTTCAAAAACAGACCCACTTTCTCCTCTAAGCTCTGGTTTGTTGATCCCTAATATAAATTGTTGTCTTATATTCCCATTAGAATATGTATTCCAGGAAATGTTAGTGTGAGGGACACTGTTGAGAGACGTACACGTGTCCTTCCTTCTGATATATTTATGTGTGTATTATGACCAGCTTCTTATGTGCCTTCCACGTGAGAAAATGCAGATGAAGTAGTAAATGCAGCAGGTTTCTCAAAACATATCAATGAAAGTCAGGTTGGCACTGAGCAGGAAACATCCTGTTGAAATACCAGAGATGTTTAAAGGAAAACTTCAAGGTACTTGACCCCTGCCCTTAAGCATGTGGTAATAATATGTTCCATCTAGTGTACTACGAACCATATTCTGATCTTGCCATTTAAGCACTGTTGAATGTGCCAGCATGGGCAAAATAAAAGAAAGAAATGTAAAATAGACGTGACAATGGACATTTCAGCAAAACATCTATGGGACGCTTAATGATTCCTGGGTCATACTGCTCTCAGACAGATCACACCATCAGAAAATCCATAGCTCATGGTCTGTCAGATAAATAGAATACATATGCCTATTGTTTATATTTATGTTGATCATTTTCTCCCTTTTATCATTTCTTCTGGAGGTTATTATTTTAACAGAGACTATTTCTTCTTTATGTCTGATAATCACATCTTTATCTCCCAATCTACCAAATGTTGTATCTATTGGAATTTGTAAAATTAATGCTAATAATTAAATTAATATTATATAGTCTTTTCATAGACACATTATAGTGCCTGGTAACTGAAATTGTCTTCTCTCTACTTTCCTCCTTTATAAGGGAATGTATCAGCTCTTCTTTTGTACACTTTGGGGAGTCTGGAAAATCACATTCTTAATTATGAGTATTTCTGAAAGATGTAATGAATGACCTTTGGCTGGTGTAGTATATTGTCTGCTTCATGTATGCTTCAACATTGTTGAGTAAGATTTAAAGAAACTGAAGCATTAAATGGAAATGAAAAGACAGCATAGCAGAACTTAGGAGATGCAGCAGAAGCCATAATCAGAGGGAAATTTATTATTGTAAATGCCTACATTTGAAAAGAAGCAAGATCCGAAATCAATAATGTAACTTCCTACCTTAAAAAACAAGTAACAGAAGAACAAACTAAATTGAAAATCAGCAGAAGAAATGAAATAACAAAAGATTACAACAGAAATAAACAAAATAGAGACCAGAAGGACAACAGAATCAACAAAATCAAAATTGATTCTTTATTTTTTTTAATTGACTAACTAAATGGTATTTGCAGCATTTTTTTTTTGAAAAGAAAAAGGAGTGAAGGAGAGGAAGAAAGAGGAAGAAAAAGAGAGAGAGAGAACGGGAATGTAGCTTTATTCTCAAAATGGTTATTAATAATGGCCGATCAATATTTTGTGTATTTAAGGTGGAGAATGTATATTTTGTGTGTTTAAAGTGGAGAGCACTATACATATTTATTAAGTTTACTTGTTCCGGATCTGAGTTCAAGTCCTGGATATCCTTATTAATTTTCTGTCTCGTTGAGTCTAAATCTTTTTATGAGTCTTATGCATCTGGGTGTTAGGATCGTTAGCTCTTATTGTTGCATTGATCCTTTTACCACTTCATCTTTGTTGCTTTGAAATCTATTTTATCAGATGCGAGAATTGCATCTCCTGCTTTTTATTTATTTATTTATTTTTGCTCTTCATTTGGTTGGGAAATCTTTCTCCATCCCTTTGTTTTAAGTCTTTGTGTATCTTTGGATGTGAAATGGGTCTGGATGTAGCATACCATTAGATTTTGCCTGTATCTTTTG
>CM052655.1:758384-779162 GCA_028533165.1 Leontopithecus rosalia
ATACTTCACGGAGTTCCTGTATTGTATTCTTCATTTCCATTAATTCACTTATATTCCTCTCTAAGTTGTCTATTCTCATTAGGATTTCGTCAAACCTTTTTTCAAAGTTTTTTTTCAAAGTTCTTAGTTTCTTTACGTTGGGCTACAACATGTTCTTTGAACTCACGGAAGTTTTTTATGATCCATAACCTGAAGTTTGATTCTGTTATTGGGATGCGCTTTTCCTCCATCAAGTCTTGTTCCATTGTTGATGAGGAATTGTGATCATCTTTAGAGGGAGAGGCGTTCTGATTTTGAGTATTCTCAGCCTTTTTATGCTGGTTTCTTCCCATCATTGCAAATTTATCCTCCTGTCGTCTTTGAAATTACCAACTTTCATATTGGGTCTCATGAGTGGACGTCCAAGTTGTTAGTTCCCAAAACCAGAACAGCGGCGTTAAGACTGATGGTGTTTTTCTGCCCAGGCTTCTCCTGTCTGGCTTCCTTCTTGAGTCCGCAATAGGCGACTCTGCCTTCCCAGAGCTCCAAACCAGTCCCGTTCACTCTGCGCCAAGAGCTGCTGTGCTGAGGTGCCGGCACAACTGCTGCGCCGGCCTCAGGAGTTGCGCTGGGGACCCGCGTGGCTCCTCCGAACCTCGGTCAGAAGGGGAGCCAGCCCCGCCAACTCTGCTCCGAGAGCTGCTGCGCCGAGGTGCCGGTGAAACCACTGCACTGCGGTGCTAGCGAAACCGCTGTGCCGGCCACAAGAGTCGTGCCAGCGACCCGCGTGGCTCCTCCACTGGGAATCTTCTGCTCCTGAGCGACCAGAATTTGTCTGAAAGTGTGGCGTCCTCTAGTTCTGTGCACTTTCACTACAAGCTGCAATCCCAAGATGTTAGCGATTGGCCGTCTTGGATCGTCCTAGAGTTAATAAATTAATTAGACTGGGTGCAGTGGCTCACGCCTGTAATCCTAGCACTTTGGGAGGCTGCAGTGGGTGGATCACAAGATCAGGAGTTCAAGACCGGTCTGACCAACGTGGTAAAACCCTGTGTCTACTAAAAATACAAAAATTAGCCAGATGTGATAGTGGACAGCCTATAATCCCAGCTACTCAGGAGGATGAGGCAAGAGAATCACTTGAACCCACAAGGCAGAGGTTGCAGTGAGCCGAGATTGTGCCACTGCACTCCAGTCTGGGTAACAGAACAAGACTCCCTCTCAAAATAAATAAATTTAATAAAGTTGCAGGATGTATGTTTTATTTAGTAATAAACGAAAATCAAAATTAAGAAAACATCTCCATTTACAGTAGTGTTTAATCAAATACCTAAGAATTAGTTTAATTTCTTTAATTTTTTTTTGTTTTTTTTGGAAATCACTAAGAATTAATTTAAAAGTGAAGTATTGTACACAGGAAACTAAAAAACACTGCTGGAAGAAATTATAGAAGATATAAATAAATGTAAATAAGTTTGCTATTCAGTCCATCGGAGCACTTAATATTAAGACGTCAATACTCCAGAGCAGTCTGTGGATTCAGTGCAATTCCTATCAAACTTCCAATGACTTTTTTCTTTTTTAATAAGTTTTTTTTTTTTTAAGAGATGGGGTGTCACCATGTTGGCCAGGCTGGTCTCGAACTCCTGACTTCAGGTGATCCACTCATCTTAGCCCCCCAAAGTGTGGGGATTACAGGCGTGAACCACCGCACCCAGCCTTTTTTTCTTTCTTTTTTTTTTAATGGCTAATGTTTCTTTCTAATGAATTGACCACTACATTTTCGAAGTTATGAAATGACCAATAGGACCATAGAAAGATAATTCTTTAGGCTCCTGCTTGAAACCGACAGCTTCAGCAAACTGCTGGCCTTGATTCAGGGCCAATCCAATGGCCTTTTTTTGCAAAAATGAAAATGTTGATCTTTAAATTTATGTGGAATCTTTTTCTGTTATTACACTTTAAGTTCTGGGGTATGTGTGCAGAACATGCAGGTTTGTTACGTAGGTATATACATGGCATGGTGGTTTGCTGCACCCATCAACCTGTCATCTACATTAGCTATTTCTCCTAATGCTGTCTATCTCCTAGTCCCCATCCCCCTGACAGACCCCAGTATATGATATTCATCTCCCCGTGTCCATGTATTTTTGTTGTGCAGCTCCCACTTATGAGTGAGAACATGCATTGTTTGGTTTTCTGTTCTTGTGTGTGTTTGCTGAGAATGATAGTTTCTAGCTTCATCCATGTCCCTGCAAAGGACATGAACTCATCCTTTTTTATAGTTGCACAGTATTCCAGGGTGCATTTCTGCCACATTTTCTTTATCCAGTCTGTCATTGATGGGCTTTTGCATTGGTCCCAAGTCTTTGCTATTGTGAACAGTGCTGCAGTAAACATGCGTGTACATGTGTCTTTATAATAGAATGATTTATAATCCTTTGGGTATATACGCAGTAATGGGATTGCTGAGTCAAATCGTATTTCTGGTTCTAGGTCTTGAGGAGTTGCCACACCATCTTCCACATGGTTGAACTAATTTACACTCCCACAAACAGTGTAAAAACATTCCTGTTTCTCCACTTCCTCTCCAGCATCTGTTGTTTCCTGACTTTTCAGTGATCGCCATTCTAGCTGGCATGAGATATCTTCTTGTGGTTTTGATTTGCATTTCTCTAATGACCGGTGATGAAGAGCTTTTTTTTCATGTGTTTGTTGGCCACATAAATGTCTATTCATATCCTTCACTCACTTTTTGATGGCGTTGTTAGTTTTTTTCTTGTAAATTTGTTTAAGTTCTTTGTAGATGCTGGATATTAGCCCTTTTTCAGATGGATAGATGGCAAAAATTTTCTTCTGTTCTGCAGGTTGTCTGTTCACTCTGATGATAGTTTCTTTTGCTGCGCAGAAGCTCTTTGGTTTAATTAAAATCCCATTTGTCAATTTTGGCTTTTGTTGCCATTGCTTTTGGTGTTTTAGTCTTGAAGCCTTTGCCCATACCTGTGTACTGAATGATATTGCCTAGATTTTCTTCTAGGTTTTTTATGATTTTATGTCTTATGTTTAAGTTTTTGATCCATCTTGACTTAATTTTTGTGTAAGGTGTAAGGAAGGGGTCCAGTTTTAATTTTCTGCATATATATGGCTAGCCAGTTTTCCCAACAACATTTCTTAAGTAGGGAATTGTTTCCCTACTGCTTGTTTTTTCAGGTTAGTCAAAGATCAGATGGTTGTAGATGCATGGTGTTATTTCTGAGGTCTCTGTTTTGTTCCATTGGTCTATGTATCTGTTTTGGTACCAGCACTATGCTGTTTTGATTAGTATAGCCTTGTAGTATAGTTTGAAATCAGGTAGCATGATGCCTTCAGCTTTGTTCTTTTTGCTTAGGATTGTCTTGGCTATGTGGGCTCTTTTTGGGTTCCATATGAAATTTAAAGTAGTTTTTTCTAATTCTGGGAAGAAAATCAACAGTAGCTTGATGAGGATGGCATTGAATCTATAAATTACTTCGGCCAGTATGAGAGAACATTTTGCAATTCATATATCTGATAAGTCTAGTATCCAGAATATGTAAAGAATTCATACAGTTCAACAACAAAATGATAGCCCAGTTAAAAAAATGGGCAAAGGACTTGACTAGACCTTTTTCTAAAGAAGATACTGTAATATACATCAAGCCCATGAAAAGATGCTCAGTATCATTAGTCGTTAGTGTTATGCAAATCAAAACCACTACAAATGAGATACCACTTTGCCCTTCAAGGATGACAATAATTTAAAAAGCAAACAGAAACTAGGCAAGGATGTGGAGAAATTGGAACCCTTGTACATTGAGAGTAGGACTGTACAATAGTGCAGCCACTGTGGAAAGCAGTTTGGCAGTTCCCCAAAAAGTTAAACATAGAATTACACATATGACCCTGCAATTTCACTGCTAGTTATTTACCCAAAAGAATTTAAAACAAGTGCTCAAATACTTTTGTGTGAATCTACATAACAGTAGTATACACAGTAGTTAAAAGCTGGAAACAAGTAAAACATCTATCGGGATGAATGGATAAACAGTTTGTGTATATCCATATTCAATGGAATATTATCCTAAAAAGGAATAAAGTACTCTGATACATGCTATATAACATAGAAGAACTTCTAAAACACTATTCTAAATGTGGGAAGACAGACACAAAAGGCCATATGTTGTATGAGTCCATTTTTGTTAAATATCCTGAATAGGCAAACTCATAGAGACAGATTAGTGGTTGCCATTGGCTGGGGGAGGGTGGAATGGGGAGTAAGTGCTTAATGGATATGGAGTTTCCTTTTGTGGTGATGAGAATGTTCTGAAACCTAGAGAGTGGTGATGGTTGAACAACATTATGAATGTACTAAATGCCACTGATAGAAAATATTCACTGTTTAACTTTATGTTATATAAATTCCACCTCACCTTTTTAAAAAGCTTAAACAGCAAAGAAAAGTCATTTAAATGACTGTTTTTCTTGACCGTTAGACTGGAGGCCGGGATTGGGCAGTTAGGGTTACTGTTCAAAAGTTCTGCTGATTCTTTTTGACCAGAGCTGAAGTTTGTTTCTGAGTTTGTTTGTGATACTCAGTGGCTGAAACAACTACTGCTAAGAGTATGGTGATGGCAGTGAGGGGTATTAAACATATGGTGGGGGGGGTTAGTAAGAGTATGGTGATGGCACTGAGGGGTATTAAACATGTGGTGGGGGTGTTAGTCAGAGTATGGTGATGGCAGTAAGGGGTATTAAACATATGGTGGGGGGGTGCGGTTAGTAAATGTACCAGAGGAATTACAGCTCTTTTCACTTGAGAGTATCTTCCCAAGGGTATATCAACCCGCCTTCCTTTTGAGGTCTTCTTTCTCTCTCCTGTCTTTCAGTTCTGTGATCCCATTTCATCTCAGCTACCAGAAATCTCAGAGCAAAATTCTGCCCAACTAACCTCATTTGTTTTGTAATAGGGTTACGGGGTTAGTAGGTTAGCGCTGCTGAATCTGAATTAGGAATGAAGCACTTGACTGTCTCATAATGTCACTTTGCTACCTCAGGTCTCTCTCCTCATCCTCGCCATCCTGATGGGTTTTCTCTTAATCACATTTTCTATGCCTAAGACATTAAAAAGGCTAGCAAAGACATTGGTTGACAGACTGAGAATCTGAAAACGATAGGAAAGGATGGATGATTATGGACCAAGTATAATAAGATGAATTTTATTAGAGATAAATGTTAAGTCTTGTATTTGGGACCAAAAAGCACAAACTATACAAGTACAACATTGAAGGGACATGAGTTAATAGCAGCACGTGCACCAAAATGAAGACCCACATAAGCATGTGACCACTCTTAACCTCTTAATATTAGCTAACAAATACAGCGTTAAAAAAGAGATGGTGAGGAGGACTCTCAAACCCAATGTCATGAGATACAAGTGAAGAAAGCAGGAATGGGCTAACTGCAGTAGTTCACCCAGTAATCCCAGCTCTTTTTGAGGCCAAGGTGGGAAGGTTGCTTGAGCCTAGGAGTTCAAGACCAGCCTGGGCAGGTTAGGGAGACCCCATCTCTACAAAAAATTTTAAAAATTAGCTGTGTGTGATGGCATGTGCCTGTACTTCTTGCTATTTCAGGAGGCTAAGGCAGGAGGTTTACTTGAGCCCAGGTTCCAGGCTATAGTAAGCTGTTACCATGCCACTGCATTCCATCCTGGGTGGGAGCAGTATCCATCTCTAAAAAGGAAAGGAAGAAGAACAGAATTTTTGCTGCCTTATGTGTTCATGAAAGTATTAAAGCAAAGACTAGTGACCATTTTTCAAAATACTAATGATTAAAAAGTGTGGGACCACACAGCCACTAAAGTGTCTTTCAACCCTAAGATTGTATAGATCTACATAATTATTAAAAAGCAGACAATGTGGCCAGGCGTGGTGGCTCAGAGCTGTAATTCTAGCACTTTGGGAGCCTGAGGCGGCTGGCTTACCTGAGGTCAGGAGTTTGAGACCAGCCTGGCCAATATAGTAAAACCCCATCTCTGCTAAACATTCAAAAATTAGCCAGGCGTGGTCGTGCGCATCTGTAATCTGAGCTATTCAGGAGGCTGAGGCAGGAGAATCACTTGAGCCCAGAAGCAGGGGTTGCAGTGAGCCAATATCTCACCACTGCACTCTAGCCTGAGTTAGTAACTGAGACAACTCTGTCTTAAAAAAAAAAAAAAAGGAGCAGACAATGTGAGGGTGGAGAAAAAAAAGAGAAAGTCTGGGCTGAAATCACTGGTCTGATTAAATTCAAAAAGTACTTATTGGGTGCTTCCTAAGTTAAGACACTACTGAAGTTACTATAAATAATTCATAAGTGATGAAATTTTCAGGTTTGGGTCAGTATCAGCAGGAAAATAACTTGTTTCCTTGGTCTTGTTTTACAGTCTAGTCTCCTGAGACAAGATATAGGGCTTGGGAGCCCAGCACAGCTGTCTTCTTCAGGAAAACCAGGGACAGCCTACTATTCATTCTCTGCCACAAGTTCTAGGAGGAGACCACTTCATGACTCTGCAGCGCTTGGTGAGTGTATCACACAACAAATCTCGACCTACAGATGTTGTTGTTGTTGTTTCTTTCCTTAGTCTGTACTTCTTGGTGTGCTTTTTTTTCCTTTTTGTTTAAGACAGGATCTCACTCTGTTACCCATGCAGGAATGCAACGGCACAGTCTTGGTTCACTACAGCCTTAGCCTCTGTGCTCAAGCCATCCTCCCACCTCAGCCTCCCGAGTAGCTGAGACTGTAGACACGTGTCACTGTGCCTGGCTGATTTTTTATTTTTTTGTAGAGCCAGGGTTTTGCCATGTTGCCCAGGCTGCTCTTGAACTCCTGAGCTCAAGTGGCTTGCCCATGTCAGCTTCCCAAAGTGCTGGCATTACAGGTGTGAGGCACCGTGCCCAGCCCTGGCTGTGCTTTTAATTAGAAGATATTTGGATTCTTGGGTATCATGTTTGTGTGAGGGCTTATTTGCACAAAAATAATACATCCATTGGATATTTAATAAAAGAAATTATCAAAAATATTACTTTTATAAATGCATTACAAGTTTTTAATGGAAGGTTTGGCCATGAATAATTTTGGATGACTGTTCAATTTGTAAGCCATAATTATAACAAGTTTCAAACAACCAGTTTTACTGGTAAAGTAAAAATGAGACTTCACTATTTTTTATTCTTATAATTAGAATTTCATGTTCTAATGTTAATACCTTATTCCTTACTAAAAATGACACAACACAGTTTGCAAGGTGGTTTTATACACATTCTCGTCTCATCAATTTACCAATCCTGTTAGTCAGTGGATATAATCCTAGATTTAATATAAAAACTGAGCGTCCAAAGGGAGGACACATTAATATCATTAGTATTTAGAATAAAATTTAAGATTTTCTGACTCCAGGTTCATTGTCCTTTGCCTATTACTTGCTTCTCCACTCCATGTTTTTTGAATTGAGGTAAAATTTACCATATTAAGTTGTACAGTTGAGTAGCATATACTACATTCACTGCATTATACCGTCACCCGTATCTAGTTCTGAAACGTTATTGCAAAAGGAAACTTTGTGCATATGAAGCATTCAAACCCCATTATTTTTTCACTAGCTTTTTATGTCTTGCACACAGCCTGACGAGGCCAGTCTATTTTGCATTGCTGCTTACAGCAAGCCTTAGGTGTTCTCTAATGCTTTATCCAAACTGTGTTTAAATGTCGGAATTTTCGGTCATCTCTACCAAAGATCTTTTAAATAAGAAAATTAAATTAAACCTGCAAAGCATTTTTAAATTAAAAATAGGCCAGCTTCTAAAATGTAGTCCACCAAAAAATTATGTCAGTTTTTTATTGCACAGACATTTGTTGATTGCTTCACATTTATATATCTACTTTCTGTTCATCTGTTTTTTGGTGAAATATTCCTGGTCTCTGGGGCTAGGGTCTGCTTGAGAGTATAAAAGAGCATGATGACGGATCATCATATTCAGCGTAAAGAACTGATTAGATGTGTCCACTTCTCAGTATTATGGATGCTTTAGTATGTATACTGTTAAGTCAGCCCAGGTGATTTAGACCAGTACACTTTTTGTTATTAAAGAAATGATAAATTATAAATGCATTTTTCTGTCTCCTGTCTGTTTCCTACCTAATGAGTTAGTCAGGATAGGAACATTAATTGGAGTCTAGATTCAGTGTTAGTCAGTGTTACCCTAGAAAAATACCTTGTTAGTATGCTATGTGAGTGTATACTGTGACAAAAAGCACTAATGTAAACTAATACTCTATTAAGTTCAGGGGAAAATTAATTATTGAAATAACTAGGAAAGAGGGGAGTAAATTTTAGAAAAATCCAGTCTTAAAATCCAGGTTTTTCTATAAAGTAAAATTTGTATCTTCTTCATTTTCATTTTGATTATGATGTAGATGCTGTTGATTGTCTCCCCCATGCCAGGAACTGAGCTGTACACACTACATTTTTACAAACCTCTATGAGGTTGTAATGGTAACTTCATGTTACAAGTAAGAAACCAAGACCCGGAGAAGCTCAATAACTTGGCCAAGACTGGGTTGGGATGTGGTAGTTCTCTTGATGCCCAGGGTCGCCTACCTATCTCCTTTGTAAATGTCATTTCATGGGTTCTTAGTACGTTCTTTAAAGCTGTTTCTCAGTGTTAGCCATTCTTTCTTAGCATTTGCAGTTATTGATAAAGTCTCAGAGTTTAAAAGGACTCGAGATCATCTACATCAACTTCAGCATCTTCACAAACTATTTAGGTGCTTTAGGAAATCAACATGCTGCACAACAGTATCTAATTACCCAATTTATAATAATTTTTCCCCACAATTTAATGGAAACCTAATAATAATGGCTAAAATTTGTTAAGTGTCATGCTTTTGTTAGGCACTCCCCTAAGTGTCTTTCATGTATTAACACAGTACATGAAATACAGAAAACGATGTGTTACCCCCTTTTTACATGGAGGTAACTAAAGCTCAAAGACAGTTAAGTAATTAACTGCTGTATGATGGAGCTGAAATTAGAATCCAGCCAGCCTCCTCTATTTTATTTTATTTTTTTTGAGATGGCGTTTTGCTCTTGTGCCACAGGCTGGAGTACAGTGGTGTGATCTCGGCTCATTGCAGCTTCGGCTTCCTAGGCTCAAGTGATTCTCCTGCCTCAGCCTCCTGAGTATCTGGGATTACAGGCACATGCCACCATGACTGGCTTATTTTTGCATTTTTAGTAGGGGCAGGGTTTTACCATGTTGGCCCTGGTAACATGCTGGTCTTGAGCTCCTAACCTCAAGTGATCTGCCTGCCTTGGCCCCCCAGAGTGTTAGGATTACAGGCGTGAGCCAGCACTCCCAGCCATCTCTTAACTGTTAAACTTTGCAACCTCCCAGAAGTGATCTGTGAATCCCAGGTTCATGATTTTACATTGGACATTTTATATTGATTGTGTAGTGGTAGGTAACCAAATAGAAAAATTTCTATTCACACGGCAATGGAAAACCTGGCCTAAGCTAAGTAGCAACATCCTTTACTAATAACGCCTTCAAAGTAGAATGAGAGGCTCTAAACTGGTAGGAGCAGTTCAGTTGACTGTTTTGGTACAAGGAGTGTGGCTTTTGCTCAAGGGAATACTGTATTATGAGTAGTTGGGGTTTTACAAAAACAGAGTGTGCCAGCTGTTGTTTATCTTTGGTACTTGTGTTTTAAGGAAATGCAGGCCTGCCTTTTGGTGTAGGGAATGAATGCTTCACCCTTTGCTCTTGTGTACAGTTTTCTTCATATGCTACATATAAAGTTGCCTTTTTAACTTTGAATCCTCCTGGGATATTCACTGTAGAGAATTCCCAGCCCAAAATTTAAACAGGTTAAACTGTGGCCGAGCATGGTAGCTTATGCCTATAATATTAACACTTTGGGAGGCCAAGGCCAAGGGGTCACTTGGGCCCAGGAGTTCAAAACCAACCTGGGCAACATAGCGAAACACTATTTAAAAAACTGAAAAATTTTTAATTAGCTGGGTGCAGTAGCACACACCTAAAGTCTAGCAACTCAGGAGACTAAGGCAAGGGAATTGCTTGAGCCCAGGAATTCAAGGCTGCAGTGAGCAATGGTCATACCACTGCATTCCAGCCTGGCCAACAGAGCGAGATCCTGTCTGAAACATAGATGGGAGATTGAATGACATTGCCTGTGTCAGTGCCCATACTTAATAGTTCATGTGTCATACCTTGGCATTATTATAACCTTAATTTCATTCCTTTATTCAGTGTCTTATTGTATGGTGTCATTTATGGCCCAGGAAGATATAATCCCAGCACTTTGGGAGGCCAAGGCCAGAGGATCACTCGAGGCCACCTCTACATCCATAGGTTTCTCATCTGTGGATTCAGCCAACCACAGATAAGAAAAAAAATTTTTAGTGGGTGATTGCGTCTGTCATGAGCATGTATAGGCTTATTTTTTCCTTGTTATTATTCCCTAAACAATATATATAATAACTATTTACATAGCATTTACATGATATTAGGTATTATACATAATAATGTAGAGGTGATTTAAAGTATATGAGGATGTATATAGATTATATGCAAACACTACATCATTTCATTTAAAGGACTTGAGCATCTGTGGATTTTTGTATCCTTGGGGATCCTGGAACCAATCCCACTGATACTGAGGAATGATTGTGCTGTGATTAATTCTCATGTTTACAGCTTTCAGAAGTATAAAGTATAAACTTTACATCAGCTTCCTCTTGTGTTCCCTCTTCCCAATAATGAGCCACTCAGAAAATTCTGAATTTGAGCCATTATTTGTGTAAACCTGGAACGCTGAGTTTATCACTTTGTTTTACAGTAAATCAGGTGAACAGGTTTTATTATATTTTACAGATAAGTAAAATTACATCACATGAGACAGATTAACATATAAAATACTCATGTTTTCATTTATATTGATAAATTCTATCTTAGAAAGAAATATACTTTCTCTGTCAAGTTGTTTCCTGGAAATAAATATAAACATTCAGGGTCAAATTATAATTAATGATGTAGTAGTGGTTGAAGCCACATAATGTTAAAAGTAAATGTGCTTAATACTGAATGACATTGCATATGTCAACACCCATATTTAGTGGTTCATGTATCTTGACATTATTATAACCTTAATTTTATTCCTTTATTTCAAATTTTTAACAAATTATAGCATAGCATTAGCTTTTGGTTGTTAAAATATACTTTTAAGCCTAATTCTCAATGTGATGCACATAACCAGACATGATTCTGCTGGAGAGTCATACTATTAACATGACCTCTTGCACTAAGTGCCCCTCTGCAAATGAAATTGGAAAGTCCCTAGTATAGCACGTGGCACAGAACAGCTTCTTTTCTTTTTTTTTTTTGAGGTGGAGTTTCACTCTTGTTGCCTGGGCTGGTACAATCTTGGCTCACTGCAACCTCCATCTCCCAGGTTCCAGCGATTCTCCTGCCTCAGCCTCCTGCGTAGCTGGGATTACAGGTGCCGGCCACCATACCCAGCTAATTTTTTTCTCTTTTTAGTAGAGATGGGATTTCACCCTGTTGGCCAGGCTGGTCTCAACCTGCTGACCTCAGGTGATCCACCTGCCTTGGCCTCCCATAGTGCTAAGAATACAGGCGTGAACCACTGCACATGGCAGAACAGTTTCTTAAGAAATGTTCATGCTGTTCTCTCATACATTTACCAGTTTGTTTTCTTTCTTGTATTGGTTCATTTGCTGTCATCTTCCCAAATTTATGGGATATGTATTTTCAGAAGGTGTCACTTTATTTGGAGAACCTGTTTTTTACTGGGGTTAGTTAAAAGAAAGGAACAATACATTACTGTATTTTGCTGCTTACTCCCAAATACTGGAAAACAAGAAAGACATTAGGGGAAAAAGTTCTGTTCATTTGAAGTCAGATTTTTTTTTCAGTATAATGTGCTGATGAAATGTCCTGTTTTCCATGTGCAGATCCTTTGCAAGCAAAAAAAGTCAGAAAGGTGCCTCCTGGTTTGCCTTCTTCTGTGAGTACCTATTTTTTTTTAACTTGATGGTAAACAAACTGATTTAAGGTGTTCAGTATTTCCTTGCTACAAGGGTGCATTTGATTGTTGCCAGTAGGCATACTTTACATAGTAATTGTTCAGTGCTTAACAAAATCATTGATTGAGGTAAATCCACATTTAATATTTGGTTTTTAGATTTTCTCTACAATGATTTGTAGCTTACTCACATGCTCTTATTCTGTGTCCCTGTCATTTCAATTCCCCTCTTGGGAAGAGGACTAGGTCGGTAGCTGTCAAAGATGATCTCCTATACAGGTCTTTTGATGTTTAATTAGTCATTATGTTGCTGAACAGGAGGACAGACAGAGATTAATAGCTGAAAATCTTAGAAATTTACATTTGTAATAATCCCAATGGAGCTAAAGACATTAAGATTCGAAGTACATGTTTGGCTCAGCTTGCCTCAGTAGGACTGAGGTTATTCATATGCATAAATCACCAAGTCAGATGTTCATTGTGAAGCCCTTGTGGGTTTTAAAGCCTTCATTAAGCCTTTCCTAACTTCAGCCTAGTATCAGGAAAGCTTTCAAGCAACTAGTTTGTTGATCCCTCTTTCCTCAAAAATGTATCCTTTGAGAATAAAGGGCTTTGAAGAAGAAGGTTGGAAAGGTTTGGTGGAACAATCATTAAAGGCCATGATAATTTAATACTGTAGGGCGACTGTGCTGTTAAATATTCTGTATTCTTTAAAGAAGTAAAAGTATTTGTAAATGAACCTACAAGATAAATCCACCTACAGTTTTTAAATCTCTGGTGCAAAAAGGAAGTTTTTTTTCTTCTCCCTTTGCTTAGAATAAATGGGGAGGGAGGCTGTTGGATTGAGGCCTCAGTGCCTTGTAGGGTACATCTTTTTGTTTTGTAAATGGATGTTGGGCTTTTATTTGGCAGTACTTAACACATGGGCGCAGGTGCTGCCGGATAAGTCAGCTCGTCGAAGTATAGACTGAATGGAATATCCGGCTTGGCAAGTAGTAATCTAGAAGGAGCAGCAGGGTCTGAGCTTTTTATTTTTTATTAAGGCTAAAGTACAGATACCATCTTTTTGGTTGTTTGCCTTCCGTCTTTTCTGTGTTCTTCCCCCGCCTCCTCTTCTGTGTGATACATGAAAAGTCGAATTTGAAATCCTCTTTGAAAGTCAGTTCCAGATGGATCCGAGTTTTATGACGGCTAGGGCAGCTGTGCTCTGAACCTGCAGCCTACCTGGAAGGTTGGATTGCAGCTGCAGGCATTCTTAAAAGCTTTTGCTTGCATAAGCACTTGGGCCCACTAGAGGCTGAATAGCTGCTTGATAAACAAAATGAACACAATGCCTCAAATCATTATTCCCGAAGACAGGAATTTTTTTTCAGCAGCAGCTAAAAATAGTTGGGCAATTTACATTTTAACAGTTGTGTGCTGTGCAGGGGTAGGTGGTTCAACAGTATAACAGATGATTTCTGTTAAATTAACAGAAATCATATTAAAACTGACAGAACTGCTAAAACATGTAACAGTGCAATTTGCTTGTAATTTGTTACTGTAATTCAGTGAGAGCAGTGAAAGTTAAATTACACATTAATATTTAGAAGAACTATACAGGTTAAAAAAACAGATTAGTGAATGAAAAATTCATCTCATTTCTTAACCTGACAGTAAGAAACAGTGTATTTTCAGTGTTCCATAGTTCTTTGATTTTTAAAGCAGTGGGCAAAATGGACGTAACAGCCTCGAAAGAAAGTAGACAGTGGAGGTCACCAGCGTTCCTTACATTCATAATCATAATTGCATTCATTACTTGGAGGTGGTTAGTTCTCTGTATTGTCTCAGGTATCTGAACAAGTCATTGAATTTTGATGAAACTTTGATTTCTTTGAGAACCATTAGGAAATTTTGCAAGCCAAGCCTATTTTTATATTGTATTTTACTAGTTATATTAGTATACATTAAATGTTATTAAGGATGTATAAATAATAAATTCATTCATTCATTCATTCATTTATATTGAGACAGGTCTTGTCTATCGCCAAACTGGAGTGCAATGGTGCGATCTTGACTCACCACAACCTCTACCTCCTGGGTTCAAGCAGTTCTCCTATGTCAGCCTCCCTAGTAGCTGGAACTACAGGCGCGTGCCACCATGCCCAGCTAATTTTTGTAGTTTTAGTACAGATGGCGTTTCACGGTGTTGGCCAAGACGGTCTTGATCTCTTGACCTAGTGATCTGCCCGCCTCGGCCTCCCAGAGTGCTGAAATTACAGGCGTGAGTCACTGCATCCAGCCAATACATTCATTTTAATTAATTGAAATTATGTTTTGATTAAATGCTATGTTGAAACCTCGGAGCCTTTCCGTTTTGTTTTGGCTTGGGTTGGTTTGGTTTGGTTTTTTTGAGACAGGATCTCACTGTCACCCAGGCTGGAGTACAGTGACAGAATCACTGCCAACTGCAGCCTTGACCTCCCTGGCTCAAGCAACCCTCCCACCTCAGCCTCCCAAGTAGCTAGGACTGCAGGGGTGGGCTGCCACGGCTGGCTTTTTTTTTTCTTTGGTATAGAAGAGGAAGTCTGTCTCCAGCTCAGGGTGGTCTCAAGCTCCTGGGCTCTGTGCTCCTCCTGCCACAGCCTCCCACAGTGCTGGGATTATAAGCATGAGACACCACACCCAGCTGAAATCTCAAGTATTTAAAAAAGAAAGCAGAAAAACTTTAAAGACAGACACTTTTCCCACTGCTAGGATTAACTGAAAAGATTTTTAAAGAAGATAGTTTAATGAATAATGACCAAATAAGTCCTGAGAACACTTAAGGTTATATTGTTTACCTTCTCAGTAGCTAAAATGGAATTTTAAGTTGTGATTTCCTATTTCAGAGCTTTTATTGAGAAATATGCGAACTACCAACTTTTGACATGTAATCTGTAAGAAAAATTGAGTATAAAAATGAAAATTTACCATCTATGTTTTATTTTATGATAATTTGAATATTATACTTTCTAAATTATACTGGAAATTTGGCAGTAACATTCAGATTTCATCAGTTTGTTACTTGTTCATTCTATCTTTAATCTGTAAAATGTATATTACTTTTTCCAAAGAAACAGTGAAAAGACTAGGTTAGTATCATTGCTCATACTGATATAAAAAATAATAGGCAGGATTACTTAGCATGCAAAGCATTGATAATCTATGTAATTTGATCATCTAGCATTAGTTAGAGGGCTTTCTTTTGTAAACTGTGATTTATATTTAGATATCATAAGTGCATACCTCAACTTCTCTGTTCCTCTCTGCAGAACAACTGAGTAGTAACTTTTGTTTGTGGATGAAGGTCTAATTAGGGTGTATTAAACATCATTGCAGCAATACAGTCAGTAACATTAAGTGAATGGTTCACCCACATCTGCCCAGCTCAGTTGCTGATTGGTTATATAGCCTTAGACTAGTCAGTTAGTCCTTAGAAAGTCTAGAGTGGGAAATGTGAAGCTTCTTTCAGGTCTGAAATGCTTCATAATTAATGATTTTAAAACTGATATGCTCAGTAAATAACCAAAAAGAATAGTGAGCATAGTTTTCTTCCTCCTCATGAAGAAGCAATATTTTTTAATCACGTGAGATTCCCCACTTGCTTCTCTAGACAGGTTAAGATTGGGCAAAGTGGACTTTCGTAGCAGCAACAGTAGAATAATGCTTGGACATTGAGAATTCAAACATATACAAACACCATCACTGTCTTTAGGGACCTCACTATCTTAAAAACAAGCATTCAGGAAATTAATTATATTGCATTGAAGCAAATATAAGGGTGGGTTCCAAGTGCTCTGGTGACAAAAGGTAGGTAGAATTAACCCTATTATGGTGGCTTCAGGAAGAGTTGACATTTGAGATGTATCTGGACATACGCGTAGCAGTATATCTATTAGAGAAGGAGAGAATGGACCAGACAGGTAAAAGGCATGGAAGTATGAAGAAACTAACACGTGTTGAGGTCACATCTAAAAGTACAGTATTACTAGATTCTATACAAGTTGCAACCTTTGTAATTTTCCTATTGCAGACCCACTCTCTGACTCTGGAGATGGATTGAGTGGGGAACACATAAAATCAGTACAGATATGAGAAGGGACAAGTGTCATCTCAGTCTACCCTGGATAAACACCTCAGCTATTCTGGCCAAGTGATAATAGAAGGCATTTATAATTGTTACAGTTTTATCTGGGAGTTTCCAAAGGTGTGGGTGGTACTTCGCTAGGTATTTTCCTTCCCTTTTAGGGTCCTTAAACCTCCCCTCCCATTTTCTAACTGCCAACTCTTGTATTTGTTCTTTGAATGTGCATCAGCTGTTTTTCATCTGTATCAGATCTTTACTAAGATATAAAGTTAAGGGGGAGTTTGAAGCCCTGGGTGGGGATTTGGGGCAGGACTTTTTCTTGGTAATTTGTTGGGGCGGGGAGGGGGGAAGGAAACATTTGTAATATATTTGTTAGCGTCCTTTACAGCCTCAGTGTCAGTTTTAGTGGTACAAGACTTCATGTGTGAGGAACTTTCTTAACCATTGCCCATATCCTAATCTTCAGCTTTTTGCCAAACAACTCTATACCTAATATTTTCTACCTTCAAATAAGAAAATATAAGACTCCAAGACCATAAATTAAGTTGCCAAAAATCACACATAGGGCCAAAATAACATCCTAATTTAATGTCAAAGACCTTTTTTTTTTTAGTGTTAAAATCTGATTCTTTAATACCTTGATTTATTCAGAAAATGTTTTGCTTAGCATATTAAATTGAAACAGATTTATTCTGTCAATTTTTTCTTACTGATCAAATTTATTTTTGTTTGGCTTTGTTGTTTAAGGACCTACAGTAGTAGGATACCACAGACTTCCCAATTAAGCAAATAATGGTAATGTGCGACAGCTTTTTATTTTATAAGCTTGGAGAAGTTGCTTTTAAGTTCTCAGAATCTCCAGGTTCTGTTTGTAAAAGGGAATCATAATGCCTATCTCAAATGTTACTGTGAGAGTAGTAAGTACCTACTATGTGCATGGTGTATTCTAGATACACCATTCTAGATACTCAGAGTAAATGTTCATTCTTTATTGTATCTAGTTCATACCACTACAGCCTGAAATTTAAAGAAGTTTAGCATTTCATTTTTACCAAATTTTGTTGAAAAGCAAACAAAAAATAAAGTTTGAAGATATAAGAAGGGATAAGTATTATAGTAAAATAAAACATTATCATGTTACCTCCACTTGCGTATGTAATGTATGTGTCTGGCATCTAATTACTACATGGTAAATTGTAGCTCCTGTTGTTGTTCAGAAAGCATTCACTGCAGAAAAACAGTCTATGAAAGGAAGGAGAACTTGATGAATCAAATCTGGCTGCCCCTAGAAAATTCATTCTAATTATTTTTGTCTTAACTCTCAAGAGTCTACGCTTTTTTTTCCCTTTCTTAAATCATTGGTTGAACATCTTTATGGCCCTCTGAAGCATTTCTCAGATGGATAAAAGTTTCTTTGTTTTTTATTCTTTATTTCTTAAGTTGTTGTTAGTATTTCCAAACATAGATCATTTTGTTTTATATGCTGCAGTAGATACAGAATTCTGAGGTAAGAAGCAAGATGCAGCAGAAAAAGTCTTTCCGCAAGGAAAGTAAATACCTAGAAAGATTTGAAATGCCTTCCTAGACCCAAATACCTAAAGTTTTATTCTTGTTCTATGGCATTTGAAAATATCTTTGCATATCAAATAGTAACTCTGCATCAAAATGACGTGTCTTACAGGTTTTGAACGTAACTTGTTTGCAGTTCCGTGCATAGCCTGATGACATGATTATCTGTTTCTTCATCAAATGTCATGCTATCTTTTGTACGTTGTTTTGAAGTGTGTATGTATATATTCCCATAAAAGGTGTTACTGAAATTTCTTGGTTAAACTCTCAAAGTGTAATTTGCCCCATCAAGAAAAATATTTTGTCGAGGCATGGTAACTGTAATCCCCAAAACAGGAGGATCACTTGAACCCAAGAGTTCAAGACCAGCCTGAGCAACCTAGTGAGACCCTGTCACTACAAAAAAAATTAGCCAGATGTGATTGGCACCCCCTGTGGTTCCATCTATTTGGGAGGATCACTTGAGCCTGCCATGTTCACTCTACTGTGCTCCAGCCTGGGTGACAGAGCAAGACTCTGTCTCAAAAAAATTTTTTTTTAATTGCTAACTCTTCTCCGCCAACATAAGGAACTTCATTGTTTCTGACATGAATCAAAGCAGCATAGTCTCTATTTTTGATGCAGACAGATACAGAGTTCAGTGACCTTTGAATTAGTCATTGACTAATTTACAAAGTGATAGGGCCAGGCATAGTGACTCTTGTAATCCCAGTACTTTGGGAGGCCAATGTAGAATTATCCCTTGAATTTATGAGTTTGAGACCAGCCTAGGCCACATAGTGAGACCTTGTCTACACAAAAAAATATTTTTAAAATTGGCCAGATATGGTGATAGGTGCCAGTAGTCTCACCTACTTGGGAGGCTAAGGCAGGAGTATCTCTTGACCCTCAGAGTTCAAGGCTGCAATGAGCCATGATTTTACTACTGCACTCCAGCCTGGGTAACAGAGCCAATACTCTGTCTGTCTCAAAAAAAAAAAAAGTAAGAAAGTGATGCCTTTCTTTCTCTTAAAATTTTTATGGAATTTCATTTTGTTGGGAATGGCTTTTTTTAAAAAATGTGAACTTTAACTCATTTGTTATATTAAATTTGAAAATTTAGGGGTACCCTATGAGACAGGTAGAAACATCTGAGGTGTTCCCAAAACCATGAAGACTACTAGACCATGTCTAATAGTCTAGCATGTCCATGTACATACTAGATAGAATGAGAATATTAGACTACTAGACCATGTCTGATAGTCTAGCATGTCCGTGTACATCCTAGATAGAATGAGAATATTAGACTACTACACCATGTCTGATAGTCTAGCATGTCCGTGTACATACTAGATAGAATGAGAATATTAGACTACTAGAACATGTCTGATAGTCTAGCATGTCCGTGTACATACTAGATAGAATATTAGACTACTACACCATGTCTGATAGTCTAGCATGTTCTTGTAAATACTAGATAGAATGAGAATATTAGACTACTACACCATGTCTGATAGTCTAGCATGTTCTTGTACATACTAGATAGAATGAGAATATTAGACTACTAGACCATGTCTGATAGTCTAGCATGTTCGTGTACATACTAGATAGAATATTAGACTACTACACCATGTCTGATAGTCTAGCATGTCTGTGTACATACTAGATAGAATGAGAATATTAGACTACTAGAACATGTCTGATAGTCTAGCATGTTCTTGTACATACTAGATAGAATGAGAATATTAGACTACTAGAACATGTCTGATAGTCTAGCATGTCTGTGTACATACTAGATAGAATGAGAATATTAGACTACTACACCATGTCTGATAGTCTAGCATGTCTGTGTACATACTAGATAGAATGAGAATATTAGACTACTAGAACATGTCTGATAGTCTAGCATGTTCATGTACATACTAGATAGAATGAGAATATTAGACTACTAGACCATGTCTGATAGTGTAGCATGTCCGTGTACATACTAGATAGATTGAGAATATTAGACTAATAGAACATGTCTGATAGTCTAGCATGTCTGTGTACATACTAGATAGAATGAGAATATTAGACTACTACACCATGTCTGATAGTCTAGCATGTCCATGTACATACTAGGTAGAATGAGAATATTCAAAAGAAAAAAAATACTAAATCCTGAGGGTATCTAAACTGAAGATTTTTTTTAATAGGAAAGAGATGACAACTTCCTGGGACAGGTGGAAATGAATAATTATAAAACTATGATTTAAGAGCTTGCTAGCCATCTGAACGAGTAAGAAAAAGGTTGAGAGTTAGGACTATAGAGAAATCGACACCTCCAATTTTATCCATGAAAATAATAAGATGAGCAGCAAGAAAAATACTCTCTCAGTAGAGAGAGTATTCCTGTGGAAGTCAGCAGGAGGCCAAGATAACAGAGTGTTTATAGACAGTTATCCTGCCCAGCCAGATGCAGTGGTTTACACCTATAATCCCAAAACTTGGGGAAGCTGTGGCGGGCAGGTTGCCTGAGCCCAGAAATTTGAGACCAGCCTAGCCAACATAATGAAACCCAGTCTCTACAAAGAAATACAAAAATTAGCTGGCATGGTGGTGTGTGCCTATAGTCCCAGCTGTTCTGGGAAAGGATTGCTTGAACCTTGGAGGTTGAAATTGCAGTGAGCTGGGATCACAGCACTGCTCTCAAGCCTGGGTAACAGTGAGACCCTGTCTCGGTCAATTAATCATCAGTCAATAAACAGACAATCATCTAAGGCCCTTAAGACTAGCAAGAAATCTACTGATTCTAGAATACATTGTATTTACATGAAGTACCTGTTTCCGCTGAACTTCTTTTTTTTTTTTTGAGACGGAGTTTCGCTCTTGTTACCCAGGCTGGAGTGCAATGGCCCGATCTCGGCTCACCGCAACCTCCGCCTCCTGGGTTCAGGCAATTCTCCCGCCTCAGCCTCCCGAGTAGCTGGGATTACAGGCACGCGCCACCAGGCCCAGCTAATTTTTTGTATCTTTAGTAGAGA
>CM052655.1:779662-808940 GCA_028533165.1 Leontopithecus rosalia
GGGGTTTCACTATGTTGACCAGGATGGTCTCGATCTGTTGACCTCGTGATCCACCCGCCTCGGCCTCCCAAAGTGCTGGGATTACAGGCTTGAGCCACCGCGCCCGGCCTTCCGCTGAACTTCTTGAGTAAACCCTCCAGATCTTGAACATGAGTTAGAATAGGTATTTGATTAGTTCCCTTGGCAAACAGCATAGAGAACACACAGCAACTGTATGTACTTAAGAATTTCTTATTTCGGGCTGTTAGATAAGGTATCTCTATTTAAAGGCTACTGTGATAGGAAATTTCAAAAGTGACTTATTCATTCTCTGTCTTTATAGGTGGTCACACTAGTAGAAAAATCTTAGTATGTAAAGTACATAAATCGATTATCCTATAATCTGTTCCAAATTTATATTCAGTTTACTCATTGAGTGAAAGATTTTCTTCATACATTAATAAGGAATAGCCACTGTTTATGCCGACAGTAACCACTGTTTAGAACAGTGTCAGAATTAACAGTCTTTAATGTGTAGTTCTAAGATGTTCATTTTTGTGAGAAGTCAATAATGTCTTTGATGTAATTTCAAACCAAAAAGCTGAAGGAAGAGTAACCAGTGAGTGAATCCTATGGATCCAATTGTTTGTACTGATACGGCTGTATACAGTCTTACTTGTTATTTGTTATTTTCTCACTTTTCTATTCTTTTTAAAATAAGAAAATGGCTACATTTTATTTACAGGTAGCTTTTACGTTTTACTGAATTTTTGGCTGCTGGTAAGATCTTTGAGACTTCACAAATCAGTGTGTGTGTGTGTGTGTGTGTGTGTGTGTGTGTGTAACTCATGTTTTAATATGTGTATATATAACTCATATTTTTAAAGGATATATAGTTGGATTATGTAAATGCTTTTAGAGTTTAAGGCCACTGTCAGGTGTTCAGCATTAGTAGAACCATTATATGTATTTTTTTTGGCTTTAATTTTTACCTAGTATGATCAAGGATTTTTTTTCAAGTATAAGAAAGAAGGATTAGATTAGGAAATTCAGGTTTTTGTCACCAGGGCTGTTTGGGGCTCTAGATTTCTTTCTAAGTCAGGAAAGGCATTTACATCCATAGTAATTTGCTTACACTGATACTCCCTTTGTAATGATTTTGTTTTGAAAAGCTATTTGTTGTACTTAATATCTTATTCAAGGACTGTGGTGTATGCTCTCTAGCTACATTTGTAGTTAAACTTCTAAGCATTTTAAAAACATTGGTAGTCTCAGGGTGGTTTCTGATTTCTCTATTACGCTTATATTAATTTAACAGATTTCAAAGACATTTTAAAGTACTGACCATTCAAGGGTTTTGTCTTTTTATTATCTATAATTGTTTACTACCTAATCCAGTATCTGTAATGTGCCAACATTTTATCAGTTTTCAAAAATAATTTGGTTCTAGAAATTCTTTTATGTAGAATGTGCTAGAACCAACTTATATCTTTGTTATAGCCTGTATTTCCACTCTTCCTCAATGCATTAGATCAGGGTATATAGTAAATATATTTGGTTTTACACAAGAGCACCCACAAATGATACATAACACATGGGCATGGCTATATTCCAGTAAAACTTCACTTAAGAAAATAGGCGATGGGCCACATTTGACCCACAAACCAAAGTTTCCCAAGCTGCACTAGATTTAAAGAAAAGAAGTATATGTCTAAAGTATATACCTTCTTCGTAAATGTAGATTCAGTGAAAAACAGACCTAAAGAGTTAAAAATAAAATTAAAGACTTCTTAGGCCTGTTCCTTGGTTTTATTAAGATCCATTATCAAGTTTTTTTTTGTTTTGTTTTTTTGTTTTTGAGACAGAGTCTCACTCTTTTGCCCAGGCTAGAAGGCAGTGGTGCAGTCTTGACTCATTGCAACTTCTACTTTCCGGGTTCAAGCTATTTTCCTGCCTTAGCCTCCCAAGTAGCTGTGATTACAGGTGCATGCCAACTTGCCCGGCTAATCTTTGTATTTTTAGTAGAGACGGGTTTCACTATGTTGGCCAGGCTGGTCTTGAACTTCTGACCTCAGTGATCTGTCCACTTCAGCCTCCTGAAGTTCTGGGGTGACAGGAGTGAACCACCACACCCGGCCTCATTACCTGTGTTCTCTAGTCCCTTTATCATTTTCTTAAGGCCCTGGGTTTATTGTATTGACAGACACTTTCCAGGAACATTATTCTAAAATATTCCTAACTAGGATGATGGTAAAGCCTCAGTTTATAAAGTGGGTGCTACAGTGTTGTTACTTTTCTAGAGTTTAAGTGTCACATTAATAATATGCAGGACTTCAAAAGCAGCCTGTGAATAGATATATTAATAATCGGTTATTTGTAACAATTAGATTTAAATTCCAGTCGTTTGTATTTAAATAGTGTGGCTTTGATAGAAGCAATGCTAATAAAATTTTTAACTTAAACTTAGATATATTTGTTCCAGTCACCATCTTCTTTCCTGGTCCAAATCTCTTATAGAACCTAAAGCTGGCCCATGTGCCCAGCAGCTTGGGAGGCCAAGATGGGAGGAGCGCTTGAGCCTAGAAGTTCAAGACCAGCCTAGGCACCGTAGCAAGACCCTGTCTCTACAAACAAACAAACAAAGATAAAGAAAAACACATTAGCTGTGCATGGTGGTGGGTGCCTGTAGTACTAGCTACTCACTGAGAAGGCTAGGGTTGGAAGGATGACTTAAATCTCAGAGGTTCAAGTTGTAATGAACTGTGATTGCACCCCTACACTCCATCCTGGGTGACAGAACGAGATCCTGTATCCAAACAAACAAACAAAAAAACAGAAGAACCTAAAGTTAAAGATAGTTGCTAGCAGCAGCTTGGGAATCAGTTCCAACCCAAGTATGACTGTGAAACAGATTCTTTTGAATCATGTGACATGTTTCTGATCTAAACATAAAACCTTCATACAAAAATTAAGAATATCTTCCATCCCTGTAAAATTCATTTTTTCAATATTAATCTCTATGAATTTAAGTAAATTTTATATGGTTCTTATGTAGTTCCCTTTTTTGCTCTTAGGAGGCTAGTATTAATAAAAATAGGCTGGGTGTGGTGGCTCACACCTGTAATCCCAGCCCTTGGAAAGGCTGAGTTGGGTGGATTGCTTAAGGTCAGGAGTTCGAGACTGGCTTGACCAACATAATGAAATCCCATCTCTACTAAAAATACGAAAATTAGCTGGGCCTGGTATGGCATGCCTGTAATCCCAGCTACTTGGGAGGCTGAGGCAGAAGAATCACTTGAATCTAGGAAGAAGAGGAGGTTGCACTGAGCCAAGATCAAGATTGCGCTATTGCACTCCAGTCTAGGCAATGAGATCGAAACTTCATGTCAGAAACAACAACCATGACAAAAATAATAACTGAGAAAACTAAAAGTTGTGTGACTTGAGCTTGTTAATTTTATAAAGAGTCACACTCAACAGTATTTAAAATCATGGTTTTCAGTATCTTTTCCAGTATTACAAAAGATATTTTAAAATTTCAAAAATCAGGCCGGGCGCGGTGGCTCACGCCTATAATCCCAGCACTTTGGGAGGCCGAGGCGGGTGGATCCCAAGGTCAAGAGATCGAGACCATCCTGGTCAATGAGGTAAAACCCAGTCTCTACTAAAAATACAAAAATTAGCTGGGCACGGTGGCACGCGCCTGTAATCCCAGCTACTCGGGAGGCTGAGGCAGGAGAATTGCTTGAACCCAGAAGGCGGAGGTTGTCGTGAACCAAGATCATGCCATTGCACTCCAGCCTGAGTAACAAGAGCGAAACTCCGTCTCAAAAAAATAAAATAAAATTTCAAAAATCAGTAACTTAAATGAGAATTAGAAAAATTATTTGCTACTAGTATGGGCTCCATCTAGTAGATTCCCAGTGAGGAGAATATTAATCCCTTCTGTCAAAACCAGTAAATATATATTAAGTCCTTATTGTGAATTAAAAACTCTCTTAGGAATTTAAATGGGAGTAAAATATGGACCCTGCCTTCAAGATTCTTATAGTCAAAAGATAACTTTGTCCTTTGGGGGAAAAATACTTTTTTTTTTTTTTTTTTTTTTTTTTTTGGAGACAGAGTCTCACTCTGATGCCCACGCTGGAGTACAGTGGTATGATTTTGGCTCACTGCAACCTCCACCTCCTGGGCTCAAATGATCCTCCCACCTCAGCCTTCCAAGTAGCTGGAACTACAGGCACGTGCAACCACAACCGGCTAATTTTTGTATTTTTTGTAAAGACACGGTTTTGCCATGTTGCCCAGGCAGGTCTCAAATTCCTGGACTCAAGAGATCCACCCACCTTGGCCTCCCTAAGTGCTGGGATTACAGGCATGAGCCACTGTGCCCAGCCTGGAAAGAAAGAACTTAAAAAAAAAATGTTTTTGAAACAGGATTTCAGTCTGTGGCCCAGGCTGGAGTACAGTGGTGCCATCATAGCTCACTGTGGCCTCAAACTCCTGCGCTCAAGCAGAGAGGCAGTCCTCCCACCTCAGCCTCCTGAGTAACTGGGAATACACATGCTACTACACCCAGCTACATTTTCTCTTTTTTGTAGAGAAGAGGTTTTGCTGTGTTGCCAGGGATGGTCTCAAATTCCTGGCCTCAAGTGATCCTCCCATCTCAGCCTCCCAAAATGCTGGGGTTATAGACATGAGTCACTGCGCCCAGCCCAAAATGTTTTTTGTTGCATAATTGTTGTTCTCCAGACATATGATGTAGTATTCAGGAAATGCTTTTTGAATTAAAGGGATAAAAATAAGGACTACAAGGCCATTATTTTTTGTATCTGTAATAGGAAACATCACCGTTAATGACTTCCTGCTCTAAGCTATACTTTATAACTTCTGATTGTTCAAACCTTCAATATGTTAACTGGCTTTCTTTGTACAAGGAACTGAATTATTTATCTAATTTCTCCCATCAATTATGCAGTTAATTCCTAGTTACCAAAATAGGAGTATTTTACCAAAAACAAAACAAAAAGCAGGAAAATTACAGGTAATTCAGCCATCAGCATTAATTTTACATTGTTTTAAGATGACCTATTATAAAAATATAGGGCCATGGTACTCACGTGACAGAAAAGTGTGGAAAACCACAATACAGGAAATCTTCTAAAGAAAATGGTTTCTTTGACATAAATGTGAAACAGAGATAGTCTTACATAATATTTCTCTTACTACAGTTGTCTTCAAGAATTTAACCATTGTCCTCACCTATGTTGCTGTTAACTTTGTCTAAACCACCTTTATCTCTCTTTCTCTCTCTCTTTCTTTCCTTCCTTTCTTTCTTTCTTTCTTTCTTTCTTTCTTTCTTTCTTTCTTTCTTTCTTTCTTTCTTTCTTTCTTTCTTTCTTTCTTTCCTTTCTTTCCTTTCTTTCTTTCTTTCTTTCTTTCGTCTTTCTTTCTTTCGGAGACAGAGTCTCCTTCTGTCACCAGGTGCCAGGCTGGAGTACAGTGTCGGGATCACAGCTCACTGCAACCTCCACCTCCCAGGTTGAAGCAATTCTCCTGTCTCAGCATACCAGGTAGCTGGGACTACAGGCGCACGCCACCACACCCAGCTAATTTTTGTATTTTGGGTAGAGACAGAGTTTCACCATGTTGGCCAGGATGGTCTTGATCTTTTGAGCTCGTGATCTGTCCGCCTTGGCCTCCCAAAGTGCTGGGATTACAGGTATGAGCCACCTCGTCTGGCCATCTCTTAAATTATGACAACAGCTTTCTTTACAACTAGTCTTCCGGTTTTATTTTTTCTTTTTCTTTTTTAATACAGGAAGACCCTTTTAAAATCTAAGTCAGATAATATACTCTTCTGCTTAAAATCCTCTAGTAGCTCCCCTTATTGTAAAATCAACTTCTTTAAAAATGGGTTACAAGATCCCTGCTACCTCTCAGACTACCCCTCCCTCACTTCACTCTAGCTACACTGTCCCTTTTACTGCTTCTTAAATATGTCAGGCACACTCCTACCCCAGGGCGTTTGCATTTACATTTCTCTCTCGTGGAACACACTTTCCCTAGTAGCTGAATGGCTGCTTTCCTCTTTGATTGCATGTCACTGTGTCAGTGAAGGTCCTTTGTGACCGTCCTATATAAAATGTCAGCACACCCTAGTATCTCCTCACTCTTTTCCTGATTTTTCTCTGTAGTACTTCATACCATTTGATATGCCCTAATTTATTTATTCTTTATCTGTATTACCCAGGAACAACATGATAAAGCAGGAATTTTATTTATGTTGTTTTTATTGCATCTGCAGCACAGAGGTGCACAACAGATAATAACTCTTTGTTGAATAAACGAACAAAGTCAAATGAATTGCAGTACAGCCATACTTCTTTCTGGACCATGCTCAGCTGACTCAGAGAAGGTATAAACTACATACTAGATATCTGAGTTATCTTCAGGAGATAACTGCCTAACTGTATATTTTAACTCACTGTATTATAAAACGTATAACATAGTTTGTAAGTACTTTTTGGGGAGGAAAAGAGAGAGCTCCAGTTTTCATAAGAAATGTAAAAGTCTTTCAGTAGCAAAGAACACTGTAGTTATTTCTTTTTACATGGAGAGTGTGCCCCTTGGTTAACTACATTAGAACTAGGAAGTCATGCCTTTGTGTTCTGATGTGAGGTCTTAGCATTAGAAGATGGTGTTCTTAAATTCATATAATCTTTATTCCCATTTTAACAACAGTAACACAGTTTGAACCTTTTATGTAAAAGAACAACCATTTCAGTGTGAAATTACCAATGTTATGCCAAGGAAGAGTCCTCAATATCACGCCCCTATAAAGTCACTCTAGTGTTGCCACCCTTTTTTCACCCTTTACTCTCTATCCTGTGCACTTTCCAACCTACATATTCATTACAGCCGCATTTGTTTATAATAATAGTCTTTTTTACTACTCCACCAAATTCTCCAGCCGAAAGGAGAGCAAAAAACGAAATCATAGATAGGCACTGCATCTTTATTACAGAATAGTGCAGGAGCCACACCCCACTCACTTAAGCTGAGCTCCCACATTGACTCCTTAACTCTGTTGCTTGCTAAAATTATAACAAAGCCATATCTGGAGAGGGTTATGTATTATTTGAAGGACGTATCCACAAACATTTTGTTTTGCAGATGATGCTTTATTAAACCTAAAATATCTGACTTGTAGCATATTACTGAGAAACCAAAGTTGTTTTTGAGTAAATTAAACAATGAAAAAGTTAGGTGAGAGTTGTTACCTCTTGGTAAGATGTCACTGCATTTCTTTATTTTGTTTTACCATTTTGTTCTAGATACTACATACCTTTTAAGAAAGATAGCAGGGCCGGGCAGTGGCTCCCACTTCTAATCCCAGCACTTTGGGAGGCTGTAGTGGGAGGATTCCTTGAGCCCAGGAGTTCAAGACCAGGCTGGGCAACAAAGTGAGACCTTGTGTCAGTTGTACTTAAAAAATAAAATAAAAAGAGAGATGATAGTTTTAAATGAACATATTACTAGGAAATGGAGTTACATATCTAGCCTCTTAGATAATTCATTTCCTGGCATAAATGTTATTAGAATACAAAGCATTTGGACTCCTGTCTGAGAATTGAGAAGTTGTAATTATGTTTTTATATTCCTTTCTTGGTTCAGCGTTTCATTTCATGTGAGGTTTTAGATATTTAATTATGCCTCTTGCAGATATGATTATAAAAATACAATATAAGGTTGGGCATGGTGGCTCACACCTGTAATCCCTACACTTTGGGAGGCCAAGGCTGGCAGATCACTTGAGGCCAGGAGTTCAAAGACCAATGTGGCCAACGTGGCACAACCCTGGCTCTACTAAAAATACAAAACCTAGCCAGGTATGGTAGCGCACACCTGTAATTTCATCTGCTCTGGAGGCTTAGGCACAAGAATGCCTTGAGCCTGGGAGATGGAGGTTGCAATGAGCCAAGATTGCATTAGTGCATTCCAGGCTGGACAACAAAGCAAGACTTTGCCATAAAAAAAAGAGAGAAATAGGTGTGGACACCAGGCATCATCTATGCCAGTGGGTCACAACTTGAATCTTGAATCTTGAATACAAGAAGATCCAAAATATAGCAGAAACACCTAACAAATTCTGTGAATTCTGTAGTTTACTGAAATAAAATGGCAACCTAACATGAGATTTCTTTCACTGGAATTATTTCAGCTCAGCACAGCAGTGCTTCATTGACCTTTTAATCTGAAGTTCCTGAACTACAGTTACATGGCTTTGAGTTTTCTTTTTTGTTTTTGTTCATTTTTTGCTGTTGTTGTACTTCTAGAGACAGGTTATTTCTCTGTCACCCTCACTAGAGTACAGTGACACAATCATAGCTCACTGCAGGCATGAACTCCTGGGCTGAAGTAATCATCCCACCTCAGTCTCCCAAGTAGCTGGGATTACAGTCGCACATGACCACACCCACTGAATTTTCAAACTTTGTGTAGAGATAGAGTCTTGCCATGTTGCCCAGGCTCGTCTCAAACTCCTGGGTTGAAGGGATCTGCCCACTTCAGCCTCCCAGAGTGGTAGGTACAGGCACAAGTCCCCATACCCAGCCTTGATTTTTCTTTTTAAGAGAGAAAAATAGTCATCATAATGGAATTTAAAAAACAGTTTGGGAGACAGAAATCTTTCAAAATGGGAATTCAGAGTTTTGGGATGGAATACATAATAAAATGTTTTATTAGTGGTGAAATGGCTAGAAAGTGTTTGGCCTAGTTTACTACCTGAATTTTACAGAAATGGAAAATTAGGCTCAGGAAGAGCCAACGGCCTACCCTAAATTCTCATGCCTCTTGAGAGGCAGAGCTGACACTGGATCCCTATCTCCTGACTCCCAGTTTAGTGCTCTTTTGAGTTACAAGATATAACTCCATAGTGTTCTGGGACCTGAGTAGCGCGTCTTATATTACATAGAATATTAATGAATGATAAGGAGAATACTTCTGCCTTGCTGGATACACATGTGCTACAGCTACATAGAACAAGTAGCTTAACAAGTTTCTTCCAAGTTTTGTGTCTGTTTAGGAACACTTGTTATTGTTAGGAATAGTGGAGCATACCAAATACTGGTGATTTTATTCTTCTTAGATGTGTTTTCAAATTTTTAATTGCATTTTAGGTTTTGGTGTACACGTGAAGAACATGCAAGATAGTTGCATAGGTACACATGTGGCAGTGTGATTTGCTGTATTTGGCTTTTGTTGAGAATGGTCACCAGAATTTAGCAATGAGAAACCATGCTTAAAAGATAGGTCTTTTTTTTTTTTTTGAGACAGAGTTTTGCTGTTGTTACCCAGACTGGAGTACAATGGCACCATCTCGGTTCACGGCAACCTCCGCCTTCTGGGTTCAAGCAATTCTCCTGCCTTAGCCTCCCGAGTAACTGGGACTACAGGTGCGCACCACCATGCCCAGCTAATTTTTGTGTTTTTAGTAGAGATGGGGTTTCACCTTGTTGACCAGGATGGTCTGGATCTCTTGACCTCGTGATCCACCCGCCTTGGCCTCCCAAAGTGCTGAGATTATAGGCGTGAGCCGCTGCGCCCGGCCAAAAGATAGGTCTTTTCATAAATTCAAGATCTATATGATTTCTTCTAGTGAATATAGCAAAAATTAGCTTTGCTCTTATACTTTATCACAAATGTGAAGTAGGATGTTTTGACAGACTCAATATTTAAGTATTTAGAGGTAGGAAGTGTTAACATTTTGCTACCACTAGCAAGAATTTTTCTTAAATAAAACTATAGATTAGGGACCAAAAAGGACTTAGTGTATAAGTTATTTACAGTTTTGGATTACAGATTCTTGAAATGGTTCTGGGTTAAGATGCAGATCTTACTTCTGGTCTTTTCAAAAATAAATTTGAGGGCTGGGCGCGGTGGCTCAAGCCTGTAATCCTAGCATTTTGGAAGGCCGAGATGGGTGGATCATGAGGTCAAGAGATCGAGACCATCCTGGTCAACATGGTGAAACCCCATCTCTACTAAAAATACAAAAATTAGCTGGGCACGGCACGGTGGTGCGTGCCTGTAATCCCAGCTACTCAGGATGCTGAGGCGGGAGAATTGCCTGAATCCAGGAGATGGAGGTTGCGGTGAGCCGAGATCGCGCCATTGCACTCCAGCCTGGGTAACAGGAGCGAAACTCCGTCCGAAAAATAAATAAATAAATAAATAAATAAATATTTAAAATAGAATATCTTGGTGCTGGTCATAAATTGAAAGGATCTGGAGTTTTCCAGCTCAGAAGAAAAAAAGATGCACAGGCCAAAAGATAAAACAAAAACCCAGTGGCACTTCCTTCAAGGAACAGATAATCTGACCCAAGACATCATATTGACAAAAATTATTTACCTTTACAGATGATTTTAAATCATAACTTTGTTTGCCTACAGTTTTGCTTCGTTGTTAGATTGCCTAACAAGTCAATAGCGCAAAGTCTGTGTCAGTCTTGAAAGCTCTTCAGAGGTACTGGTTTATTGAGGAATTTAAAAACCTGGGGGTCATCCTCATAGTTTTTTTAATGTGTGCATACACACACCATTAGGCAGTCCTGTGATTATAGAGCCATCTGCAGGAAAATTATCAAGTTGCAACATAGTTAATGATTCTCTTACTGTGTTATTTCAAGTGGTAAATGAGAAGTGACAAACTGCAATTCACATGGGAAGGCCAGGGAAAGAAAGGGATAGCCAAGAGATATGGGGTCGGGGGGACCCCCCTCTTTAATTTTTCAAAAAAAAAAACTGCTTTGTCATCATGAGTTTGTGATCAAAAGAAACATGCAATTTGCTTCAGATTTTGCATATTCTCAGTAATTATATAGTTCAGTCTCATTTGAAGGGTTATCTAATGATTGCCTTTTAGAAGCTTTGTATGATCTGTCAGTTCTGTTCATGTTGATGTTGGAGGGATACTATTTATTCACCTCAGAAAAAGATTTATTTGCTTTTTCCTCCAGGAGGTAAGGCTGTTTTTACTTATCTTCATTATAGTCATATGGTTGTCAAAAGGAAATTAATTGTTCTTTTGTCTTAAAAATGCAGTTTACAGAGGTTCTTGTTTCCATCGGCTATGTAGATAGGTGTTTTCTATTTTGTTCATCATTAAGAATTTCTAAAACTCAATTTAAACATGAGATATTTGTAAAGAAACAGACATCTGATATTCTCTATCTGAGACAGATGCTATTTTATGAATTTTAGTATATGTCTTTATACTCTGTTGAGAAATGTATGTTTATGTGTGTTGATATCCAAATAAATTGTTTACCAGTGCTCAGGCTAATCTTTAATGTCCACTGGTTATTGGTTTGGTTAAGAGTTTGGTAATCACAATTAAGGCTTAATTGGAACAGTTTTTTCATGGAGTGTCACTTGAGTAAAGATCACAAAATCAAGTCTTTGATTTTTAAGCTTTTCATACAGTGGAAAGATTGTAATTAGAAACCTTTTTACGGATAGACTGGGTATCAGCAAGATGGGAGTGATTGTTGAATTAGAAATGCACTATTGATTTTAGTTCAATAACACTATTAACTTTAAATAATATGCATTGAATGCTAGTGGATTGATTTGAAAAGGATGCATTATTTCACTGGAGTTTTATATTCTTGATTTCTTTCTTGCAGAAGTAACTTCTCAAATGTGAGGATATTAGAAAAACAACTTCTGAACATTTAGAAATGACTTTACTTACAAAGTAGTATATACTAGAAGAAAAGTCTGTAATATAATGTTCAGATATAAAACCTGGAATTTTGATGTCTGACTTAATTAGCAAGGCTAACTGAAATACTGCACATTTAAGAGACAGCATTCATTCACACGTCATCTCTTTACAAGATAAATAAGGGAGAAGAGGCATTGAGGAAGGTTCCTTGGCTTTGAACTTGTCCAGTTATAGATTCTCTCACTTATTATCCTCTTAAATCTATCCTCACCCCTACCTCCCTTGCAGCCAGTAATTTATTATTTACTGAGTTCATCCTTTAGGAAAGTATAGAGTTCATTTGTAGAGTTATTCATGTGTCAGCTTTTAAGTTTGGCTTCGTTTATTACTCTGAAAGTCTGTTTTCCAAGATTTGATTCACTTAGAAATAATGTTGAAACTGAAAATAAGGAATCTTATAAGTGGGTTTTAGGTTTACTTTTCCAGCCAGATCTTCTGGCTTTTGGGACAGTGGAATGTTGCCTGTTTGTTTTAGAAGAATATACAGTAAAATTAACCACTAACTGGCCTGTGTTAACTAATTCCAGATACATAATTCACTTCAAATAAAAATTTTCTTTTGAAAACTATTTTGAATTTAATGTAACCTTTTGAAATATTCATGCTTAAGGATCATTTAAAAATAGCTATAACTTATAGTGATCCAAATATCAGGATAAAAATTAGCTAATAAAATCAATACCGATGGCTCTCCAAGGAAGATCTATTTCCCAATCAACAGAAAAGTAAGACGGAAGAGGGAAGTTTTGTATGAAAGCCTGGAATTTAAACTGAAGTTTCCAAAGAGCTCTTACTTGGCAGACTTTTTTTTTTTTTTTTTTTTGAGATGGAGTTTTGCTCTTGTTACCCAGGCTGGAGTGCAATGACGCGGTCTCGGCTCACCACAACCCCCACCTCCTGGGTTCAAGCAGTTCTCCTGCCTCAGCCTCCTGAGTAGCTAAGGCACGCGCCACCATGCCCAGCTAATTTTTTGTATTTTTAGTAGAGGCGGGGTTTTACCATGTTCACCAGGATGGTCTCGATCTCTTGACCTCGTGATCCACCCGCCTCGGCCTCCCAAAGTGCTGGGATTACAGGCGTGAGCCACCACGCCCGGCAGACTTTTTTGAAAACATCTTTTCCTAAATCGTAAAGAAGTAATTTGCTTAGGCAAAGCACATTATGGCTTTTTTCTTTGCCTAGTTTGGGTCTGTGCTTAGTGAACTGGAATAGCAACAAACATAACATCCTGTTAACATTTGGGATGAAAAGGCATGTTTGAAAATTAATGCAATGCAATAACCTTTAAACCAGGAATCATCATTTTGCTAATAAAATATGTATGACTCCAAGATATGTATTATTTCAGGTTCCTCTGGCATTTTCGTTAATTATTTTGCCAGCGCGTATAATAATTTCTATTTTGCTGTAAAACTTGGTGATTTTTCATATTGTTGAACTAGGTGACATGAATATTGAGTCAGATCACATAATCTTAGAATTACACATAAGTGATTATGTAGAATTGTAGGTGGAAACAATTCAGGATAAAAAGTACATGACAGTTCAGAACTCCTGTGCAGGCTGCACGCCTGTCTGAAACAGATTTAAAAATTGGCCCTGTCTCCAGCTGACTCATTTTGTCATACTGAGTCACAGGATTAACCCTTGACATGTTCCTTTAAAAAAAAAAAAAGCAAAGATTAAACAACTGCATTGACTAAAGCAGGACTTGATCCGTCTATATGCATTTTTTTCCTGTAATATGATTCTCCTTAGGAAAAGAAATTTGCGACAGCTGTTGCATAGATCAAATTAATTTTTAAAAATTTGGGGAGCAGAGAAAAAATGTTTTACTATAGAAGGTAATTTATAATTGCAATCAAGCAAATGACCATCTACATCAAAGAGTTGTAGTTTTGCGGGGGGGGTAAGGCATACTTCAAGAAAGATGCTATACTGGAGCGACAAACTTAAAAGACTTTTCCATAGTATTCAAGTAGCATATGGAGGCATTTTATTTGGATTACCACCAGTTTTCTTAATGATTTACTGTTTTTGAAGAATGAGTTTTTAATATCATACAGCTATAGATACAGGCATGGTTTTTTTTAATGTTTTTATATCTACCCATAATTTAGGCAGTAGTGTATACCAAGTGACTATGATATATATTGGCAGGGGAGGTGTTACCTACACATGTACAAGTTTTATATTTATGTTTTTGAGAGGAATAATGAAAAGTAGAAGCAAAAGCTTTTAATTAGTTACTCAACTCTCTTTAGAAATTATGTTTCATATTCAGGTTTCATGTTTAACAGTAAATCTTACCTAGGTGTTTAGTAAACTTATTTTATTAGGTTGGTGCAAAAGTAATGGAGTTTTTTCAGTTTTGTTTTCATTAAAGAAGCTTGATTATACTGTTTGGCTTTTACACTGAATTTCTTTTTTATCTGAATGTATGTTTATTCTCTTTAGATTATCATATAATTGCCTCTAAAAACTCGTGATAAAAATATTAAAATTTTCAGTGTGCTTTAATAACCAAGGTTGTTTAGTTGGGTACTATGCTGTTTGTTTTATCAGACAGCATAGTACCCTCTGTTTTTTGCCAGGCATCAGAGAAATGGGCTTAACTGTCATAGGTGGATGTTATTTAACCAATATAAAAAGATTTTCTCAGATTGGAGCAATTATAAAATGTTGAGGCTCTTCTTTCTATTCCTCCTCAATTTCTATTGAAAAGTAAGTTTTATTAATGATTAATAAAGGAAATTTTTTATTTGATTTTGTTTGATTTTCCTTTTTTTCTGTTTTGAGAATAGTTAATCTGTCAGTAGAGAAAGACTGTGTATAAAAGACTAAAATTTACTTGAATGGTTTTAAGGCGTGCTATTGTTAATTGTAAATCAAAGCTTTATACACAGTTCTCCAAGGATTGAAATGGGTCTTTGTGGTCTCTCAGGAGGGAGGAAGTTACAAACCACTCTGCAGACTGGCATTTTAATAGTCTGCTGTACAGCGATGTTCTTTTGCAGCTGCTGCTTACCCCTTTCTATATCTGGAGAATGTGGGGAGGTTTTATTGTTGTTCCAACACTATATCAGCTTTTAAAACATTGTGAAGTTAGTTGGTCTTATTGTCTGATTTAGTTTTAGTACTGTAATTTGATCAGTATGTTAATAAAAATGGGGTTTTGGGGGGAAAGGGGGGTCCTTTATAGTATATTCCTAGAATATTTCATAGAGGTTTTCTGCTTCATAAAAGGTACCTTTAAAAAAAAGTGGCATGCCCCCTTTTGCAGCTTGTGAGCTCTGCTCTGATTAATACAATCCCTTTAGAACCTACAAGTCACAAAGAGATAATACAAAGAGATTTTGATGAAGGGAAATGAGACAAAAGGGAAAGTTGCTATTCTGTTCTTCCAGGTTATAATTACAGAAAAGAACTATGGGAAAACATGTAAATAGCAAAATGTGTCTGCGTGAGAGACAGCTTTTAAAACCTTTTGACTTCAAAGTATGAGTTAAAAATATCTGTAAGACATTTATTCCCACACTGATTATTTTTCCTTTCTGAGAAATGTAAGCATTAACATAAAAATATGAATATACAAAGTATTAAGAACAATAATAAACTTGGATCAAAGATTTCTAGGAAACTAGTTTATTCTTTCATACTTTATATGAAGAAAAAAACTTTTGTGGATTTTTTTTAAGAGCAGTTCTGTTGTAAGATTATAAACTTGTAATTGGTGTATGAGGAAATCAAGGGGCTTTATAACTGAAAATCTGTATTATTAAATGTTTCCATTTTAAAAATAGGTAATTTATTTTCAAGATAATCTGTCTGATTTTTGGACTAAACTTTTTAATAAAATGTGTTCCTTTCAACTTTCCTCAATACAGTTGTTGTAACTTAAAGTACGTTTTGTTCTAGTTAGTGAAGAGGTACTTACACGATGGTCTCCTTTCTCCAGGAAGTGATTTTTTATACAAGGCTTAACTGTCTAGATCCTTCTTATTATACATGATTCAGTGTTTCCAATTCCTGATTACTTGATCGTGTGTTTAGCAAAGTTGAAACAACTTTAGACCATGCCAGATGGTAACACTGGAGGTGTAACAAGCTAGGTTTCTCTGCCACAAGTGCTCTAATTTAGTAAAAGTAAAAACAGATTAGCCGAAAATCTGTCATTGCCTTCCTTTGTGTGTACGCATGTATATATATGACAAAACTAAAATTCCTTGGGTTATTTTTATTCAGGACATTTCTCTTTACTTAGCACTTGGAAATGACTTGTATTTTTTTAATACCTCAGATTTTGTCTTATTGGTTGGTATCCTCCACCAATGCAAGGACTTGATGGAAATTGAAAGAGGTTACTTACAGCATAAACCCTCCCTCTGTGCTCTGTGAGTTGGTTCAGCCCTATTTTGCATAAGTTCCTTTTGAGTAGATCCATGTGTGGATGCATAGTACTGAAGACTTACTCTCTTAGCCTGTGTGGATGTATGTCTTGGAGAGAAGCTGTGTGCATTAGCTACAAATAGTAACATTTTCAAAATCAACATGTATTGTGCTTATCCTGTCCCTGGAATGGGCAGCAATTCTTTGATGTATTACTACAATGGGAAAACGGTAAGCCTTTCTCTTTGTTCATATAGCTTCTAACTGACTTGTTTAATGGAAAGCTGTGTCGATTAATTGCTTTTTACTAAAACCTGTGAAGTTTTGTCTTTTCCTTTTTTGTAATGTGTTAGATTGTAGATTTTTTTTTTTTTCTTTTCCTTTTTTTTTTGAGACAGAGTGTTGCTCTGTCGCCCAGGATGGAGTGCAGTGGCTCGATCTTGGCTCACTGAAACCTCTGCCTCACAAATTCGAGTGATTCTCCTGCCTCAGCCTCCCTAGTAGCTGGGGTTAGAGGCACCCAGCACAACGCCTGGCTAATTTTTGTATTTTTACTAGAGACAGGGTTTCACCATGTTGGCCAGGCTGGTCTCAAACTCCGGACCTCAGGTGATCCTCCCACCTCAGCCTCCCAAAGTGCTGAGGTTACAGGCGTGAGCCACTGCGCCAGGCCTAGATTGTAGATTTCTTTAGAAGTGGTGTCAGTAAAGTCCTTTGTGCTACATAGGACATAGTTGTTGTTGGCTTTTGTTTTATTTTTCAGATAGTGTAGAAAATAAACTTGAATTTGTGAGTTATTATTAGTCTGATATCTTTACTAACGATGAGCTTGGAAGTACATTTGTTTTTATGTTTTTGTATATTGTAAACAAATCTTTATGTAAAATATGTATATACACACATATGTATTGAGAATTATTTGTTGCTTTGTAGATGGAAGGAAAAGATGAAAGTCATCTAGGATATTCATAAAAATAACAAGTATGAAGCTCTGGTAATGATTAGGGAAGCAGTCAGCTAGTAAGGGCCGTATTTCCTGTTTGGAGTTTCAGGTCCAGAGCCTGACTTTTCTGGGATACCATCTGTTTCCAATCAAACTAGAATTTTGACCTTGTGTGGATTCATGAAATAAATCACTATTTTTTAAAAGAATGCATTTATACATTTTCCAAAGAATGCACTGTACTTCTGGTTGATTTATAGGAAGCACATGACTAGGTGTTTTAAAATAATGCTTTTCTGTATTGCTAAACAAGAATTCTATTCTTTAATTACCTAGTATTAATAATTTACTTTGTTTCTACAAAAAAAAATTTTTTTCCAGAGGATTCTGTGTATTCTAAAAAGAGAGTAAACTCTGAAAGATTTAGTGGGAGCTATCTTTGTGAGATACTTGATAAGTATTATTAAAATGTACACTAATGAGTTACAGTATTGGTTTATGTCATAAATTCAATATTTTCTTTCTGAATTTTTCAAAAATAATTTTTCCCTCAGTTGTGTTATGAAAATGTTAATGTTTTAAGTTACAGAGAAGATTCAGTTGTTATTTTTTTCAAATAGGCTTAAAATTAGACATGCTTGTCTCTTCCCTTTTTTATCACTTGGAAATGTTTTAAAGTAGCCTATGGCTACAACTAGGGTACTGAGAACTAATCAAAGCACGTTTTCATTCACTGACTGCTTTAGTAAGGACTTTGTGGACTGGGCCAGTGTTTAGTTATGAACTTTTCGGTAAGCTTTCAAAAAAGATAATAAGCCAAAATATCTTTAAACTCAGTAAAAAGTATATGTTCAAGCTGCCCATATAAGCAGAGCTTTGGATAATGTGAGGGGTAGATTTAGATGGATGAGTGAAATTTTTTAATCTTTATATAATTTTCTTGCCTGCTGTCTTTCACATGTGAAAATAATTTTCTTTTGTTCTGAAATTAAGCAAAACAGTCTGAAGATGGTATGTGGGTGGGGTGTGCATGTATAAGTTCAGTAAAATTAATTGTGTAGGACCCTGAAACAGAATAACTCAAAGTGTGTTTAGATTTTATTCTTTCGAAAGCACAGATTATTACATTTCTCTTTGTTCTACATTGGGAGGGGGGTGGAGGGAGCTTTGATAGTGGTATTTCCAGTCTTATGGTGGTTGGCATAGCTGATATAGTGGAGAAGTGTGGCCTGGAAAAATTGATAGCCTGTGCCTAATACAGGTCAAAGGTGACTTTTACGTTCTGGAAAAATATATGAAGAGATAATATGTTGTCTTAAGTCCTCCAAATCATAAGACCCTGGACTTCTATGATTTTTATTTTTACCCACCTCTAGTTTTTAAAATTATTCACTAGTAATTAAAAATTATTAGCAACATTATTATTTTGTGATGACTTCAGTTTTCTTCAACAAGAAAATCCAAGATTATATAAATGTATCATTTTAGTGTATATTGGGAAATATCTACCTGTCATTGCGTCAAAGTAAAACTAGCATTTTCATTAACATCTTTAGACTCTAAGTGAAATAAACTTCTTCACTTAAGTTATGGAATTTTAATATACTTCTTGTGAACAGGTTAAATTTAAACTCTTTAATCTCATTTTATAGATTTATTTTTAAATGATAGAACAAATTAATATTTTAGAATGCTGATAGGTTCACGTTGATTCATTTTTAACATCTCACAGGTTTTATGAGAGCGTGACAAACCCTAAGTGGTCCTGGTCTTAAACAGAAAGCTTTCTTTCCCTTTTTTCCAGTTTTTATTTTTTAGTTTTCGAGTTGATTCCATATGTTTAAGGGTATTTCGAATCTTTAATAAAACTCAACAAACTCTAGACAAAGACCAAAGAACTTTTTAAATATTGTATTACCTGAAACTATATGGCCAGTATTGTATTGTCAGTTATTTAACAGACTTGGGCATATAGGTGTAGAAAAGAAAAGCCGAAAATGTGAACGCTGTTTTTCCTACTGCTTAAAAAAAGAGGGGGTTAATGTTTTGTATGATATGTAATTTTTGTGTAGCTGTATTCTGTATCATGTTGTAAGGTCATTAAAAACTATTTTGCACCTTATACTGTTTTGTGATTTAAAAAATAGGAGAGAATAATGGATTTCTGAGATTCCTTCTTTATAAAGAACTCTTCCTACATTCAGTTTTCTTGTTGATTTAAATAAATTTTGTTCTGTACACAGAAACTCAGAAAAGTCTTGAGAGCAAAGGAAAAAAAAGTTTTGGGGCAAAAAGGATTCCCATGTCTTTTTTACCTTTAAGACTGTGGACTGCCTTCCTCCATTTTTCTGCTTAGCCTCCATTTTTATTGGTTTTGGACTAAAGACGCTACAGAGTATTCCAGGTATAAAAATTGTCACACAGACATGATGGCCTTTTCAGTGTATGCAGAAATTATTTTAATCTTTTGAAAACAATACAGAAATCCAAGTTTTAAAACTGAAACTAGAAACACATTTTGAATATTAAGTAAGATTCTTTGAATGGAATCTGGAAAAAACAGAAAGGAACTAACATGACTGTAAGGGCTGTTCTGTGCCAGGAACTGGGCTGGGACCTTTATTTATCTCATTTAATTTTCACACCCACTCTGTCATTTAGCTGTTACTAGCTCATTTTTTAAATAAGGAAAATGAGGTCCAACCTCACCTAGTTTGTAAGTTCTGAGATCAGAATTGGAACCCAGGTTTATCTTCCAAAAGCAGATTTTCTCCTTTATATCGTCCAAAGACATGTAAATTAGTCTCCATAGCAAAGGACCAAACTGAATTTATCTTAATTACTCATTTGCATTAAAATATACTACACTGGATCCAATGTGTATTTGGATATATAAAAATATATATGTGTATATATATACAGTACATTGGAAAGAAAATGTAACAGGGAAAAATACTAGGCCATTCTTACAAATCTTTTTGCATGTATGATTAGAGTAACAATTTCGTGAATATTAATTGATTTGGCTAGTCAAGAACATTGTTATCAGTTTTTAAGAATTTAAAATTAAAACTTTCAGATACATTTCGGCAAGTCTCCTCCTCTAATAGAATTTTATTGAATATTGGTTTACCTATGGGTTTGGCACCTGCCTACCAATGAATTTTTTTTTTAATAAGAATTGGAGTAGCAAGTAAGTAAAATTACATTGTAAATACTTATAGGACTTATTTTTAAAATAAACATTTTATACAGCTGCATTTCTGTTCTGTTGGGGTATTTATTACTAGTTAACATGAGAGGAGAAAATACAATTCAAATCAATTCAAATTTCCAGACTGCACATGGGCCCAATAGAATTAAATCTTAATATTTTTATAATAAGGAATATGTGAAGTCATTTTTTAAATCTCTTAATATAGAATGCTGAAGTCAGTGAATGACAAGGACTTCGCATAAACGTACTTCACATTTTTCCCCTTTACAAAAATATCTGAGACTATAGTGTATGAGCACAAGAAAGTTTTCTTCTCTTGATTCAAGTGAGTTCAGTTACTAATGAGTTAAAACTAGCTCTTGCTAGTCAACTTTATAAATGTTTTTGAGAGGAATTTATCTCCCTTTCTACTTGTATATCAGAGGGGATCAGGTGCAATATTGTTGAACCTAAATTTTTTTTTAAATGCAGGTAGGGAACATGTCAGCCATTGATTTGTTCAGTATATTATCCTAGCAAACAAGTTTTCAAACTCCGTTCCTTAGAAATTCCATAATTCAAGAAAAACATTGAGATTATTACAAAATGATAGCACTTACTATAGAAAATCAGTTATATGTCCAGTAATGTTAATTTAAGATTAACTAAAATGTGCTTGATTTGCCTAGAAAACCAGTGATATGCCCAGTTGATTTAAGATTAATTTAAATGTGCTCATTTTACCTAAGAAGGAATTTTCCTCACAGTTGAAAAACAGTAATATTCCACTCTTTGTTACACAGCGGGAGTAGCAATTGACTTTAAAATGCTTTGTACTGAGAGCTACGTTTCATTTTTCTTATTGTTGTTAGGAAAGGAATTTTGTTATATTTTCCCTGGAAATTTTTGGAAAGAGATATTGGTCCTTTTATTAGGAAACTGCTGAAAACATAAATACATATTTATCCCTTTTGCAGAATTTCAAGTTGTTTTTTAAGTGGCTAATTAGGTAAAAAGAATCTTTTGTAGAGATGGCTTGTACGTGCCTGAGTCAATCTTTGTACTCCAGATGTTTTGCCTTGTAATACCTGTGGTTTCACTTCTTGTGTGTTTACTGGAACTATCTGAATATTTTCCCCCTCCGACTTGAAATTACCAGTAAAAACTGTAGTAGCAGATTGGATTTTATGGCAGAATTTGTCGTTTTGTGTAATATGAAAATATTTATCAAATCTGTCATTTGTTGAAATATTCTTCGATATGAAGGAATTGGTAAATTAGACTGTCATTTTAATATTTACCTAGATATTTAGGTTTTCTTTGGGAGAACATTGTTTGAATTTTGATTACAAAAGGAACAAGGAAAGTGAGAAGGCCTGAGTTTCAGAAATGTTTAAATGTTGTCATTTAGATTAAGGATCTATGCTTTTTATCTGAGGATATATGTGAGATCAGTATTCATACAGGGTAACAGAGCCAAATGATCAGAAAAGTGTGCAGGAAATGATTTTTGGCAAATGTCTTTAATTTCATCTGATATCTTCCTAGCACTCTTACACAAATGGGTATCGTTATTAAAGCAACATTTTATTTCCTCTTTTGAAGACAGCCTCCTTTACTAAATTCTTATCCCACAAAATTGAGAGAGAAGTTGATTTTATATATATTACTGTGTAGAACTTTCGTAGATTATTCAGTTTAAATTAAATTAACAATTTAAACACTAAAAACCTTATGATTACCTAGTTTTGTGAGTGCTGACTCTTAAATGTACATATTCTTAAAATTATAGGCCTAGAGTCTTAATTACTGTTTCTTGATACAGGGTTTGACATGGATTGGGTTATTCTTTTATTAATGTTTCATTGACCTAGACCCCCTTTTTTATTTCCTTCAAGTTTTAGGTACTTAGCTAGATCTTGTAAAGTTTTTGTTGTTTAATACTGAATGTAATTATATAAGATACCAGATAAAGTAAGTGGATGTTCCTGAGTATATCATATTTTTGTTTTAAAATTATGATGTCAGGGTAAAATAATTTTGTCATGTTTTGTTATTTTGGTAAATGATGTAAATTAGTGTGAATATAATTTCTGTTACTGGCATAGACCTTTCACATATTTGAGGCCCACCTTAGCGTGTGTTAGTGTTTGATGATACTGAACATATTGGAACTTACAGAGAACTGCTATTCAAACCATCTTGACAGAAGATCTAATAGAAGCCCAAACATAATGAAATCTTTGTAATTAGTTCTGTGTTGGACCATGTTCAGAAAAGTAGATAACCTTTTCCATACTTTCTTATTCCAAAAGAGGTGAAGGTGTTGTCAGAATGTTTTAGAACTGACTTTGGTTTTCATAGGCCTTGGAGCTTATAAGAAATCTAGAATATATTTCAAAATAATTTATGCAGTCTTAAATTTCTGGGTAAGAAGGATCTAAATCTGCCTTTTTCAGTATAGTAACCAGTAGCCACAAATGGTATTTAAATTAATTAAAATAAAATTTAAAATTAAGTTTCTCAATTGCACTGTTCACATTTCAAGTGTTCAGTAGTCATGTGATTAAGAGCTACTGTATTATGCAGCATAGATACATAACATTTCCATCACAGAAACCTCTATTGTACAGTACTCATATAAAACATTCTTCTCATTTTCTGTGGAAGGATATCTCAATTAGGATATATAGCTATTCTCACATACTAAAGAAAATTCCCATCTCTTCATCATTTTGGACCTTAAAAAATATCAGCCACCACACAGGCTTGGATCTATTTTTTTAAATATGGATAGTCACTTTAACTCTGTCTTATCACTGAATGAAACTAGATAAAAAAGACAAACTATCTTCTTTAGCAAAAACCTCTACTTTTTTGCATTTCTTCTCAATAACTATCAGAAAGTCATTACACCTCCCTGCCTCACAGCAATGTTTCCAGTATTAATTACAGGAAAGACATACTGAAATCAGGGGCACAGTCCACAGCTCCAGCTTCTAGAGCTGAGCAGAGTATATGCTCTGAATTTGGGGTTATCCATATGACTAAACTGAATCATCCGAGCAGGAGAAAAGGGATCTGTCTATGCCAGTTTGACTCAAATTAGTTGTATGAACTAAAACATATCAAGGATAATTGTGTAATCACTGTAAATAGTAACTGTAAAGATTTATCCCTAAAGTATGCTGTCCCTTTTTAAAAGTTGCTTTAGTGATTGCGATGAGGACATTCAAGATATTATTAATGTGGGTTTATTCTTTTCAACAGACGTAATAATGAGAGGGAGGTATCCGTTAGATTTTCAGTTCTATTCTTTCAGGTTAGAACTGTCTATTCACCCCACATTCAAAATTTCTCTTAGCGCCGTTCTTAGAGGAGAAACCAGTGCTTGGGAAACGAGTTAGTCCCATGAGAGCTACTATGAGCTTGGCATTCTGGAAAGGAGGATAGAATCCTAAAGAAAATGTCTACCACATTTTAATAGAACATCTTAAATTACTTAATTTTACCCTTTTTCTATTCTCTTCAAAACAGTTTAACTCCTGATAGATTTTAATAATCTTGAAGCATACCTATTCCTTTCTCTTAATTTTAAGATTCATTGTCATGGTACAAAATCATTCTTCAGATTTAAACAAATGATTAGATCATTAACTAGGGGGAAAAAACTGGCGTCTATGTTCAGGTGATCAGATGACATAAGCAGTCTGGTTTTAATTTGTAGGCAGTACTGATTGTAACTAAGAGAGACTTGCTCTTTTCGTGGAATTGGGTGACTGTTTCCCTACATCTGGAGTTAATAAAGTCTTTGAGACCACATCAGTTGTGCTTTGCCGCAAGAAGTCTTTGATCTGAAAAATCAAGACTGGCACAACGCTGCTTCATAACATTGCATCTGTGTTTTTGCAAGCTATACTTAAGATACCAAAAGTAAAGTTATTTAGCCTGTATTAGAAATGCTGGTAAATGTACCTCTTTGAAAGTCACATATTTCAAAACATTCTTACAATAAAAATTTTGAACTTGTCTTAGTACAGAAATAATATAGTAGAAATTTTTTTGGCATTTTCCTTTATAAGGTCTGTTCTTTTAAAGTCCATTGTTTTCAAAGTCTGTTTGAAAGGACTAGCATTCAAAACAAACTTTACCTCTAAAATGTGCCAATTTCTCCATACAGCTTCAAAATTTTTGAATGAGAGAAGGCAAGTCCCCTTCTCTACTTTGTGCGGTTTATCTTAGTTTTCTTGCTTTCCATGACAGCCATCAATAAACCATTATCTTATCAGCATATATTTTTTATTTAACAACAATTTGTAAATCAGTAAAGTTCATTCTTTTACTTCCTTTGTAATGGTAACCATTTTCAAAATTTAAAAGTGTGAGTATATTAATTTGTGAAATACAATGAATTGAATGGGAGTAAGTATAAAGAAATAAAAATTGACAAATTATGTAGAAATTTAAACTGACAAATTATGTGCTTTTTTGTGTGTGAAATAACCTATCAGATTTGGAGCTTTTTCATAATGATCCAGTATGAGATTCTTATATACTGTTTCAGTCTATAACGTGGATAGAATTAGATTATTTTATATTTCATACTTATATATCAAGGATGATGTGTATAGTAAGTGCACATGTGTGATAAAAAGCCTATGTTCAGGTGCTGTCTTCTAAATTTGATTCTCTTTGTATTTTCTGCCTAGGTGTATGGATTAGTTCTGGTTTTTTGTTGTTCATGGTTTTAGCTTAGCTTGAAGAAATGTATATAGAAAGGGGCAGAGGACTTCTAGCTAGGGCTAAGTGTAGAAGATGAAACTTGATTAAAAGAAAATAGTCCAAAGTTCCTTTCCTGAAAACTTTATCTTCCTATCAGCCTATACAGTACGTTGCAGACACATTTGTATATACTCAGTTATTTTATTTCAACACAATAATTTGTGAAATAGCTTTAAACCAGAAAAGTATGTTTAGTATGTATAATGACCCAACTATTTTATCTGCCATATTCCCCAAGCTAGACGATGCTTCTAGATAATTCTTGGGAATATACTGTATTTTGTCCGAGACGTCTCAGATACCATAGATGTGTCTTTTTATCTCTGGGATGTGAAAAGTAGGAAACAAACCTGAATGGCAAGCCATTAAGAAAAAAATCACCTGTGGTAGTATTATCAGGAGTAGCAAGAGGAGTAAAATTGACTTTGCAACCCTTTATTTAGGATATATTATTTAGTATTTTTTATATATATTATATAATATAATATATTATTTAGTATATATAACTAGGCTCATGTCAGACAAAACTATAAGGAACAGCATTTGGGTATTGAACAGGTAATATTTAGCAACATAACGGCTCCTACTAGAATGAAACATGATACTATTAGCTAATACTTGTTGCCTGCATACTTTGTACAAGGCACTGTACTAAACATTTTATATATAATCCCATCTGATCTGCTCATCAGTCTCCTCATGCAGGTTGTGTTAACACCATTTTACAAAAGAGGGAATTGAGTTTTGGGAAAGTTAGGGTAATTTGCAAGGGGTCTTTACAATTAATACCTCCAAGAAATAATAAATTAATATAATTGTCAGTTTATGTAAATAAAAAACTGGGATCCCATTTTAATCTTGGTGTGCTTCCTTAACTCTTTTTCTATTAGTGTAGAGAAATATATGCTTGAGGTAAAATATCAAATTATGTAGAACATAAAAGTCCTCCTTCCCAATTCGAAGTCCAAAGATGTAACCGTTGTTAGGTTTCTTGTGTGTAATTCTAAAGTTTCCTATGCTTGTGTAAACAAATATATGATTTTTAAAATACATGCTTCCATAATTTTAATGTTAGTCTCTTTCAATCAACACTTAAAATTTTTATTTTGTTGACTTTAATGGGTATATCATTTCAAACTAAAACAAAATAGTTTGTTTCACACACTGCTCACAATAGCTTACCTTTCCCTTCTTCCTGACTCCTGGTTTACCTTTATAGACTGTATATCACTTTAAATATTATTTGTCTTCCACCTTTGTTTCAGTAGTTATGAGACTATTGTAATAGATCACATTTTGATCATTAAGGTTATTTGGCTGCCCATTTAGTTTTCCAGAGAAATGCATATGCTAGCCATTTGCTAATTCAAAATGTTTCTAGTTTGCTTATCTAAAGCAAGGGTTTATCAAAGGAAATTAATACTGCTCTAACAAATTAAATGAGATTTTTTTTAAAGCTTTGCCAGACTTGAAAGTGTACTTGAAATGTTTTTTTAATTTACTTGCTAACTCTACCAAGTTAAGGAAGTTCCTGAACAATTGTGTTATGCCTTTGATAGTTACTTTTTAATTGTAACAAAGATACCAACATTTAATCAATCTCATTTTGATTTTATTTGATGAATCTTATAAGTGAAAAGAATGAATTTTATGGACCCAAATTTTATTTATGCTGTATTCAAAGAACATTTGTTTGGTCCATCAGATTTTGAATCATGAGCCTATGTGAAGTTTGTGTTTGGTAAGCCACGTAAACACTTATTCAGTCACTTGGTGTTACTGTCGTACCAAGATGCATTACAGACATATTTGGAATAGTATTTTTCTCTAATAACCAGCTCAAAAAAAAGTGGATGGTATTTAAGTTTGATATTATTTGGATTTAGGTAATATTCTTTTCATTTGTGAGACCTTCATAAAAATTAGATAGGCCTTTGTAAGCCCTTTATAGCATATAGAACTCGTTTTACATAAGTAATGTGATAGTCATTTACATTTTAATTAAATTTACTGTTTAATTTTAAGGTATATGCACCATCCCCAAATTCAGATGATTTCAACCGTGAATCTCCTAGTTACCCATCTCCTAAGCCACCAACCAGTATGTTTGCTAGCACTTTCTTTATGCAAGGTAAGTACTACCAAACAGTTCCCAAATACTACTGTAGCCATCAGTGTATCAGCCAGTATTTTAAAGTATTAAGAAAGAGAATACCTATAGAGCAATTCAGGCCTATTTACATAATTTTTTTGGCTAAAATAAATTAAAATTTAGGTTTATAATTTTCTAGTGCTGTTTATTGCTGACTGCAATTTAATTGAATTATCTGGCAAACCTTTGGAGTGCTGGTCCAGTAATAATTGAATTTATAAGGTCTTAAGTTAAAAAAAAAAGAATAGAACTGTTCTTGTTCATTTTAGAATTTAAATATATGAAAGCTGTCAACTCTAGTTTCTTGTTTAATTTATGGATTCATATCATACCTAGAATTACAAATATAAAAAAAGGGTGAATATCACAGAACAGTAAGACTTGTCAAGAGAAAAGGTATTGCAGTTTTTTTAATGCATGTCTAGCAAATCATTTTTATTTGGTTTCCTGTGGTTTTGGACTATAAGAAGCAAATATATGGAAGCAATAAATTATTACATAAATGGTTCCTCGACTTTCTATTGTTGAGTGAAGTCATTGCTGACGTATTTCATTTGAAAGCCAACTATGATATGGTAATTATCAATTACTTACTTTTATTATTAGAGAAACTTTTTAATTCCATGATTTCGAAGTATTTGGTATAATGCACATTGCATGTTACAGATTTATAACTTTCTGTTTACTTATAAGTATACCATTTAACTAAAAATAAATCTAGCCTATCCCCACATTTGGAATTTTTATTATCTTTCTCGATAAGAATTTAGATCTTCTGAAGATTTTTATAATGGCCTGCCTATTACAGCTTAGAATACTTTTTTCTAACTAATACGTTTATTTCTTCCTTTTAAATAGTAATTTTACTGTTTAGAGGGAAGAAAACTGGGTAGGAAACTAGGTTGGAAATGGGAGGAAAAATACCTGGAGGGTACCCCTTGAATTTTTGTAAGCATCATTGAAATACAAGAAAAAATTTAGCTAAGGAAAATTTTATATTTCTCTTTTTGTCTTAGATGGGACCCACAATTCTTCTGACCTTTGGAGTTCATCAAATGGGATGAGCCAGCCTGGTTTTGGTGGAATTCTGGGGACCTCCACTTCCCACATGTCTCAAAGTAGTTATGGCAGCCTTCATTCACATGACCGCTTGGTAGGCTATAACACATGACTAGGGTACAGCAACACTTCGTCCTCACTTTTATTTCTTTCAGATTACAAGTGTAAAATCTGATTCTGCCAAAACTTCTGAAATTTGAAGTACTTCAAGGCTTACTGCATTTACCATGCCTTTTAAAAAGTAAATGACAATAGTAGCTCTCTTTAGCTGCTAACTCGCAAATGCTCTTTTTGACCTGTTCTCATAGTTGTCCATTATATGTACATATTATTCAGAAAAGATATTTAATAGATCATATCTCTTTCCCCTCCTTATCTAGAGTTATCCTCCACACTCAGTTTCACCAACAGACATAAACACGAGTCTTCCACCAATGTCCAGCTTTCATCGCAGCAGTACCAGCAGTTCACCTTACGTTGCTGCCTCACACACTCCTCCCATCAATGGATCAGATAGCATGCTAGGTGAGCTCTTTCAGTTGGCAGAACTTCCTAAAACCTACTTTGGGGATTTTCAGTGACCCCCGCATCTTTATATTTATATATATATATATGGGGGTTTGGTTTGGTTTTGTTGAGACAGAGTCTTTGTCAGTGGGCTAGAATGCAGTGGTACAATCATGGTTTACTGCAGCCTTAACCTCCAAGGTTGAGGTGATCCTCCTTCCTCCGCCTCCCCAGTAGCTGGGACTATAGACATGTACCACCATACTCAGCTAATTTTTTTCACCTTTTGTTGAGATAGGGTCTCATTATGTGGCCAGGGGTGTTCTCAAACTCCTGGCCTCAAGTGATCCTTCCACTTCAGCCTCTCAAAATGCTAGCATTATAGACATGACCCACCACACACATGTGGCTCCTGTTTGTTTTTTTCTTTTCCCTCCCTCCCTCCCTTCCTCCCTCCCTCCATCTCTCCTTTCCTTCC
>CM052655.1:809040-823663 GCA_028533165.1 Leontopithecus rosalia
TCCCTCCCTCCCTCCTTCCCTCCCTTCCTTGCTCCCTCTATTCCTCCCTTCTTCCCTCCTTTCCTCCTTCCTTCCTTCCTTCCTTCCTTTTTCTTTCTCTCTCTCTCTTTTCTTTCTTTTTCTTTCCCTCTCTTTCTGCTGTCTTTCTTTCTGTCTCTCTCTCTCTCAGCTCTCTCACTCTGTGGCTACAATGTCCACCTCGAGGCTCAGGTCATCCCCCAACTTCAGCTTCCCAAGTAGCTGGGACTACAGGCACACATCACCATGCCTGGCTGATTTTCCATTTTTAGCAGAGGTGGGGGTTTCTCCATGTTTCTTGGGCTAGTCTTGAACTCCGAGACTTCAGTGATCTACCTGCCTCAGCATCGCAAAGAGCTGGGATTACAGGCATGAGCCACCACACCTGTCTTGGCCCCCTCTTTCAATATATTTTTTGTGTTGAATTTAAAAATGAAAGGCAGGAAGACAAGAAGGTTTTTTATTTTCATCAATATAGAAACTGGTAAGAAACTCATTTTTAGTTTATTATTAATAAGTACAACACATGCAGAGTATTTCCCAGTTTATTGTAACAGATATGAGATGACAATAGAGAACACCCTTAAAATAATGGCAGAGTGCTAAAATAGCATTCTTGCTGCTAACATTCTTAATTCGTTTCTCTGTAAAATATCTAGGAACCAGAGGGAATGCTGCTGGAAGCTCACAGACAGGTGATGCACTTGGAAAGGCTTTGGCATCTGTGAGTATTGATTTTGCACGTTCTGCTGAATGAATTTTACACTGCTGAATACAGTGATTAGATTTTGTAGGTGTAAGTGTCTAAAGAGTGTAGATGTAACAAGATCAGTTTCATTACACATTCAGAGTTATTCTGTTTGTACTGACACTTGTCCTAAATGCTGTGCCTATGGTATAGCAAAATGCTGATAAGAGGAAAAAGAAGCCATCTAAAGCACAAACTCTAAGATTAATCACTAAATCTGTTTCTTCTAAATACACACTTAGTAAGTGACCCATTAAAATAAGTCAAGTGGAACCACAAAAGATAACTCAGTATTCTGATCCAGAGGATGAAATGCCTTATGAGAAGGTTTTCCAAGATCAAAAGCATTTTATGTACTATATGTTTGTTTTTTTTTAAGTCACTTGCACCTGATTTACTCAAGGGATAGGAAATGAGAGCCTTCTTTCCAAAGAAGCCACATTCATTGAACGATTCCTGCTAAAATGAGTAAAACTGATTTGAAGGAGTCTGATAGTATTTTCTTGAGCAACTAGTTTACATACATCACATCAGGACATTAACATCAAAGCAATGATTACGTTTTAGTATCTGATTCTTAAGACATTAAGATTCAAAACTCTTCTTTGGGAATGCTAAAGCTAGAAGGGAGAGCATTTGTCAGTAAATCTGTAGAATTTTTGTAACGATTTCAAATCTGATTATTAAAAAGAAGCACTTGGGCTTTGCACTTCCTAACATTTTACTTTAAATGATTTTTTTTCTTTCTTTTTTCTAAGCAGTGTGCTTCTTAGAATTCCCACAGAATTGTCTTTTATTTTCTGTGATGTGCAATTAACTGTCATATACGATTGTTGCCATTCATGGAGAATGTAGAACACTTTAATACCTGAGTGGTAGGAAGCAACTGTTGAACATTTAAGGAGATAAACCTCTTTGTATATTGTTTAAGTAAATAAACTTTTCTCTACAGCTGAGTGCTAGCTTGTTGGAAAATGAAGCCAAGTCACACTCATCTGCTACATAGTAGAGTCCCACAGAAAATGGAGCTCAGTGAATGTTTGTTGAATTCCGTCTTGGATCATATAATGATAACAGTAGTGATAATAACAAAACCCACACAGTTTATCAGCTATAATTTGAGTGCTTACTACGTACTAGGCCCTGTGCTAAGCATTTACATGCCCTGTTTCATTTAATCCTCAAGAAAGCCCTGTAAGGTTGGCATCGTTATCCCCACATTACAGATGAGGAACTAAGGTTTAAGAGGTTAAGTAACTTGAGCTCAGAAAGATTAAGCAGCCTGCCCTAGGGGGATCATGAGCTAGCATGGATAAAGCCCGTATATATGAGACCAGCTTCAGACTCTGTTCTTAACCACTGTTCCATACGTCCAGAAAGTGCAGTGCTAATGGTAACTGTCTTGCAGGGCTTTGATGAGAATGAAAGAAAAATGCCTCACCCTTTCCTGGACTTCCTGCCACCTGATGAAAATGACCTATCTAGGAAGAAAATTTTATTCTATACCAAATCTGAGAAGTCCCCAGGCAATTTTATTCTGTATTTAATCTGAGAAGTCAATGTGGCAATCCGATTAGCTTGCCATATTCCTGCTCCTGATTCTGGAAGAATCCAGTAACAGATATTTCACATGTAACAAGACAAATAACATTTGAACTTTCGGTGCTAGATAATTTTTAAAAATATAACCTTGATTTTGGGGACTTTTTTCTTAAAGCTCATTTGCTTATGTTATTAAAGAAAAATTTCTCTCAGGGAACCTTGGCATATAGACAGGCAAGAATTTGTGATGTTCTCTGTGGCCCTTCAAGCTCATTTTGTTGGCCCTTCATTCACATCCTTGAGTATCTTCCCATAATATGAACCAGCATAGTAGCCAACCCAAAATGGCATTTGCAGAAGAATACTCAAATTCACTGTGAATGGAATCCAGTGAAGAAATGTTTAATCTAGTTAGTGGGTGGGCTTTTGTTGTCATGGAAACTCAGCTCTGTCATCCTGTGTTGTTACTGTGCAGGAGCAGCCAGGTCATTCCATAAATCATTTCTGTCATAGCTGACGGTGATGCATTCCATCTGCTCCATCACTGCATGCCATAGTCTGCACATTTCAAATCCTTTCCTTCAGTCCATCTGCTTCTCCACTTCCCAGCCAGACACCTCCCCAAATACATTCCTTTTCTAACTTTACTTACAGACTCAGGTTCACTTTAATATGTGTTTAGTGCACTTAAAATGTACTGAAAAAGAAAAACATTACATTATCTGGGGATAGGAAGGATTAGAAGAGATGAGGAGAAGGAACTTAATGAGGATTACCTTTGAGTCTGACATGCATATCAGAATTTTATGTCAGGTATTGTAGATCTTTTGAAATGGTGACTATGACTATTTTAAGATTCTAAGTTCTTTAGAATGTGACTTTTTAATACAGTATCGAGTTTTAGATGGGGAAACACTATGCTATTGTTATTAAAAAAATAATTCTATTTCCCCAGTTGTCTGTTACATGTCTTAAAAGATCTTTCATGTTGAGCAACATCAGAGAGTACAACCTTTGTTCTTCACTTTAGGTATTAAAGAGCACACAGAATACTGTGTGATTAAACATGTAAGGCCAGATAATGCATTTGCAAAGGTTCCTTTATTTTAGGTTTAAGCCTGGATAATTGTGGTCTTAATCTCGGGATAGCAAGAAAGAGAATTGTACATGAGAGTATTTACACAAAGTTCCCAAAGCCCTGTGGATTATGCATTAGTTTAGATTAAAAAAAAAACTAGGGTAGATAGAAGGAAAGGAAAATCTGGGTATTCGTGCCATTTCTAATGTGTTTCCCTGAACATTTGCCAGACAATAACCCTTTAAGATTGTGCCCGTGGAGAGTTATATAGAGGAAGAAACATCTGGTTTATTTCAGTGCCTAATACCATATCAAAACACTTGGTCTTTAATTTAGAGGAGATCAAACAAGAAGACTGTTTAACTTTGTTGATTATATCAGACTTCTTTGTGATAATTTATGTTTTGATTTCTACCTCAGAGCAAGGGAAAAAGTGAGAGTGAGAGAGAGTGTGTGTGTGTGTGTGTGTCTATGTGTGTTTTAATCTGCATCGTTAAATGGTCAGTAGTCTTTAACAAAAGAAAAGAAAATTCAGGGAAGTTGATGTTTAAAAGTGATTCATGAAATAACTTTCTTTGTTCCTTAGACTCAATAACATTAGCATAATAAAGATTAACTGAAATGTGCACTGTAGTGTTTAAAAAATTGGGCTCACAGTTCTGGGGTTGGGCTTGGGAGCACTCCATTGTTTCTTTTTTGTCTAAAACCCTTTTCATTAGCCTCTGGCTTATTGGCACCCTGCTGATTGGAATAGACCATGACTGATAGGAGGAGGAGTCTCATTTGTTGGAGTAAAATGAGGCATATTACCGTTTAAGCCTGGCAGAAGGTATTGGGAGTTATTCATTATTGGTCATTTAACAGTATGAGAACCATGGACTGCATGCAGAATGAGTTCTTACTTTGTTTAGGCTCTAGACTCTAAACACTCCTATTGTCATTTTTTTAAGGGACTGACTTTTTTCTTCTTTTTATTTTTACCTTCAAACATCAGTGTTTGAGTTCTTCTAAGGCCAGGAAGTAGGAAAACAAATATATTCCTCATTTAGAATGCTAACTTAAAGTAGCACAATTTCTATAAAATAAGTATGATTTGTTTGTGATTTGGTAATAAAATAAAAACTCAGAGATAAAGCTTAGTGAAATGACCTGTGATCCAAAAGACTGTGTTATCATACTTTTCAAATGTTGTTTTGTTCCTCCTCTCCCACCATACACATTATTTTTATGAAAGTAAAAGTAAATTTAAAAAAAAAGTCCTGTAACTTGCAGGGCTATCTGTAAATTTAGGAGAAGTACTGATAACAGTTCTTTCTGTCATCACTTTAATTGGCAAAGTAGAACCAGTGAATGTAATGGATGAGTGGAAAAAGTGGCTTTTATTATACAAATGGAGAAGCTGCTTTTGGAAAAAATACCAGAAATGGTATATTTTTATACTTGATATGTTTTTGGTGCTGCTTCTGTTTACCCAGTGATTTTTTTCTTTTAAGTTCACACCAATTCTACATGCAGAATTGGGGCATTTCACTAAGTCATTTAAAGATACTGCTCTTATATGAGGCTAAACTATAACCTCTTCCTTCCTTGATACAAAGGAGCTTTCACCAGTGTTGACATGATTAGGATTGGTTTAACTCTAAGGACAGAGTTTTCAGTGAAAATGCAGATGGGTAGTTCATTTCTCCCTCCAAAGCCCATATCTGTCACCTAACAATGTGATATGGACAGCCTAGTACATCAACACCGGTTCCCAGAAACAGTGAATCCTCGCCACATGATTGTTCTCAAAGCTTATGCCATAAAACTGATTTGAAATTACATCATATTTGTAACAAGCTCTTTTGCCTTTGGTGTTTCTGTTACTGACCCACATTGCATAAAGACCAAGATAAATACTACCGTTTATTGAGTCCTGCTTTTTATCAGTTAGTATTATAGCAAATTTTAGTTGTGGTTTAGTCACTCAAGTTAAAAATAAATATATTGATCACCTTCTTGTACAAGATACTGGCATGCAGTAATGGAATCCATGTTGACCAGTATACATTTTCTGCCTTTAAATTGCTTATAGTCAAGGAGAGAAGACAGATATACAAATAATGATAGCATAGAACAGTGTGAAGTAAAAGACCAAAGAGAAGTTTAGATTACTTTCTAAAAGTATAAGGAAGGTGTAAATGGGGAAGTGACATTGGAACTGAGCTTTGATATGTAGAATTCCATCTGGGGGAGGCTAAGCAACAAGCATTGTGAAAGGAGGACAAGCTGTGTTTAGAAAATGAAAAAAATATTTTGTTTGGATACTAGGGTATGTAGAAGATTATAAGGGCCAGGCACCACTGCGCCTGTAATTCCAGCATTTTGGGAGGCTGAGGTGGGCGGATCACCTGAGGTCAGGAGTTGAAGACCAGCCTGACCAACATAGAGAAACCCCATCTCTACTAAAAATACAAAATCAGCTGAGTGTGGTGGCACATGCCTGTAATCTCAGCTACTTGGGAGGCTGAGGCAGGAGAATCGCTTGAACCCAGGAAGCAGAGGTTGTAGTGAGCCATTGCACTCCAGCCTGGGCAACAGGAGTCAAACTCCATCTCAAAAAAGAAAAAAAAATACAAAAATGAGCTGGGTGTGGTGGCCCACACCTGTAATCCCAGCTACTTGGGAGGCTGACAGAGTTGAATCACCTGAACTGGGGAGATGGAGGTTGCAGTGAGCTGAGATCTCAATACTGCACTCCAGCCTGGGTAACAGAGCAAGACTCCATCTCAAAAAAAAAAAAAAAAAACCTGTTTTTGAGGAGAGTAGTTCAGGCAATTATGTATAGGGTGGAAAGAGAGAGGAGTAACTAGAAATATAAACCTTAAGTAGTCCAGCCACATGTTTGAGTAAAGATGTAAAGTGGTGTCATGGCAGTGGTTATGACGTTTGCCTGTCCCAGAAGCCTTAGAGAATTGTGGGTATTGGTATCTGCAGAGGGAAGGGTAGAGTGGCCGAGGAAAAGAGGAGAGAGTAGTTAAGGTGACCATAAGTGTGGTGCTGCAAACCAAAGCAGAAGAGACAGAAGAATAGAGATGGGAAGGATGGGTACCTTCGGGTGGTGATAATAAAATTTGGGTTTGGACATACGGAGCTTGAGATGAGAAAGAGTGTGTCCAGATAGAAGAATCTAGCATCCACTGTGACAGAAGAGGTACTAATGTAGCAGTCATTCACCTGCATGCGATAGCTGATATTTGACAAAGAATACTATTACCAAGAGAAAAAGCACAGGTAAATGAAGGAAAACTGAGACTAGAACTCTGGGGAAACCTGTATGAAGGGAAATGGAAGAGTAAAATAGAGATGGATCCTAGGGGCCAGGCGCAGTGGCTCACGCCTGTAATCCCAGCACTTTGGGAGGCTGAGGCAGGTGGATCACGAGGTCAAGAGATGGAGACCATCCTGGTCAACATGGTGAAACCGCATCTCTACTAAAAATACAAAAAATTAGCTGGGCACGGTGGCGCGTGTCTGTAATCCCAATCCCAGCTACTCGGGAGGCTGAGGCAGGAGAATTGCCTGCACCCAGGAGGCGGAGGTTGCGGTGAGCCGAGATCGCACCATTGCACTCCAGCCTGGGTAACAAGAGCGAAACTCCGTCTCAAAAAAACAAGAGATGGACCCTAGGGACCTTATTGAATGCAAGGACTGAAAAGTATCACTTAAATGAAAATTCCTAGCAAGGATTATGCTATTCATTCTTAACAACAACTGTATATCTGTATATATTGAACCCTCACCGTTTATCTGCACTGTTGTGGAGTCTGAAGCTACATTAATCAAAATCCTTGTTCTTCTGGGGCTTACATTTTACTAGGAGAAAGGATAAGAAACAGGTAACAAGTGAGCAAATGTAGATGATTAGAAATACAGTGTAAGCACTATGAAGAATACAAAAACAGGAGGATGTGACAGAAAATGCTGTTTCATGAATTGGACTAGTTTATAATAATCACAGCTTTGCATAGAACTGAAGATTTCTCACTCATCCATCCACCATCAATGTTATCAAACTTTCCCTCCCTTACCAGTATTGTAGTCAAGACACATTTCATAAAAATGAGAATCAGTTGCTCATAAACGATGTAATTATATAAATTGTGAACATAACAAATAGTAGTTTACCGTGACGCACAGTTATGTTGAGGGCCAGGTGCAATGGTTCACACCTGTAATCTCAGCACTTTGGGAGGCCAGAGCAGATTGGCCTTGCAGATTGCTTTGCTTGAGCCTAGAAGTTCAAGACCAGCCTGGGAAACATAGCGGAACCCCATCTCTACAAAAAAAAAAAAATACAAAAATGTTTGATGTGGTGGTGAGGGCTTATAGTCCCAGCTTTTTGGGAAGCCCACGAAGTTGAGGATGCAGTGAGCAGTGATTGCACCACTGCACTCCAGCCTGGGTGACAAAGCAAAATCCTGTCTCAAAAGGAAAAAAAAAAAGGAAAAGGTACGTTGAAACATGTTTTTGTGGAAGTTTGGTGGCCTTCCTTATGTGGTTGAAATAAATCAATGTATGTGTAGAAAGCCACTACGAACAAAAATGTTCCTTTCTAAGTTAATTTTCCCATATGTCCTATGAATGTTTGAAAAGGTAATAACTTTAACAACTTAAAGACCAGTATTGATTTTGGGGGGGGCAGTAGGATGGAGTCTCACTCTGTTCCCCAGGCTGGAGTGCAGTGGCTTGATCTCAGCTCACTGCAACCTCCGCCTCCTGGGTTCAAGCGATTCTCCTGCCTTAGACCCCGTGCGTAGCTGGGACTACAGGCGTGCACCACCACGGCTAGTTTTTGTGTTTTTAGTAGAGATGTATTTCACCATGTTGGCCACGCTGGTCTCTAACTCCTGACCTTAGGTGATCCACTTGCCTTAGACACCCAAAGTGCTGGGATTACAGGTGTGAGCCACTGTGCCCAGCCTAATATTGATGTTACACTACCTCTTTGTTACTAGATCCTCACAAATTGTTTTGAACTCTTTTCCATAGCTTTACTTTTCCAAAATAGCTTTCTAAATAGAATATACAGAGTCTGGATCCTGACAGAGATAGTTCATGTTTAAACTACCTCTTTGTTACTAGATCCTCACAAATTGTTTTGAACTCTTTTCCATAGCTTTACTTTTCCAAAATAGCTTTCTAAATAGAATATACAGAGTCTGGATCCTGACAGAGATAGTTCATGTTTAAAGGCATTTACAATTATAATTCACTAACATTATACAAATTGGCATATTTTATTTGAAGTGGATGTATCCATTGTAGTCAAAGGAAGGTAGACTTTGGGCTGCTTACAATTTGAAAGCCTGTTACTGTTTTAAAAAATGTAATTTGGCTAAGTGTGACCAAATTTCATTTTTTTCTTCCGAAGATGGAGTCTCACTCTGTTGCCCAGGTTGGAGTGCAGTGGTGCGATCTCGGCTCACCGCAACCTCTGTCTCCCGGGTTCAAATGATTCTCCCATCTCAGTATCCCCAGTAGCTGGGACTATAGGCACGCGCCACCACGCCTGGCTAATTTTTGTATTTTTAGTGGAGACGAGGTTTTGCTATGTTGGCCAGGCTGGTCTCAAACTCCTGACCTCGTGATTCACCGGCCTCGGCCTCCCAAAGTGCTGGGATTACAGGCGTGAGCCACCGCATTTGGCCTCAGATGACTTTCTACACTCACAAGTGGTTTTCCTTTTTGAAATATTTGGCCACAGTGTATCCACATAAGTTGCTTTGTCTGCCCTAAGTTAAGTGCTAAGATAGAAAAATGATTTATTATGCCTATTAAAAGAATTGTATTATCCAGAAAGAGACCTTTAGGCACAGCCCTTGATGCCTGGATTAAGGGAACTTTTAAAGTGTTTAATGTTGTTATCAGATGCCATGGCTCAGGCCAGTAATCCCAGCACTTTTGGGGAGGCCAAGGCAGGTGGATCATCTAAGGTCAGGAGTTCAAGACCAACCTGGCCAAGGTAGCAAAAACCCATCTCTACTAAAATTAAAAAAGTTACTGAGTGTGGTGGCACGCACTTGTAGTGAGTAAGCTGAGACAGGAGAATGAATGGCTTGAACCTGGAGGGGCAGAGGTTACGGTAGACCGAGATTGTGCCACTGTACTCCAGCCTTGGTGACAGAGCAAGACGGCTTGTCAAAAAAAGTGTTTACTGTTGAATTAGATAAACTTGAATTAATCTCTGTCACCATTTATTTTTGGCAGTATGAAATACATATCAAGTATTACAACAAAACTTTAAGCTAGAATACCTAAATTTATGCATCCCGGTAATTTATCCTCTTCAAAGAAGACCTGTGGGGATCTGAAGTTCACAAATCATCTTGGAAACAATTTTTGAACCATGTCAGGATTTTTTCACCTTCCTCAAGGTGACAGAGTATCTTCTGAGAATAAGTTTTAATTTTTTATAACAGTGAATCATTTGGAGCTAAAATTGGCAAAAATATGGTTGCTCAAACTGAGTAACTTTTAAACGAGAAATAAGGGGTAACTATCATAAAGATTATTTTGTTTGTTCAGGTTTTAAACTGTCTTTAAAGACCATTCCGAAAGATAGTACTAACAATTTTCTGAGGTGATTATTTTTAAAGGATACCACTTATTTAGACAATATATTTTAGAAAGATTGTCGGATTGGTTAACTTGGTAGATATTTCTCATTTTTCTGTTCTGACAATTAGAAACTTTATTTTCCCCTAGAATAATAAAGAAATATATATGATTTGTTTTATTCCTCTCAGAATATACATACTTTTTAATCATATTTTTTAAACTAAGGCTTCTGTATGATGAAAGAGTCCAAAACTTGATGAGAAATTTTTTCACTCCGAAGTCTTAAGGGTGACAACTAGATTATAAAAATAACTCCATGTGAATGGATTTGTGTATGTGATGTTGTCACATAGTGATACATGTATATTTCTTGTTTTCTTGTTAGATTTATTCTCCTGACCATACCAGCAGTAGTTTTCCATCAAATCCATCAACACCAGTTGGATCCCCTTCACCTCTCACAGGTAGGCTTCTGTTTAACCACTTCTAACATGTGTGGGGCTACTTGGAAATATTTCTAGGTCATTTATTTCTCAACACATAAAAATTTGTGAAAAACTTACTTAGATTTTGACTATAAGAAAGCATGTGGCCGGGCGTGGTGGCTCACACCTATAATCCAAGCACTTTGGAGGCCAAGGTGGGCGGATCACCTGAGGTTGGGAAGTTCAAGACCAGCCAGACCAACATGGTGAAACCCCATCTTTAAAAAAAAAAAAAAAGGAAGCATGTAAAGAGAACCTTCCTCTTGAATTCATTTAGAGAATATTGAAGTATTTGCTTGTTTTGAATTATTTATTAGTATCTTCCCTGATTCTTAATGTAATTTGTGATCATTTCTAAGCATAGATACAACAGGATAAAAATAAGACCAGGCAATTGGAATGAAGGTAAAGTATGGAGAAATCATGAAACCAAAAATTTTGGTTTTTTTAGAGACAGAGTCTTACTGTGTTGCCCTGGCTGGAGTGCAGTGGCATGATCACAGATCACTGCAGCCTCCAACTCCTGGGCTCAAATGATCCTTCCACTTCAGCCTCCTGAGTAGCTGGGACTACAGGTGTATGTCACCACACCAAGCTAATTTTTTACCTTTTGTAAAGACTGGGTCTCATTGTGTTGCCCAGGCTGGTCTTGAACTCCTGAGGTCAAGCAATCCTCCCACCTTGGTCCTTAAAAATCCTAGGATTACAGGTGTCGGGCACCATACCCACCCCCCAAAAAAATGTTTTTATAAGATAGCATGTAACATAAACAAAATTAACCTATTTAAAAGTACGTGTAACCTCTTTGTTCCTTGTTCTCCATACTTGCCATGTACTACAAGTAAGATTTAAAGATGAATAGATATTTCTGCTAGATAGTCTGTTTTTATTTTTAGGTCAACTAAGTTATTATTTCACATAGATATAAAAATTGTTGGAAATGATGTAGTTTTTCTGCTAAGGAAAAGAACTGAGAAGGTGGATTCATATTGTGAGTGGAGATAACTGGTTCACTGTTTTGTTTTGTTTGAGATGGAGTCTCACTCTGTTGCCCAGGCTGGAGTGCAATAGCATGATCTCGGCTTACTGCCACCTCCATCTCCTGGGTTCAAGGGATTCTCCTGCATCAGCTTCCCAAGTAGCTGGGATTACAGGTGCACACCACCACGCTGGCTAATTTTTTTTTTTTAAGAGACAGAGTTCACCATATTGGCCAGGCTGGTCTAGAACTCCTGACCTCAAGTGATTGGCCTGCATCATCCTCCCAAAGTGCTGGGATTACAGGCATGAGCCACTGCGCCAGGCCCACATTTGTTTTTTAAATTTTGCACATTAGTGTAGACAAGTTCTAAATACTATCCTACAGTATAAACTTGGTGAGACATGTTTGGTGTTATTGTAAATGGGAATTTTTTTATTTCTTAGGCATAAACATATATAAAAATGTTTAATATCTTTTAAGATGTAATTTTAAAACTTGAACTATATTTTTCTGAGCAGTGTTTGGAGAAGAACCTTGATGATGGAAAAATATATTAGGTTGTTTTGAAGAAAAGATGTCAGGCAACTGGGTAAAGTTATCATATTCCTCCAACAGTTGACCTCGGAAATAATTCTGATTTCCTTATCAGGCTGTTAGTTAAGTCCATGCGGTTTTGTGTTTTGTTGTTGTTGTTAAGCCTTTTTGCATTGTGGCCCTGCGTCACCTGTACTTTGTGTATTAGCCTTGTGGCTCTACTAAGAAGCATTGTGGTGTGGGGATGATGAACTGCTGGCAGCTGCTTTCAGCTATTAGCAGGTTCAGCCACTCTCTCAGACATCAGGGCTTCAGCTGTCTAGTAGAAGTTAAACAGCTGTTCCCTATATAGACAAGACTATGAAAGACCCATTGACTTAAAGTTGTTGTTCAGCAGAGCTGAAATTACAGAAAGAATGATGTAACTCTAACCCTACTCACCCTCTTTGCAGTTTTACTAAAATTATCAGTGTCATTTTGCCACACCTTGTTTCACTTTCTCATCTGAGGTATCCATATCAGCATTGCCACAGCCTCTTCTTGTCTTTCTAGTAAGACAGCTGCCAAAGTATCCTTTGGTTTTAATTAACACTGAGTAGGAAGGCAGGCCATGGCAGAGCTCAGCACCTATGGAGGGTCATCAGTGCAATGCAGAATCAGAGAGTTAGACATTTTTCAGAGAATAGGGGTCACAAGTTAAAATCACATTTCCTCCTCCATCTTTATTTAACATTTAGCGAGTGATGCTCTGTTTTTTCTTTAATTCAGGTTGTTAATTAAAATCTGGACTGTTGAATTGTGTAATGAAGGCTTTTTCAATTCAGCAGTCATAATTAAAGAAAAATACTCATATTTGTGTTGAAACAGCAAATCAAAGACTGATTTTAGGCAGGTGCATCTCTCCCTTCTTTATCTATGCTTTATCTACGCGCGCGCGCACACACGCACACACACACACACACACACACACACACACACACCCCTACTCATAGCAGGGCAGAGATGAGATAGAAGAAAGGAAAGCCCTATGTGATAAAATATTCACTGTCAAAGGAAAAGAATAGAGCAAACCAAAGCTCCCATATAATATATGGAAATTGTTTGGCATCTTGTGTGGCAGTGGCCTGTTACCTAGAATAAAAAATTCTACCTACTGTATGCTCTCTACACTTGCCCTATTCCTTAAGCTTTTAAACATCAGTTGGACTTAGCACAGGTCTTTTAAGGTTAGATACACTGGTGCAGAGCCAGATAAGCAGCTTCTAAGGCCATCATTCTTTAAATCTGCAGTGTTTTCCTTGGAAACTTCAGGTCAGGAGCATACATTTCTACATTGAGAGTGCTTAGGAGGAAATTTATGAAATACTGTATTTGTTGGGATGGTTTAGGCTAAAACAAAAAGAAACTCTGTCTCAACTAGACTGAAGAGTAAAAGGATTTATTACCTTGAGTGGTAAGGTCCTGGCCCCTGTGTCAGGGCTCCTGTTCCACTTTGCAGTTCTTCCTCACAGCAGCAGCAAGACAGCAGTTCAAGGTACCACATGGCCGACATTTTCAGTAGATGAAAAAGGGACTCTTTTTTTTTTTTTAATTAAAAAAATCCTTAATTTTCTACTACTGATACCACTACCACAATTTACAGGGCAATGTGCCTAAAGTAATGAAAAGAAAAAGACAAAGCTACGACAGATAAAAGACCTCAGGAATATACATCCAACTGACAGTACATTGCATTAGTCAGTGGCTGCACTTTCTGCACACTGGCTGTGACAGTTCCAAATAAGCAGGGTTTTCTGTTAAAGCTGCGGTAACTTTTCTAACTGTGGGTCATCGTTCCTTCTGTGGCAGATTCATAGTTTCTCTGATGTATATGGAACAGCTGTCTCAAAGTGACCTACAGCTTTCCTGACAACTCCTCCTCCTCTCTCCTGCTGAGAACTATAGCCCTTTTCTGCTGTTTTTAGAACCTTCTGCTACCATATCCACCACTTTGACCATCATAGGGAATGTCTGAGCTTCTTCCACCAAAATTGCCCCCTTTCATGGGTCCATAATTTGGTTGCTGTTGTTCACTGAAATTTCCAAAATCATTATACTTCCCACCACCGCCATAATTTCCTCCTTCATTGTAACCATCATATCCTCTACCACCATCACCATATCCTTGGTCCATCACCATCATAGCCCCCTCTACTGCTATAACCAGGACCACAGCCACAATTGCCACCATCACCTCCTCCATAACTACCTCTGATGCCATCACCTCTACCACTGAAGTTTCCACCACGGCCAAAATTACCTCTACCACCTCCAGAGTTTCCTCCACAATAAAACTGCCCGATCCAGCTCTGTGACTTCTGTGTCATTCAGCAGACTGTATCTCTTGTTTAGAAAGGGCCTTTTTCGGATCAATGCAACAAGAGCTAACTAACGGTCCTAACACCCAGATTCATAGAGACTTAGATTCAATGAGACAGAAAATTAATAAGGATATCAAGGACTCGAACTCAGATCTGGAACAAGTAAACTTAATTAATATTTATAGAGCTCTCCACTTCAAATACACAAAATATACATTCTTGTCGATACCACATCACACCTACTCATAGGTTTAAATGAAACATTGATTGGTCATT
>CM052655.1:823763-851766 GCA_028533165.1 Leontopithecus rosalia
TTTCTACTCTGCCTGTCTTTCATAACTTCTGTGGTTTCAGTCTTGCCATAGTTTTCAAAAGTAGTCTCAAGTTATATTATTCGGTATCTTCTTTAATACTACCAACAGAAGTTTTCTTGACTGTTAGATGGGTACCAGACTTAGAGCTGTCTGGTTCCACTACACACCCATCAGCCTTGTGTGGTCTAGCACACCTTGCTGCATCTACCTCTTCAACACAAGAGTAAGTCACAAAACCAAAGACCCTGGAACATTTTGTTTGGGGTCTCTTATTACCACACAATCTGTGAATGTGCTCTGTTTCTCAAAATGTCTCTTAAACTATCATCTGTAGTTTCAAAGCTCAGACCACCAATAAAAAGTTTTCTCAAATGCTCTAGTTCCTTTGAATCAGGGCCCTCCTCCACACCCCCACCCCCTCCATGGTGGTGGCAGTGGCCGGAGTTGGGCTGGGGGCCACCAGGCAGCAGTTTTACCTCCATTTTGAGGCCAGGTGACCGGACTCACCTCTTCCAATACAAGTTCAGCATCTCATGTCTTTCTTTTAAGAGTCTTTGAAAAATTATTTTAAGGATCCTTTTCCAGAAGTTTCTTAAAGAGATTTTCCTTTACATCTTATTGGCCAACACTGGGCCTAATGCATCTGCTTGCAACAGAAATGATGCTGGCATGTTTATCTTAGCATCTGGATTTATCCCTAGGGCTAAGAATAGAATTGCTCTCTCCTGGTTCATGTTAGGAAAGGATAGACCCACCTCCCACATCCCTTGTGAACAAAATCAGCATGCTCCAGCCACAAGGTAGAAGAGAGGATTGGCTGTTTGCTACAGTTGTTATTTAGGAAAAGATGAGCATTCGCATTAAGAGAATAGGTTTAATAAGGGAGCTTGGGAGGCAGACAAAGTCATCCTTTTCCTTTCATTACCTCCTTCTGGAATATAAATGAATAAAAGTTTAATAATTGTAGTACTTTGTAGTAATCTTCAGAGCATTCGCAGAAAAAAATAAAAGAGAAAGAAATTCTCAGTTTCAGCTAGTTTAATCATTGAGCTGCTTATTTTTATTATCTGTCAGACTGCCTGGTGTTAAGTCAGTTACCTGACTTCAGCATGCTTTGACCAAGGATGTTATGCTAGAACAGCCCAGTCTGTAATAAAAACAAAATAAGGGTAGGTGTTTGAATATTTTTTTCCAGTTCTTAATGAATTACACATTGTGGACAGACCTTTATACAGTTTTTTTAATAGTGCCAGAAATTATCTCGATGATTTATTACCCAAGTAATTTAGTGTGACATCTGATTCCTCAACATTAAGCTAGTGAAGAATCATAAAAGCTACCTGTTTTGCAAAAGCACAGATTCGTGCTGACTATTCTGAGGCATTTGGACATAAAACTTGTGTTAATATTGCACAAAAAGTTAAGTAATTTGATGATTAGGCTCCTGTCATGGGGACTTAAGGGAGGTCTAGAACAAAGTGATTGAAAAGTAAAATATTATATACATTAAGATAAATTCTTTTTTAATAATTAAGGATGTTTTTCAAAATAGATTATGACTAACCTGGTTACCTAAAATTCATAATTCTGCATCAATGTAGCAGTGTAGCAGTAATGCACTGAAATCAGTAGTAAGGTGTTGGATGCTTGTTTTTATATACATTTTTAATATAATCAGTGATCGTGATTTCTGGTTGATCAGTTCTCCTTTTTAATTATAAAATTAGGCCGGGCATGGTGGCTTATGCCTGTAATCCCAGCACTTTGGGAGGCCAAGGAGGGAGGCTCACCAGATTGGGAGTTTGAGACCAGCCTGACTAACATGGAGAAACCCCATCTCAACTAAAAATAGAAAAAATTAGCTGGGGGAGGTGGGGCAAGCCAGTAATCCTAGCTCCTCAGGAGGCTGAGACCAGAGAATCGATTGAACCTGGGAGGCAGAGGTTTTGGTGAGCCGAGATCACGCCACTGCACTCCAGCCTGGGCAACAAGAGTAAAACTGTGTCTCAAAATAAATAAATAAATAAAGTAAAATAAAATTAGCCCACAAGCTTCTTGAAACAGAAGCAGTTTTAGATTGTCCATAGTTTGTTTGTGGTTGATTTATGATTACATTTATATGTCTAGCAGGAGGCCTTTAGTGATCCCCAAAATCATTTGTTTATAGTTTGCTTATAAGTGAAAAAAAAAATTAACTGAAGCATGTATTTTTTCTCACAATTTTAGTATTTAAAGTATATTTATGTAATCATGACAATTTGCATATAATTAATTATGAAATCTAATCAGGTTATGAAGAATCTGTATCCAGCTTTTCAACTTAGAAAATGTATATGATTGATGAATACAATTGCTACTTTGTTCCATAATTAGTCTTACTCAGCTAAAATGAGTAAGTCTCATTTCCTTGAAATAAATTGTATAGTTGTAGTTGACCCCAAGGTTTCTTTCTGACATAAAGTATGACACTGCAGTTAGTTGTAGTGTCAGTGAGCTTCCTAAGTATGGCAAACTGACCTGCAGCAAAAGGCTCGAGTGTGAGACAAATTAAACCTTCAACTTCCAACTGTGATTTCTAATATAATTCAAACTGCTTGTCGCTGAAGCTTTTATTAAAAACAAAAATATATGTTTAATTAAATAGTCTTTACTGTTTTCTGTAAATGACTCATTTTCAGATGCACAATCATGAAACAATGAAGGTTCTGATGAATTGCTTTTGTCTTTTTCCTTTTAAAGGTATTTTGGCAAGACCATTAAAACATTGCCTTCTCCCTAACATATGGATGAATTGTTTCATTTTATTTTTTCCTTGTTTCTTTTTGTTTTTACACTCTGAACTTATGTCTTTTCTTTTTCTATCCTCATTTTTAAAATTATGTTTCTACTTTTCTATCATCAAAGAATAAACAACATCTAACAGAAGTTTTTATACTTTTTAAAATTAATGTTTCTGGTATATACTATTTTGGGACATTTTAACAGATGATCCCAAGTTCATTTACAGTCATGTGAAATGTATTCATCTGTGTATTACTAAAAGCACCATCAGTTAATATTATCCCTTAGTAAAGCAATTTGGCCTTATGTTAATACATTTATACCCTGTGATTCAGAAATACTACTTATCCTCAAGACGTATTTTTTTCCCTGGGGTGGTGGGGAGGAAACAGAGTAATGTTTGCTATATCACTATTCATAATGGCCAGTTGGTAACAACCAAAATGTCTAGCAGTGAAATAATAGTAGCTAAGCAAATTAGGTGTAGAAGCCAGGCACAATGGTTCACGCATGTAATCCCACCACTTTGCGAGGCTGAGGCAGGCGGATCACTTAAGGTCAGTTCGAGACCAGCCTGGCCAACATGATGAAACCCCATCTCTACTAAAAATACAAAAATTACACTTGGGGAGGCTGAGGCAGGTGGATCACCTGAAGTTAGGAGTTCAAGACCAGCCTGGTCAACATGATGAAACCACATCTCTACTAAAAATACAAAAATTTGTTTGGCATGGTAGTGCCTTCCTGTAATTCTAGCTATGTGGGAGGCTGAGGCAGGAGAGTTACTTGAACCTGGGAGGCAGAGGCTGCAGTGAGTCAAGATCATGCTATTGCACTCCAGCCTGGGCAACAGAGTTAGATGCAATCTCAAAAAAAAAAAAAAGGGCAACATGGTGGCACACACTTGTAATGCCAGCTACTTGGTATGCAGAGGCAAGAGAATAGCTTGAACTCAGAAGGCGGAGGTTGCAGTGAGAAAAGATTGTGTCACTGCACTCTAGCCTGGGTGACAAGTAAGACTCCATCTAAAAAAAAAAAAAAAAAAACACCGGCCAGGCACAGTGGCTCATGCCACTGCACTTTGGGATGCTGAGGCGAGCGGATCACTTGAGGCCAGGAGTTCAAGACCAGCCTAGCCAACATGGTGAAACCCCATCTCTACTAAAAATATGAAAATTAGCCAGGCGTGGTGTTCACACCTGTAATCCCAGTGACTTGGGAAGCTTAGGCTGGAGAATCGCTTGAACCCGAGAGGTGGAGGCTGCAGTGAGCCGAGGTTGTGTGACTGCACTCCAGCCTTCACAACAGAGCCAGACTCTATCTCAAAAAAAAAAAAAATTAAGTGTAGAGAATCAGGGGAATATTAATGTTGACATTAATCAGATTATCAAAATGTCTGTACAGTGCTAGAGGGAGGGGGCAGAATTTTAAAAGTATGTACATTGTAAGTGTGTTTTCTCAAGATATATAGGCATGTGGACAAAGTCTGAAGAATGTGCAAACATAAAGGTAGCTGTATTTTAAATTGCAGCGTTTTTTTTTTCTGTTTTCTCAGATCCCTACATTGTTTTTTTATTAATGAAAGGTTTTTAAAAAATGTATTGGGCTTATTAGTAGCCAATACTATGATGAAGGCTGAACAAAAATATTCATGTAACTTTATTTAATTATTCAGTATCTTTACCCTTTCCTTCACAGCATTATCAGGATTACTGAGTTAACCCAGGTGTGTGGGTGCTTTTGGGTTTTAACAGGTACCAGTCAGTGGCCCAGATCTGGAGGGCAAGCACCTTCATCCCCAAGCTATGAAAACTCACTCCACTCCCTGGTAAGAAAGAGCCTCTTATACATCCATTTTATCTGATAGCTTAGAGTCTGTTTGTTTTTAGTAAATCTGGCATAACAACAAAGAAACAGTAGGCTAGCATTGCACACGAATTCTTTGCTAACAAATGGCCTGATTCAGTTGAACCATATAAGACACACTGGGTATGCCTTTTGCCATCTGTTCTTTGGGACATCAGGCTTCTGGTGTCAGGACAGCTGATGTTAAAATCGTGTTATGACGATTTTTGTTTGACAAGTCTAGGGCTCAATTTTTCTATACTTTTATGTATAAAGGGAAACTTTTTTAAAAAGACAAGTAAAAACGAAAATTTAAGGCAAAATGGTTATATTTTACTCTTTCTCATATGATAATACTATGTGTGGTTTATTACATTTCCATTAAATTTTAAGTGAATACCAGATGTTTTTGTTATGAAAGTGTTATTTCCTATGTTTTCTTATGGGAAAAAAAGTGTATTGTGCAAATCATACAAGTAAAACATTGTTTAACCTACAAGGCAGTAAAGGAAGTGTGTAGACACTTGAGTGTGGAGAATTTGTGGGAGAATGTTGACTACTGTTGCTTTTGTATACTTAGGTTTGTAACCCAGAATTACATGGTATCCTAAAAACAAAATAAGGATGATTTGGTGGAAAGCTAAGTCATGCTGTCATTCGTAATTCCAGGTTGCAAAAAGAAACATTCTTTTTCAGTGACTAACAGAACATTTTAAATTGAAGGAACATTTGCTTCTCATGTATTTTGCAAGCAATTATAAGCAATGTGTGCTGTTTAGATGCTAACCTTATAACTTCCCTGTTGAATCCAAGCCTTTTCATATCTTAATAAAATAGATCTCTCAGGTCTTTGCGTTAACTTTACTAACATGTTATGCTTACATGCGTATCAGCTAGTTCCTCATCTCTTTTGGAGTTATCTTAACCTGTGCTTTGCCTCCTGTTCTGTCTTGACTTTGCCAGAAAAATCGAGTTGAGCAGCAACTTCACGAGCATTTGCAAGATGCAATGTCCTTCTTAAAGGATGTCTGTGAGGTACTATTTCTTTTAGATGGTGCCTTTTTTTGTGTTTCAATTATACTTCCCATAATTCATTTAAAATCTTTACACTGTACAGGCTCCAGTCTTTAAAAATCAGACAATTGACTATTTCAGTTTTTATCATGGTATATAGGAATGGACTTTTGTCTCTTATGTCGTTGAAAGTGATTCTTTTTAAAACAGCTCTACTGGCATGTGCTTTTGATTTTTAAAATTCTAATATGTTTGTGTATGGGGCATGTGTGTATCCGCAGACAGACAATACCATTTAGTTAGTTTTGTCAAAGAACATATCTGGATGTGTTCACCATGTAAGGTACATGTGCTTTATATACTTCAGACAGAATTAGAACTTAAACTTACTGGATGTGAGGTCCCTTTCCCAAATTGCCATCATTCAAAGATCAGTATTAAAATATAGGTTGTCCTTTATTTTGTTATTTTAGCAACTATAATTGCTTATTGGCATAGTACCCTTCATCTTTTATGGAAGCTAAAAGAAATAACCTCATGGTAGTTTGGCAGATTCATTTAATAAAGCAGTGATTTGTTTCTGACACTTTGAAAATTTAGCATAGTCTGCGTACCGTTAGCCTTTCTATTTTTGTTGATTTGTAGTTCAGGTAGTTGCTTTTGAAGCTACTTAATATTGCATTTCACTTGCTGTCTTCCCTATCACGTAATAGGAAGCATAGCAGTTAATGAATATAACAGATGCCAGCAATAACCTCCATGTTTTTTTCAATCCATACAGCAGTCTCGAATGGAGGATCGTTTAGACAGACTGGATGATGCAATCCATGTGCTGCGGAACCATGCTGTGGGACCTTCCACCAGTTTGCCTGCTGGTCACAGTGATATACACAGTTTATTGGGACCATCCCATAATGCACCAATTGGAAGCCTCAATTCAAACTATGGAGGATCAAGCCTTGTTGCAAGCAGTCGATCAGCTTCGATGGTAAAATTGCGCTCAGCTTTTTTGTAGTAAACCCTAAATATTCTTGTCCTAAGAATGTAATCTTTGGGAAGAGGATCTTTCTAAAAGGCAAAGACTGACTTTTCAGAATTTTCCCTACTGTCTTTGGCAGTAGAGTATTGGCTACGTATTAGTCTGTAAAATCTTCTTGTGACCTTGTGCAAAAAGCAGAAGCTTTCTACAAAGATCATTTTTAGCTAAAACTTTTTCTTCCCCAGATGTGTAGTAATTGACACAACAGTTTTTGCCTTGAAATAGTGCATAGGAAATCTGAACAGCAAGAATTTTGATCTAGAAAAGTTGTTGATTATAATTTAGAACCAGCCTTCGGTGGTAGAAAGAATGTGAGACTATAATTTATGCGGGTCCAAATTTAAACTTTATTCCAAAATTATGGGGAGGTAGTTTTAAGAATGGCTATAACTTTAGTAAAAAAGTAAACAATTTTAGATTAATCTAGAAAGAGAATTTGTACAAATGTTGCCCGTCTTTTAAAAAACACGGTAATTTTTCAGAGCGGGGTAAAAGGTAGACTTCTACAGCCATACACATCCATCTTACATTATTTTTTTTCCAAATTATCTTTTAAAGAAATGAAGTTCATTTGGAACCTGCTATTTTAAACTTATGCCATGTGTTTGCATGTTTAGGGCATGGTTTTTATGGCTCACTGCATGCTCTGAAATGTTCTTCTCTGAAACAGATTCTTAGCTTTAAGCCATGTAATGAAGGGTAAAACTTATCTATCATCAAAATAATTAGATGCCCCAAATGCTGAAGGCTTGTGTTCTGTAAGAGGATTGGTGTCAGATTTTCACCCATATCATATAACCATTTATACCCATTTTTGAGCCTCTGTAGTGAACAACACACAAGGCTGCCTATTTTCTGAGAACTATGTTTTCACCAGCATGGTAACATTAGATGCCGTGTGTGTGTGTGTGTGTGTGTCTGTGTGTCTGTGTGTCCGTGTGTGTGTTGTCAGGAAATCTTGAAAATCAGTCTCCTTTTAAAGTACTTTTTGTTGCTATTGATAAGCTAATACGTGTCAAAACATTTATGAGTTACTAAACTAGTAAAACGGGGGAGTGTCAGATGGCTCTCACCAGTAATCCGAGCACTTTGGGAAGCCAAGGCAGGAGGATTGCTTGGAAGACCAGCCTGGGCAACAAAGAGAGACCCCTGTCTTTACAAAAAAAATCAAAAAAATTGGCTGGACACAGTGGCTCACGCCTATAATCCCAGCACTTTGCGAGGCTGAGGCGGGTGGATCACGAGGTCAAGAGATCGAGACCATCCTGGTCAACAAGGTGAAACACCATCTCTACTAAAAATTAAAAAAATTAGTTGAGCATGGTGGTGCACGCCTGTAGTCCCAGCTACTCAGGAGACTGAGGCAGGAGAATAGCTTGAACCCAGGAGGCGGAGGTTGCGGTGAGCCGAGATGGTGCCATCACACTTCAGCCTGGGTAACAAGAGCGAAACTCCGTCTCAAAAAAAAAAAAAATCAAAAAAATTAGTCTGGCACAGTGGCATGTGGTGTGGTCCCAGCTACATCCTAGGTGGGAGGATCTCTTGATCCCAGGAGGTTGAGGCTGCAGTGAGCTGTATTTGTGCTGCTACACTCCAGCCTAGGCAACAGAGCGAAACCCTGTCTCACCAAAAAAAAATATATATATATATATATGAAAGAAAAAATATGAGAGGGTATTGTTACTACTTTTGGTAGTAGTAATGAAATTATTTTACTGGTGTAATAAAAGGTATTTGTTACAAATATAAATGCAGAGTAACTATTAATAATTTGTTGAAATACCATTTATCCTTATTTAGAAGCATGACTTAAAAACCAATATACTTGAATCTTAAGTTAGCCTCAGCAGCAGCATTTGTAGTTCTTATTCCTCACCTCTTAATGATTTTTTAATGCTTTACTTTTACTACCTTATGGCTCCTATTCCAACTTATCTGCTACAGTATTTCATATATATTTGGCTTTTCCCAGTTCGGAGTTTGCATAAGACAGAACGTCTGTTCTGAGAAAGCTGAGTTGTTTTTTTTTTTTAACCTATTTTGGATATTCCATAATAGGAAAGGAGACTTATCAAAATGCAGTCCTCGAAAGCCACATAGAAACCAACCTAGTGCATTTTAGAAGGGCTGGTAAAGGGAAAAGCTCTTCCATTGGATGTCACCCTAAAACTTAAAACTGAGAAAGTAGCTCCCACTATATGTTGAAGGAATGTGCTGCCCTCTTCGGAACAACAACCAAAGGTCTGCCAGAGAGATAGTCTTAGAAAGAAAAAAAATCTCAAATCTAGAAAAAATGGTCCCCTGAGACATGAGGTGAGTCTGGCTTAGTCTGTGTAGCAACATCAGTGCCACAGCAACTAGCCCAAGCTGCTGCTCAGTGTGCCTCTCACGGCCTTCTCCTCAGTCCCTATCACCTTCTCAGCGGGCACAGAGCTGTGAAAAATCTGCCAGAAGTCATCTGCGGTCTTCCTCTCATCCAGATACAATCACTAGTACTTTTAGCAGTGAAGATCAGATGTACCCTGCCAGGATTAGCCTCGAAACATAAAGTTATTAGCTGACAAAATCTGACACCCTTAGGTGAGTCAGCATTCATCTCCCGCCTTTTAGCTGTTGAGTCCTCAGTTCTCAGCTTCAGCAAAAAGAGCAAAGGGTGGAATGAAGATGAGTCTGCCACTGACTCTCCCAGCTGAGTCTTAGCCATGTTGTTGAGCAAGACTCTGTCTTATCATGTGGTTGTTTTCCATGTCTGAGAACCTCCATTAGTACTGCTGGGAGCCCTATGTTTACATGCTCAGCACCCACTATATGGAATCAACTCTTCATATTCTTGCAGAGTATGTGATTTTGGGGGCACGTTTTTGTAACGCTCTCTCTCTCTCTTTTTTTTTAGATGGAAGTTTCTCTCTTGTTACCCAGGCTGGAGTGCAATGGCGCGATCTCGGCTCACCGCAACCTCCGCCTCCTGGGTTCAGGCAATTTTCCTGCCTCAGCCTTCTGAGTAGCTGGGATTACAGGACCCACCACCACACCCAGCTAATTTTTGTACTTTTAGTAGAGATTTTAGGTTTCACCATGTTGGCAAGGATGGTCTTGAACACTTGACCTCAGGCAGTCCACCCACCTCAGCCTCCCAAAGTGCTGTGATTACAGGTGTGACCCACCGCGCCTGGCCCATTTTTGTAACTCTTGTCAACTCCCTCCAAGTGTTAATCTCCAGCATTGTCCCCTCATCCCCAACATGCATCCTCTTTTTTTTTTTTTAGGCGGAGTTTCGCTCTTGTTACCCAGGCTGGAGTGCAATGGCGCGATCTCGGCTCACCGCAACCTCCGCCTCCTGGGTTCAGGCAATTCTCCTGCCTCAGCCTCCTGAGTAGCTGGGATTACAGGCACGCGCCACCATGCCCAGCTAATTTTTTTTGTATCTTTAGTAGAGACGGGGTTTCACCATGGTGACCAGGATGGTCTCGATCTGTTGACCTCGTGATCCACCCGCCTCGGCCTCCTCTTAACTGACCGTGACCGAGAAATAATGTGGTCTCACATTGTGCAGTTGCTTCCCACCGCCCCGACCCCCGCCCTTGTTTTTCGTCTCTTGTAACTTTCTGGAAGTTTGTGTATGTTTTTCTGCATTAACAAACGTTAGTGGCCGGGCGTGGTGGCTCAAGCCTGTCATCCCAGCACTTTGGGAGGCCGAGGCAGGTGGATCACGAGGTCAAGAGATTGAGACCATCCTGGTCAACATGGTGAAACCCCGTCTCTACTAAAAATACAAAAATTAGCCGGGCATGGTGGCGTGTGCCTGTAATCCCAGCTACTCAGGAGGCTGAGGCAGGAGAATTGCCTGAACCCAGGAGGCGGAGGTTGCGGTGAGCCGAGATCGCGCCATTGCACTCCAGCCTGGGTAACAAGAGCGAAACTCCGCCTAAAAAAAAAAAAGTGAGTATTTGTGTCAGGCTCCTAATAATGGTGGCTATGTGGCCCAACCTACAAAGTGGCCACAGAAATACCTGTTGATCAGCAATTTATACCACCATGTAGAATTCATGAGAAAAGAAAGAGCTCAGCTTCTTTCAAAAACATTTGCTTATCATTATTCCATGTATCTATTGCAGAGAATAGAATTATTCTGATAAACGTTTGTATTTTCAGGACCTCCACAGAACATTCAGATGAATTCTTTGTTATAATGGAACTTTGTCCTGACGGGCAGAATCCTAATTGTAGGGTTTAAATATATCACTTTTTCTCCTAGCATTTAGAAAAGGGTTCAATGTGCTTTTCCTGTAAAGGGCCAGAGAGTAAATATTTTCAGCTTTGTAGGTATATAGTCTCTATCACAATGTAATATGAAAGCAGCTATAGAGAATATGACGAGATGGGTATGGGTGTATTCCAGTAAAACTTTATTCACAAAAACAAGCTCCTTTATTCATTTAAATTAAAAATTTTTAAAGTCAAGATTTGGCTACAGGCCAGACCTTGGGAATTCCTGATTTATAACATAAATTGGCACCCTAGCAGGTATAATGGGGTTAGCATGTTTTTCTTTTTCTTGGAGCCTGTAACATTTGGCATATGTTCAGCACTGTTTATAATGGCAAAGACCTGGAACCAACCCAAATGCCCATGGATGATAGACTGGACAGGGAAAATGTGGCATATATACACCATGGAATACTATGCAGCCATCAAAAACGATGAGTTCCTGTCCTTTGTAGGGACATGGATGAACCTGGAGACCATCATTCTCAGCAAACTGACACAAGAACAGAAAATGAAATACCGCATATTCTTACTCATAGGTGGGCGTTGAACAATGAGAACACATGGAAACAGGGAGGGGAGCACTACACACTGGGGTCCGTTGGGGGGAATAGGAGAGGGACAGCAGGGGGTGGGGAGTTGGGGAGAGATAGCATGGGGAGAAATGCCAGATAGAGGTGAAGGGGAGGAAGGCAGCAAATCACACTGCCTCGTGGGTACCTATGCAACTATCTTGCATGTTCTTCACATGTACCCCAAAACCTAAAATGCAATTTAAAAAACCATTTGGCATTATGTTCATGAGTAGTCTGAGAGTTTTGTTTAAGTAATTGGAATACTTGAGGTGAACCAGGATACACTAGTAATGGAAGAGTTAGAGTTGACGGCAGTATAAAAGTGGTACAGGCCAGGCACCGTGGCTCACACCTGTAATCTCAGCACTTTGGGAGGCCAAGGTGGGTGGATTGCTAGAAGCAGAAGTTTGAAACCAACCTGGACAAAGAAGTGAGAACCTGTATCTACAAAAATTTTTTAAAAATTAACTGGACATAGTGGCATACACCAGTGGTCCTTGCTACTCAGGAGGCTGAGGCAGGAGGATTGCTTGAGTTCAGAAGTTGAGGCTGTAGTGAGCCATGATCACACCACTGCACTTCAGCTTGGACAACAGAGAGAGAGCTTGTCTCTTTAAAAAAAAATAATAATGGTACAGACAGGTCAGTTCCCAGTCTGCAGTACAGACAAGTCACTGATGAAGGTTACTAGTAATGTAAAGTCTACATGGACGCAGTAACCATTTGGCCAAGCTATTTCATCGTTCTCATTAGTATATGATACTGATACGTCATTTAAATTTTAAAACACAAAGTCGGGGTTTTAGAACTACTGAAAGGTCAGCAGTTGGCTTTAGTTTTATTCCCATTTATTTAGCATAAGGCTAAAGTTTCAGAATACAATGCTGAGAAGAAGGAAAGTTTTTAAATGGAACACTGAAAATAAAAGGAATCATGAATTTTAGCACTGTGTGGTGGCTCTCGCCTGTAATCCCAGCACTTTAGGAGGCCGAGGTGGGCAGATCACCTGAGGTCAGGAGTTCAAAACCAGCCTGTGCAACATAGTGAAACCTCATCTCTACTAAACATACAAAAAAAATAGCCAGTCTTGGTGGCAGGTGCCTGTAATCCCTGCTACTGGGGAGCCTGAGGCAGGAGAATCGCTTGTACTGAGGAGGTGGAGATTGCAGTAAGCCAAGACTGTGCCATCGCACTCCAGCCTGGGCAACAAGAGTTGCCCAACAAGAAACTCCATCTCAAAACAAACCAAAAAAAAGGAATTTAAGAATAGCCTGGGCAACGTAGGGAGACCTCCTCTCTTAAAAAAAAAGAAAAGAAAAGAAAAGAAAGAAGGAAAAAATTTTATGCTAGCCACATGTGGTGGCACATGCCTGTAATCCCCAGGTCCTTACAAGGAAGAACTGAGAGAATCACATGAGCCAGGAGTTCAAGGCTGCAGTGAGCCATGATCACACCATCGCACTTCAGCCTGGGTGACAAAGTGAGACCCTTTATCAATTTAAAGAAAAGGGGAGGGGGAATTGTGAATTTCAGATGAGCATTACAAAGAGCTTTCAGCAATATAACGTTAGCATAAATCCCATCCATTTATGGCTGTAATACCTAAATACCTATGCCCAACAAGATAACTCCGTGATGGCACCAGTCTCTTTAATGAAAAGTACTGTTGTTCCTCAGTCAGACAGTAACTTCAACTTCAAACCAAAATTAAATGAGATTCGAAGCATTTTTACTAATGGAAGTTTGATGTAGATCTAAAACAGTTTCTTATTTATGACATAGGATAAAATTTTATTGTGAGATTGTTTGATTTCATTGTTACAAGTCCTGAGAAAATTTAATTCAGGCATTTCTCTTAATTATTTTTTTGGTATTACTTGGGTTTTTTGTTAAGGGATGGTTGAAAAAGTGTGATATTGTATGAAAGCGTTAGTAAATAATGTTAAATTATAAAGTGTAAGGCTACCTTATGTAATGATTTAAAAATACAAATTAGGCGGATACCATGGCTCACGCCTGTAGTCCCAACACTTTGGGAGGCTGAGGCAGGTGGATTACCTGAGGTCTGGAGTTCAAGACCAGCCTGGCCAACATGGTGAAACCCCATCTCTATTAAAAATACAGAAATTAGCTGGGCATGATGGTGGGCACCTGTAATCCCTGCTACTCAGGAGGCTGAGGCAGGAGAATGGCTTGAACCTGGGAGGTGGAGGTTGCAGTGAGCCAAGATTGTGCTGCTGTACTCTAGCCTGGGCAACTAACTAAGTAGGACCCTGTCTCAAAATAAATAAATAAGTGTGTGTGTGTGTGTGTGTGTGTGTGTGTGTGTGTGTGTGTGTGATGTCTGTTTTCTAAATTTTAAAGCAATTCGAGGAACTATATTTTTCTTAGTTATAAGAGACTTAAGACTAGGTTATTAAAGACTAATAGGCAAATAGGATAGTTGGCATTTTTGTCATTTATCAAAATAAATTTGAAATCATTTTAATCTTCATTTGGACAGTATTTAATTTTAGCGATGTGGGTTTGTAATACGGTAGAAATTGTGTGTCTATGTTTCAGCTCAATTGAAGGATTTTACTTTTAACCACTCCTTTACTCTTTCTGAATAATTTTTTCCTAAATGGGCAATCTTTAAAATTTTTATTTTTATTAAGATAACATTATAGTGCTTTTTAAGGGTTTTGGTTACATTTTAAAATTCAAAATTGTTCAGAATGGCAACTTTTTTAAAATTTGAAAACCGTGGGGGTTATACATTTATGGAAATATTTAAAAGGAACCCTAACAAATGTAATACGAAGTTTCTAGTAAAACCTCTGTTCAGGTGAAATACAGTCTTGGAGTAGACAGTATATAAAGATCCTTTAACCAGTCTGTAAATTAATACTGATTAATTTAAATCAGTATTCAGCGAATGATACAAATTAAATTATTAGAATAGAATTAAAAATCGAGGAATTCATACTGTTTTTTAGTTTGTCTCTTAATTCACAGACCTCTTATTCATCATCTAATTAGATTTAACATTTTTCCATTGTGAGTGCTAAAGCCATTGGCCAAATTAAATGAAAACAAGTCCCTTGTTGGGTGCTCCCAGAAAAGTAAGGCCATACACAGATTGAGTATGCAGGATGGTGTCATTTAATGGCATGGGCCTTTTATTCTGAAATGGAGCCCTTCATAATCATTGAGACTTAGAGGGTGGCAGGCCTTGGGGTTTGCCATGCCCTGCTGCTCCCCCAGCAGCAGCAGCCTGTCAGCTGTATGCTAACGAGGTGAGCAATTAAACAGAGTCCTATCTGGCTGGCCCCACAGGCTCTAGGCTCAGACAAAGAACTGTTTATACACCTGTTTTATAATGTGGAGCTGCAGATTAAAGGGAAGACTTGGGAGCCCAGGAGAGCAAGGGTTAAAGAGAACTGTAAGAACTGTGAAAGTCAAATTCTCCAGAAAATACATGAGGGCCATTTGCAAGGGGAATCATGTTACAAAGAAAAAGTTTCTGCTAACTTCATTAACATGAAAAACTCCAGACTTCAAGCCTTCCTCTAGTCTGAGACTTCTTTTTAACGGCTTATATTTTTGCTGTGTGTGCTGGTTCAATTTTTTCTTTTGTAAGCTAATTATGTTTAAGTCCATGTGAGAAAACATTGAGTTTGTATTATTCTATAGATCTAAAAATATTGCCGGGTATTTCTATTGCAAAACAAACCTAGCATCCTTTCTGATTTTCCTGAAGGGAAAAGTAAAATTTTCTAGTATTTATTATTTAGATAATCATCAGACATTTTTTAATAGTTGAGTTTTAGAAAATCAAAAAATTATTTATGCTGATGAAGTAAAAGGAAATCAGAATTCAGCAGATGCATCATCACTTAGATAAGTGAAAATTCACTTTGTTATAACCGTTCAGTAGTATTGTCTTACAGAGCTATAAAATGTTTCACTTGTATAATATATACTAAGTATAATGTGTTTAAAATTTAAATTTAGAAGTGTATTTTCTTTTAAATTACTTGGTGTGATAGTTCAAAATACTATGTAAAAACAGAATTAGCACATGTTGCCAGGGGTCGTAAGAAGTTTTAAGTCCACGTTATTATAAATGCAAATACACCTCAGCTTTTACTTTAACTTATAATTATTTTCTCAGCCCATCAAAATTCTCCTAGATTTATTTTATCTTTAGAGTAGGCCTAATCTTCCAAAGTTTCAAAAAAATTTACAGCCATATGTTGTGTTTGCCCATATCTGTTTTTATAAAATGGGATTTTGAACTGCCTTTCCTCTTAGATCACTGGGTAATTCATAGTAAGAAAGCAAGCTCATTTGTTAAGAATAAACAAGACTAGGATACTCTTGAAAAAGAATTTTGTGAAACATCTTTAAAATAATTTGTTCTCTTGAATTCAGTTTTCCCAATCCATTTCTTTACTGGTTGTTAGGTTGAGTACTTCAAATTCTTCTCAAGTTTTTTTAGAGGAACAACTAAATACTGAAACTTTCTGAAGTGGGAAGTGGGATGGAAGCTTGCCATAGTTTCTGTGGTCCCTTCTCAGCTTTAAGATTTTGTGATTGAAAAACATGATTAAATTGGGTGGTTTAGAGAAAGGGTGTAGTGGATGCATGATTATTACCCCAGGGGGTAGTGACACAAATAATGCTCGGCAGTGGCCAATTCTAAAATAGTTTTAAAAGTAACTACTGCATTAAATTTTAAAATCCACTAAATGAGTTTTTTTTTAAATAAAGATGAGAATAAGTGTAAAAGACAAACATTTCTTAGAAAGTGTGGTGGAGTGATGGACCTATTCTAATTTGATCTATTGCCAAATGGCTTGGATTGCCTAAAACTTTGCTTTCGTCCCTTTTGTTTAGCTTACAGGAAACCAAAAGATAAACTTGCATAGGGATTTTTATGCTTCTTAGGGTAAAATCATACAAAGTCATGGAAGATAAAACCTATATTAATGACTCGAGGGATTCAAAGCTTGACAGTTTACTAGGATTGAAGGATTTATTCAAAAACAGTGGTTCTTATATATCACTCCAGGGAATAAAACTATTTAATTAGATGCTTAATCTTCTAGTTGACATGTCTGCTAGTATTCTCATAAAAACTTCATCTGTAACAATTTTTTATGTATATTAATACTGAAATAGCTGAATTTTTGGTGGTGTTTGCATGCTTTGGCGTTCCTATTTCAGGTTAACTATGACTTGTGTAAGTTTGAGTAAAGCTAAAAATAAAAATACATGTAAATTTTGCTGCCTAGCAATGCACAGCTTTTGTTTTAAATTCTTTTAATTTTGTATTGCTTATGCTGCTCTTTCAAAAGTTTTGAGGGGAAGATACTATATATGATGGAGGGGGCAAACTTAGATAAATACTACTATCGCGTGGAATGAAGCAGTATTTTGTTAAATGCCAGTTCATGCACACTTTAACATATTTACGTATTATATGAAACAGATTTTCAGATTTATTATATAGGATTATTATTAGACCCTATAATATATAGTGCATTGTGGCTTACAGAATTTTTTTTTTTCTTTTTGAGACAGAGTCTCACTCTGTCACCAGGCGCCAGGCTGGAGTGCAGTGGCACAATCTCGCCTCACTGCAACCTTTGCCTCCCGGGTTCAAGCAATTCTCCTGCCTCAGCCTCCCAAGTAGTTAGGACTACAGGCGCATGCCACCACGCCCAGCTAATTTTTTGTATTTTTAGTAGAGACGGGGTTTCACCATGTTGGCCAGGATGGTCTCGATCTCTTGACCTCATGGTCTGCCCGCCTCGGCCTCCCAAAGTGCTGGGATTACAGGCTTGAGCCTGGCCTGCAGAATGTTTTATGGGCTCATTTGCTTCTGACAACAACCATCTGTTGGACTTAAAATTTACAAATTAGAATTTTCATTTTTTAAAAAAGGTATGTTTTGGTTTGATTTAAAAGCAGTACTTCTATGAAGGATTAATATTTTGAAATTCTCCTCAAAAACTGGCATAATGACATCCAGAAAATTTGCTGAATTCAAATGAGTAATACTGTTTTCTCTATGAAACCTAGTAAAGTAATTTGGACCGTTACTACCCCTGAACTATCTTGACCATTTTTTATTTTGGGGTTTTTGTGGGTTTTCTTTAACTTTAGGTTGGAACTCATCGGGAAGACTCTGTCAGTCTCAATGGCAATCATTCAGTCCTGTCTAGTACAGTCACTACTTCAAGCACAGACCTGAACCATAAAACACAAGAAAATTACAGAGGTAACTGTATTGTTGGTTTTCAGAAATAATGCAGAGATATCATTTGGATCACTGTCACCTTTCTCTCAGCTGGACTGACATCTGTGAATCAAAAGTCATTTAGGTGAGGGAGTTCCAAATAGTAGTGTGGAAAGCAGATGTTTAGGGTTCCAACTGGGCCACCTAGGTTGGCCATTACACATACTTGTTGATGAAGAGACCATTGTTCAGTATTTACCAGTTGTCTTTTACCTCTTCCTGTTCTGTCATGTCCTTCCTCAGACGTTTACCCCATCTCTGTATGTATCTTCATGGTTCCTAGAGGCGGGGACAGAGGTATTGACTATACTGAGACCTCCGAATGGTGGAAGCTGTTGTTTTAGAGATTATTGTTTCATTGGAGAGTCATAACATTTTTATAAAAAGCCAACTAATCACTATTCCAATAGAGCTTACAAATAAGTGTGAATATAGAACACTTGTAAGTGTAAATAAGACCACCAAAATAAAGTTCTCCCAGTTATATTTAACCATGATTCCTATTTTGCTCTTTATCAGGAAGATGCTAAGCTTAGGTCCTTTACCTTGGCAGCATCTTAGAAGTTCGTTTCTACAATTCATAGTTTTCATCCTTGTTCATTTGTAGAATAGTGCCTGAAAGTGAGCATTAAACTTGTCATGGGGATCAGACTTGTTCTTTTAAATACAAATGCTGTTAAAAAGCACAAGGATGTTTGACATGTTATTTTCAGCTCTAAATAGTCTACTTTCCTGCATCTTCTCATTTCCATCATAACCCTGTAACCACTAAGGATATTCACCTGCTAGAATTTTATTGTGTTAGTTCTAATTCGTAAATGAGTCTCGTCTTTTATTTTATGTTACCTTTGCTTCTTTGCTAGGTGGCTTGCAAAGTCAGTCTGGAACTGTCGTTACAACAGAAATCAAGACTGAAAACAAAGAAAAGGATGAAAACCTTCATGAACCTCCTTCATCAGATGACATGAAGTCAGATGATGAATCCTCCCAAAAAGATATCAAGGTTTCATCTAGAGGCAGAACAAGGTATTTGTTAGCATCCAGGGTTTAAATTTCACTCATTTGACATAGGTAAAAATACTTGAGAAGTTGGATGTCATGTTCTGTGTTAATAAATGTTCTAGATATTGTGTTAGGATTTTTGTGTATGTTGTCTCATTTAATCACCACATTCTCCCTATAAAAGAGAAGCATATGACTTAAAAATTATGTTTTCCGTCATACTACACTGTTTTAGGCACTGTATATAAAAAGTAATTATATCTCTGAAGGTAAAATAGCTAAAAGTTAAATTGTATGGTATAGACATTTAGATAGATTTGATCAATAAGTATTTTAATATAGTCAGGTGTCACTTAACAATGGGACAAGTTGTAAGAAACATATATTGTTAGGCAATTTCATCATTGTGCAAACTAGAGTATACTTTCACAAACGTAGCGTGTTGTTCCTAGGCTGTATATCTGTATGCTATGTTACTGAACTGAATACTGTAAGCATTTGTAACACAGTGGCAAGACTTTGTGTTTCTAAACACATAAAAGGCGTGGTAAAAATAACAGGTGAAAAATGGTACACTTGTACAGGGCACTTATCATGAGTAGAGTTTACAGGACTGGAAATTGCTCTGGGTCACTCAGTGAGTGGGTGGTGAGTGAATGTCAAGGCCTAGGACGTTTCCGCACATTACTGTAGACTTTACAGACACTGTACATTTAGGCTATATTTCATTTATTAAATACATTTTTCTTCAATAGTAAATTAACCTTAGCTTATTGTATGTTTTTTACTTTATACATTTTTTAATTATTTTTAACTTTTTGACTCTTGTAAAAACAGCTTAAAACACAAACACATTATATAGCTATACACAAGAAATTTCTTTAAGTCATTTCGTAAAGTTTTTTCTTGCTTTCTTCTTTCTTTCTATTTTTTTGAGACGGAGTCCTGCTCTGTCGTCCAGCCTGGAGTGTAGTGCCATGGTCATGGCAACCTCTGCCTCCTGGTTTCAAGCGATTCTTCTGCCTCAGCATCCTGAGTAGCTGGGATGACAGGCACCCACCACCACTCCAGGGTTTGTACTTTTAGTAGAGACAGGGTTTCACCATGTTGGCCAGGCAGGTCTCGAACTCCTGACCTCAAGTGATCCGCCCACCTCAGCCTCCCAAAGTGCTGGGACTACAGGCGTGAGCCACCATGCTGGGCCTTTGTAAGCTTTTTTCTATTTTTAAAATTTAGTGTTTTATTTTTTTACTTTTCAGACTTTTTTGTTAAAAACTAAGACACAAACACACATGGTAGCCTAGGCCTGCACAAGGTCAGTATCATTAATATTGTTTTCCACCTCCACATCTTGTCCCAGTGAAGGTCTTCACAGGCAGTAACATGCATGAAGCTGTCATCTCCTATAGTAACAAAGCCTTCCTCTGGAATATCTTCTAAAGGACCTGCCTTCAGGTCTTACAGTTGACTTTTTTTTTCTAAGTTAGAAGTCTACTCTAATGATTAAAAGTATAGTTAGTATAGGGTAAATACATAAACCAATAACACAGTTATTAATATTGTCAAGTACACCAGATCCTGAAAGAACATCATTTTGTGAAATGTTGATGATGAAAAAAAAAATTGATTCCTAGCTGGAGCCTCTGTCTCTGTGGAGTTTGCACATCCTTCCCATGTTTCATCATGTGGGTTTTCTCTTAAGTTCTCTGGTTTCTTCCTTCATCCCAAAGATGTGTCTGTTAGGTGGATTCATGTCTAAATTGTCCCAAGGTGAGCAAGTGTGGGTGTGTGAGTGTGCCCTGCAGTGGAAGAGCTCCACCACGGCCCATTCATTTACTTACTGTCCAGGGTTGGTTCTGCCTTGCTCCCTGAGCTGCTGGGATAGGCTCCAGCTTCCCCCTGACCCTGAACTGGAATAATTGGGTAAATTATTATCTTACTTATTTTTACAAGTCTTTCTTAAATATATATATATTTACATAGTTCACATTTATTTCAGCGTTTAATATTAGAAGTGTTTTTGGTCTTTCTTTAGACGTTTTGGTGATATTTCGCCACCAGAAATGTACTGTAGGGACTTAACTCTTGTTTATATCAATTAACCTATGATAAAATTGGTTTTATTGTATGTCATCTTGCTTGAAGTTTCCAAGATCTGATCAATGACATTAAGTGAGGACTTCCGTAGTGTGTACCGTACATAATTGCATGCTTTTATGCAACTGGCAGCACAGTAGGTTTGTTTATACCAGCAGCTATGCAAACAATGCATCGTGTGACTAATACCTTGTGCCGCAGCCCTACTACAGCAGCCAATCACTAGATGATAGAATTTTTTAGCTCCAGTATAATATTATAAGAAACTGTCATAGATATAGTCCTTCCTTGACCAAAACAGCATTATGGGCCTCTTAACTATATATTAATGTAAGAGCTGAATATATGGTAAGACTCTGATTTAAACAAGGGGTCAGCAAATAATGGCCCATGGGCCTACCCAGCTTGCTACCTGTGTTTGTTTTTATTATCATCATATATATGATATATGATTATATATATATATTTATTTTTTTTTTTAAGACAGGGTCTCGGTGTCACCCTGGCTGGACTGCTGTGGGTGATCTTGGTTCACTGCACCCTCAGCCTCCCAAGTAGCTGGGAGCATGCCATCATGGAAACGGTTCCACCGTGTTTGCCAGGCTGGTTTCAAACTCCTGGCCTCATTAATGATCTGCTCACCTCTTCCTCCCAAAGTGCTGGGGTTACAGGCATGAGCCACTGCACTTGGCTGCTGCCTATTTTTATAAAGTTTTATTAGAACTCCACCATGCCCCATTCATTTACTTATTGCTAGACTAAAATAGTTGCCACAGAGACTATATGACCCACAAAGCTGAAAATATTTACCATCTGATTCTTCTCAAGTATGAAAAAGAAAATACTCTAGGCAGAATGACTTTGCGTGGCGTTTTCTAGAAAGTGGACTTGACCTTGCTGTGAAGTATGAATACAGACACATAGTACGTTATTTTCAAGTGATTTCCAGATTTTTCCTTCAAGTTTTTTTTTCAGTTCTACATTAAAAGTAGATGAGTTAGGCTGGGCACAGCGTCTCACTCCTGTAATCCCAGCACTTTGGGAGGCTAAGATAGGAGTATCACTTGAGGCCAGACATTCGAGACCAGCTTGGGTATCATAGCTAGATTCTTTCTCTACCAAAAGTTATAAAAATGACTGGGACATGGTGGCACACACCTGTAGTCCCACCTACTTGGGAGGGTAAGGCAGGAAGATTGCTTGAGTCCAGAAGTTTGAGGCAGTGGTGAGCCATGATCATGCCACTGTACTCTGGCCTAGGGGACAGAGATATGCTGTCTCTAAAAAAAAAGATTTTTAATAACAATTTAAAAGTTAGATGAGTTAGTATATTTGTGGTCATACATATTCATTTATCAGTGATAAGCATGTATCATACAGATTTAAAACATTGTTCTTTGTGTTGAATTATGGTGTAAAGGAGACTACAATGAGGATGGTAGATAAAACTAAAGGAAGCAGAATGGTTCTTTCTGTCACATACTTGAAAGGTGTCCTTTTGCTCTTTTGACATTCTCACTGTTTTCAACACTTAAACATTTCTCTTGGGAAAAAGGAAATCTTAAGATCTTAGTAGTATTACTTTAATATGCATTGTACTCAACTTTCGGGCATAAGGAAGGAGAAACTGTTTCAAGGAATTCAGAGATCACTCTTTCAAGGCATCTTAACGCTTTCATAATTTTTATTAAAATAGAATTTTTTTGAGACGGAGTTTCACTCTTGTTACCCAGGCTGGAGTGCAGTGGCGCGATCTCGGCCTACCACAACCTCCGCCTCCTGGGTTCAGGCAATTCTCCTGCCTCAGCCTCCTGAGTAGCTGGGATTACAGGTACACGCCACCATGCCCAGCTAATTTTCGGATTTTTAATAGAGATGGGGTTTCACCTCTTTGACCAGGACGGTCTCGATCTCTTGACCTCGTGATCCACCTGCCTCAGCCTCCCAAAGTGCTGGGATTACAAGCATGAGCCACCGAGCCCGGCCTAAAGTAGAATTTTAAGGGAAACAATTTACATCTTTCCTCCATATTTATCTTCTTATAGCTCAGGAATCAGCAAACTTTCTCTATAAAGGCCCAAATAGTGAATATTTTAGGCTTTATTGGACATACAGTCTCTGTCACAGCTACTCACTTCTGCTCTTACAGTGCAAAAGTAGCCAAAAACAAATGGATATAGCTGTTCCAATAAAATTTTAGTTACAAAAACAGATGACCAGCTCATAGATCATAGTTTGCTTACCCATATTATAGATCATCAGAAATTAGGAGGCAGTGTAAGAGGTTAGTAATAGTCCGTAACAATGAATAGGTTAATAACATGGGCTCTGGACCAAGTAAGGTAACCTGGGTTTGAATTGTGGTTCCGTTGCATACTTGCCAAGTGACCTTGGGCAAGTCTTTGAGATCAGTTTCTTCTTATCTAAAAAGAGACTTTCTATTACAGGATTCTTATAGGAATAACCTGAAAATGATGCATGTAAAACCCTTTGCACAATGTCTAGCACACAGTAAGCACTCAATAAAGATACTGGATCTGTTGTTACGGTGGTCATTTTAGGTATGTGGTGTAGGTTTGCTTCCACAGTGCACTGGCCTGACATCTCATCATTATACTACCACCAGTTAGCTGTGTGATCTTGGGTCGCGAAGTGGTTCTAAACCCTGCTGCTCAGACCATGGAACATTTTAGAAATACAGGTGCCTGGACCCTAACCCAAACTCACTAAATTAGTGTGTCTATTATCTCTGGTGGTGAGACCTGGAAAGTTGTGTTTTTAAAGTGCTCTTGGAGATACTAATGAGTGGCTGTCATCTGTGGACACTTTTGATGATCTTTAAAGGCCTTTTTGAAGTCAAAGAACCAGTTACTTTCTTTTGCTAAAAGAATGCATTTATATAATTCTTAATGATTAGCAGGTAAAATATTATATACTTTTTAGAAACAGGGTCTCTGTTTGTCTCCCAGCCTGCAGTGCAGTAGACTATAACCTCAAACTCCTGAGCTCAGGCAGTCCCCCCATGCCAATCTCAGCCTCCGAAACCACCTAGGTTACAAGGCATGAGCCACCATGCCTGGCCTGTGTACTTGTTCTTTCATTAGAATACTCAGGGTATTAGAGAAAAGATTTAAAATGTCTGATATTTTTGCACATGATTTCAAGGTTCTGAGAAGCTTTGGTCAGCAATTTATATCTCAGTCATAAACAGAACTTTCTATATACTGTTACAAAGCATCTCCCTCATGTTTCTTTTTTAATTACATAGTCTGTTTTCATTACAGAAATTTAAAAAATATCGAAAAGTATACACAGAAATTACAAGAAACCTCACTATTCAGAATTAACCACTGTTAACTTTTTCTTTTTTTTTTTTTCCTGAGATGGAGTCTCCTTCTGTCACCCAGGTTGGAGTGCAGTGGTGTGATCTTAGCTCACTGCAACCTCCACCTCCTGGGTTCAAGTAATTCTCTTGCCACAGCCTCCTGAGTAGCTGAGATTACAAGCTCCTGCCACTACGCCTGGCTACTTTTTGTATTTTTAGTTAGATGTGGGATTTTGCCATGTTGTCCAGGCTAGTCTCCAACTCCCGACCTTAGGTGATCTGCCTGCCTCAGCCTCCCAAAGTGCTGGGATTACAGGTGTGAGCCACCGTGCTCAGACTCACTGTTTACATTTTTAAATAGTATCTCTTTTTCCATGCATGCATTTTAAATTAGAATTAAACTGGACATAAGTTTTCTTTGCTGATTTATTTTTAGGGATTTTTTTTTCTTTTATTTCTGTCATACCTGAGACTTAATAAACTGGACATATGTGTTGTGATTTCCTTTTTTTTTCATTCAACAATGTATTTTTGAAAACTTTTGGTTTTGTTTTGGATCGGCTTTATTGAGGCTTAATACACATGTAATAATAAAATTTACTACTCTTAAATATACAGTCTTAGTTATTTGATCAATATATACATTTGCATATGTATATTAAAATGTATATATTTTGTCAAGTGTAAAAATTATATTACAGCTACCATATTCATGATGTAGAATATTTTCACCACAAAAAATATTTTTATGCCCCTGGGTAGTGAGTCTCTTTCCTCCATCCCACAGTCCTTGGCAAGTATTGATCTGCTTTCTGTTACTATAGTTTTGTCTTTTCTAGAAGTTTATGTAAATTGAGTCATAGAGTATGTGATCTTTCATGCTGGCTTTTTTTACTTAGCATAATCTGCAGCAAGTGTCCATTATCTGAATGTACTATGATTTATTTAACCCATTTCCTATTAATAGATTCCAATATGTTTCTAATGTAAATAATTCTGTGATCATCTCCCTTTACATAAATTTCTATGTACATCTCTAATTATATCCTTAGGATGAATTTCCAAAGTTGGAATTGCTGATCCAAGAGGTAGTGAACATTAAGGCTCTGGATTCATTTTGCCAATCTATCCTTCAAAAAATTGTGTCATTTCTCCCATGTTTTATAGTCATCACCACTGATGACAGTTTCTCTGTAGAACAAAAAATAGCCATTTTCTGAGATACTTCTCTCAATCTGTATCTTAAGCTTTTCTGCTTTCTTCTCACCAGGTAACTGCTAGAATATATTTAAGAGCATAGGCTAAGCAAATTATACATTAATGTACTAGGAGAGCTTTCAAACTTTAATGTGTATATGAATCATCTGGAGAACATGTTAAAATGCATCTTCTAATTCGGTAAGATGGGAGTAGAACCTGAGAGATTCTACTGCAGTACTTTTAACAAGCTCCCAGTAATGCTGATGCTGCTGACTGGTGGATCACTTTTTGCGTATCAAGGTGCTAGAATATTATGTAGTTATTGATCTTGTATTTATGAAAAGTTTCTGGAGAAATCTTCATGCTGTGATTTACATTGAAAAATGCACTTGAGAGTGTATGTGACTGTATATGCGCATTGAAGAAAAACTGGAAATGAATATACCGTCATGTTAACTGGACCTGTTACTGCTGTTTAGCAAGATTTATAGGTGGTTTTCATTTCCATCTTGATGCTTTGCAATTGTGCACAATCAGCATGTCTTACTTTATAGGGGACCTAATAGAGTTTGTTGTTACTTCATTTTCTAGCAGTACTAATGAAGATGAGGATTTGAACCCTGAACAGAAGATAGAAAGGGAGAAGGAGAGGCGGATGGCTAACAATGCCAGAGAACGTTTACGCGTACGGGATATTAATGAAGCATTCAAAGAGCTTGGGCGAATGTGTCAGCTTCACTTGAAGAGCGAAAAACCCCAAACAAAACTCCTTATTCTTCATCAAGCTGTGGCAGTCATCCTTAGTCTAGAACAGCAAGTCAGAGGTAAGCAGGTTCAGCCGAGGGGTGTAACTTCTGCCTCAGACGGGCAGACATTTCTGTATACACTTGCTCTTCTGCTTGGGGAAGCTGTTTGTTATTTCTCCCAGTACTTCTGCCACTGTATCATCAGTATCATTTTCCCTGTAATTCTCACCTCTGTCTCACTGTGTTGCACAGTGTCTGTGGGCTCAGTGTTCTCCACCAATGGAGAGTAATTCTGTGAGGCAAAGCAGAGAACAGACAGCCTCTGCCTGCGGCTCAGCAGTAGTTGCTTCTTGTCCCTTTTTTCTGGTCGCTTCTCATCTCTCAACCATTACATTTACCTGCTTGGACCTGCCCTCCTCCCTGCTCTTTATGTCTTTCCTACTTCTCTGTACTCATTTTCTTGCCTTCTCTACCTTGGAGGATCTGCTGTGCCCTGCTGGTTACTAGGATGCCTTATCATGGGCCCTTCTGCCTTCGCCAGACATGGATGTCCGGTACACCAGTATCAGTAAGGTCTCAGGACTTCTTTGTTGACCTCAGACCAGGAACACCAGGAACTTTCTGGGCTAACATACATTGGCATGCCTGTGTGTCCTAAAGGGCAAAACAGGTCACCCACTGCTTACTCGGTTTCGTTTTTCACGAAGTTTGTTGCAATCTTGAAGAACTTTTGAAACTTCATTTGTTCAACATGTGTTTATTCCGTACCTCCTCTGTTCCAACCAGCTATGTCCTAGAGACCTTGGGTTATCAAACAGTAGAAGCTTCTTGTCCTTAAGAGGTTCTACCATCAAGGTTGAGTTTCTCCACATGTTTATATATTGTCTTAAAATATGCTAAGCCTTTTTGCAAGGAATTCATAAATGTGGCCCTAGGTTCCAGGTCTGAGCACTAGTCTCTCTGAGAGCGATTCTTTCTGTTTTGTTTGAAGAAGATTCAAACAGGAAAAAAGAGTAGGGTGGGCAGATGCTTGAAAACTACAACCGTGGACCCTCAGCATAGATTACAGAACGAGTACTCATTCTCAGGAAAACCAGAGTTAGAGAAGCTGAACAAACTTTCAGAAATATATACAGTAGTAGTTAATTCATCCATCCACTTCCCTCCAATATATTTAATGAGTAAGAATGAAGGATAGATCATTCTGTGTGTCATCAGCCTAACATTAAAAGTGATTGGGGGGGAACGATCCAAGATGGCCGATCGCTAACATCTCGGGATTGCAGCTCGCAGTTAAAGCTCATAGAACTAGAGGACGCCACACTTTCAGACAAATTCTGGTCGCTCAGGAGCAGAAGATTCCCAGTGGAGGAGCCACGCGGGGCAGTAGATTCGCCGGCACCTCCGCACGGCAGCTCTCGGAGCTGACTAGGCGGGGCTGGCTCCCCTTCTGACCGGGGTTTGGAGGAGCCGCGTGGGTTCCCAGCGCTGACTCCTGAGGCCGGCGCAGAAGCTGTGCCGGCACCTCGGCGCAGAGTGAACACGACTAGTTCCCCTTCTGACCGAGGTTTGGAGCTCCGGAAGGCAGACTCGCCTATTACGGACATAAGAAGGAAGTCAGACAGGAGAAGCCTGGGCAGAAAAACACCATCAGTCTTAACGCCGCTGTTCCTGGCCCTGGGAACTAACATCTTGGATGTCCACTCAAGAGACCTACTGAAAGCTGGTAATTTCAAAGATGACAGGAGGATAAATTTACAATGATGGGAAGAAACCAGCGTAAAAAGGCTGAGAATACTCAAAATCAGAACCCCTCTCCCTCTAAAG
>CM052655.1:852266-878245 GCA_028533165.1 Leontopithecus rosalia
ACCGGGTGGCAGCAGTTTCCAAAGCAGCCTCTCCTTCCACCTTTGAACCCAGTGAACGGGGTTAGAGACGGGGGTGGCAGAGCCCAGCCTTGGGCACTCAGGCTAGCCAGGCAATCAGGCCTCCAACATTTCTGCCGTCCTATCTTCAAAAAGCAAACATCTGAACCGTCTGTTTCCACAGGTCCAAGCGAGTGCTTTTGTAAAGCATTTTAAGAGCCGGGGATAAAGAAGGATAACATATCAAGAATTTTCTTAAATGCAGTAAATTGAAATGTGTGATATTTTGCAGAATCAGGCTTGATGTTTACTTTGGAGGAAATTATGACGGCAGAGTAGGCTGAGCACGTGATCATATAAACAACAGTCACTGTAGAGACGAAGGAACAGGCTTTTCCAAAGCTACAAAACGCTTTCATTTCCATCTAGTAACTGATAAGCTAATGATAAACCATTTTTGTGTCTCCAGTAAAGATCCCGAAGGAATTTTCCAGCCTGAAACTTATCTCACCTAAATTTGTACACGCGCTGGAAATCATAAAACTGTTTCATTTCAAAGATATAATTCAGACTGCACTTTACTAATTCGGTGAGGCTTCCTCCACTTAGGTGAGGTCACAGCTGATGAAACGCCGCATTGATTGTGTAAAATATGAAGATATTGATGATTTAGAACACGGAAATGATATTATATTGAAGGAGGGTTGACTCGGTTTTGTTGATGGAGTGCAAGGCCAACACGAGCTGGTGTCCACTTCTCAACAGGTTCCACAGTGACCGCAGTGAATGGTTAGGCCACCAGAGGTGGGGAAGGGTGTCCAGGAAGAACGGCCGGGATGGGAAGCAGATCCCACTGAGCCTGACAGGTGTAGCTGTGTCTGATAAATTTTCACGCCATCAGCCTCCAGCAAAACACGTGCTGTTTTCTGGAGAACGAAAGGAAGCAACAGGAAGGGTGTTTTGTGGCTGCAAACCATGGCTCACGCCTGTAATCCCAGCGCTTTGGGAGGCCAAGGCAAGTGAATCACTTGAGGTCAGGAGTTGGAGACCAGCCTGGCCAACATGGTGAAATCCCGTCTCTACCAAAAATACAAAAATTAGCCAGGTGTGGTGGCGGGTGCCTATAATCCCAGGCTACTCGGGAGACTGAGGCAGGAGAATCGCTTGGACCTGGGAGGTGGAGGTTGCTGCGAGCTAAGAATGTGTCATTGTACTCCAGCCTGGGTGACAGAGCAAGACTGTCTCAAAAAAAAATGTGTGTTTGTGATGGTGCCTGGGAGCAGAGGTGAGAGAGGTGGGGGGCAGAAGTTCTCCCGCCTGGCCCCAGGAGCTAAGTCAGTCCCCGGTAGAGAACGGCCCGGTGGCCGTTTTCACAAAGGTCTTGGTGAAGCCCAGAGCACAAGCCGAGGCTCTAGGCCTGTGAAAGGGCAGGACACAGACTGCGGAGCCACCCTCATAGACGCACATGGAGCAGTGTGGGCGCAGGAGCACTGAGACAGCTACGGCACCATTTAGCTACTTGAGAGGTTTGCTTTGAAGGGACACAGGCCTCAAAGAAGCCAAGGCAGGGAGGGGACAGCACTGCACACACACGTGTCACCTGAGGCTCCAGTGGGAGGTCATGAAAGGACAGGGACTGGCCCCCACAAGACCGCATCTGGAGGTTCCCAGAAGGACCTGGATGCATTTCTGGGGAGCCTTCGCGGTCCTGGTTATGCGGAGTGAAGGGGGTGGAGGTGGGAACGAGCGCTCATGGAGCTCGGTGCTGTGAACTTCACTGCATTGTCCTGGCTTTGGTGGGAGGGTGAGACTCAGAGAAACACAGCAGATATGAATCTCATCCATCATCCTGAAAAGCAGACTTCAGATTTTATGGCTAAAGTCCGCAGAAAGAGTTCCTGCTCATTCCAGGCACTTTCCGGGAATAGGGGCCGGGCAAGAGAGGAGTTTGTGGTTCACATTGTTAGCAAAGGCAAGGCAGCCACGAGCGCGTCTCACTCCCAGTTTAAACTCTTCGTTCAGAGTAGTTTTGGGGCTATTCTTATTCTGCGCAAGTAACTCTGGGCTAAATGGCAATCAGGGTGGGATTTAGTGTTCCTCCAAAGCCCGCTCTGCATCTGGAGGCGTAAGCAGAGAGGTTTGCTTTGAAGGAGATGACACAGCTGCACTGTCTCCATCGTTTCCCTCGGCTTCTACCCCCAGGAAAAATGTGGGCCAATGCTCGTGGTCTTAGGGTGTTAAGAGAGAGCCAGAAGGATCACCGCCAAAATGGGTGAGATTAAACAGTGATCCTCCAGCTCCTTCCAATTTTACTAGCAGGAGAATCGATGGGCTTGGCACAGAGACCTGGCACTGGAGAGCACCAGCTCGAATGATGCCAAGCAGCATTTTATTGTAAAATTTTTTTAAAATTTGCAGCTGACTTTGAAATACAGGAAATAATTCTTTTTCAGAAAGATTCATCTTCCCCACTTTGTCCTCTTAAGCTTTTTCAATGAACCTGACTCCTTCAAGTAGGTACCAGCCAGATGAGCAGGACAAGAAAGCTGGGGGCAGAGGTGGGGGTGTTGGAGGGGGGCGTGAGAGGTTAGCTTCTTTCCAAGAATGTTCACCCCAAGGACTGGATACACCTAGACCAGGTCTGTACAAGATTCCCCTACGGATCGGCATCCTCCATGAGGTTCTCCATAAACCCTGTTATGACTCTAGAGCTGTAGCCATTGAATAATTGTTGGAACAAAGATCAGAATTTTTGGTTTAAAAAAGGCAGGTGAGGTCAGGGTAGAGACACAGTGGGTTAGAGAGCCCTGGGGGATACCGGTTGCTATTGTAAACATGGAATTCAGAAAAAGTATCCATAAACGCAGATTGAGGGTCTCTAAATCCTCTCCGTTGACAATGACTATTTGCAAGGGCAAGCCAAGTGGACCCACTCTCGGGGACCCCTCCCCCCAGCAGCGCCTCCATGCTGAGCACGTCTCAGCAGCGCTCTGTGGGCGTCCTGGGTCCCACCGCCCTTGTCTGCAGCCCTCTCAGCTCTGTCTCACTGTTGCTTATCACACTGTCACCCCACACAAGCTCACGATCTGTAGCTCTGGCAATCATTTCTGTGCATGGAAGTGGAGGTGGTGGTGGGTGTCCGGACTGAATTGAGTCCCCCTCAAATTCACATGTTGAGATCTCAGCCCTAGCAATGTACAATGTGACTGCATTTGGAGGCAGGCGTGGCGGCTCACACCCGTAATTCCACATTTTGGGAGGCCAAGGTGGGCAGATTACTTGAGGTCAGGAGTTCAAAACCAGCCCGGCCAACATGGTGGAAACCTGTCTCTACCAAAAATACAAAAAAATTAGCCAGGCTTGGTGGCACACGCCTGTAATCCTGGCTGCTCAGGAGAATGAGCCAGGAGAATCCCTTGAGCCCAGGAGGCTTCGGTGAGCCAAGATCGCACCACTGCACTCCAGCCTGGGTGACCCAGTGAGAAGAGATAGTCTGTAAAGAGGAGATTAAAGTCAAATGAGGCCATATGGTGATCCCTCACCCAATATGACTGAGAGGAGATCAGGCACAGAGGGAAGACCCTGTGAGGACACAGGGAGAAGAGGGTCTTCATAAACCAAGGAGAGGTGCTGCAGAAGACATCAGCCCTGCCGACACCTTGATCTCAGACTCCTGGTCTCCAGAATTGTGAGAATACAGATTTCTGTGGTTGAAGTCCCGCGCGCTGTGCGGCTTTGTGACGGTGGTCCTAGCAGGCTAAAGCGGTGGACGCGGTTGCTAGACCCCCTGAGAAGCCAGCGCTGCGGACACATGGAAAGCAGGGTCTGTAGAAAGAAGAATCAGGGAAGGCGGGGGTGAGGCGGTACCAACAAAGCCCTGGGAGCAGAGCAGGGTCTGGGAAGGATACCAGCCGGGAAGACCAAGCAGGGATTGCAGGGAGATAAAGCAGCATATCAGGGAGGGCAAATGGGGCAGTAACCGCTGCCCCAAACCCCCTGATATATGGCCCTTCCGTTCCGAAGGGGGTCAAATCTATAACTGCTAGGGACACGAAGGAACAGCCAAAAGTACACAAGACCCATTTCGTAAGACGCACAACACAAGCCACGGTTCTGTTTGTTCTCTGACAATGTAAACATCACACATTTTTACTAAGAGAGAAAATAAAAAGCAAAGGATCCACATGAAGCTCTCTAGGGAACTCCGGTCACGGCCATGTGCAAGAAATCTGGCCTTCACCCTCGTTTCAGCTCTGCTGGCCAGGGGAGCATGAGGGCCACCCAGGTCGGCGCTGGGATGCCCGTGACCCGGGCCCTTCTGCCTACATGAGCTCCTTTCTCCATCAATAGAGTATTTAAGGTTATATTTTATGGTTGTTGGATAAAGATAAATATGTTGATACTGTCTACTAAAACGCTTTCCTCAGCCTAAAGGTTAACGTCTTCCTTCTGATGTTAAAGACACAACAACTTCGGAGGGTGACCAGGGCACCGCGTGCCTGGCACTGCGCCAACTGGCCGGCCCCATAGGGGACGCGCCCTGGTCACGGTGTGAGGGGCCCTGGAGCCCAGAGGGCACACGGGTCGGGAGGGGAGGGGTGGCCTGGGCCCTCAGCCAGCTGAGAGGGGGTTCCAGCTCTTGGAAGACAGTGAACCAGACTTAGTTTTTAGTGGATGGGGCGGGGAGCAGGGCACACGGGGACGGGACGAGGCCGAGATCCAGGCACTGGTGTCGCCTGGTCCCCAGAGCAAGCGAGGACTGGCGGGAGAACCCTGCGGGGCCTGTGGCCAAGGGGCCCCCACGTGGCCGCTCCTGACCTTCCTCCTGGTGTACTTGGCTCTCCCTTGATGAGGGGCGCGGCGGCCACAGAGCCTGGGTCAGGCCGCCATGCGGGGCGCGCAGGCTCCCTGAAAAAGGCAGGGCAGGGGCGCCGGGCGGTGCCAGGTCTTTTCTGATGGATCACCTGCCTCTCGGTTCGCGGCCCGGGCCTGAGACCCCAGAGAGCCCCAGACACAGGCTCTGCCCGGTCACAGCCGCTTCCAGGGGGCGCCCCGCGTTGGAGGCGAGAGGCCGAGGGCCCGGGCGAGGGGCCACCAAGGCAGCTGGGCCCAGGAAGAGCCCGGGAAGAAGTCCAGGTGGAAAAATAAACCAAATGTTAAAAATAATGCCCCGCCCCCTCGCCGCACCCCACCTCTAAAGAGCCCTTTCCCGCCTGGGGCTCTCCCTCCCTTGGCTGTGCGCGCCCTCCCAGAAGGGCCCAGACACCCGCTCCCCGCACCCCCAGGAACACACACATGACGGGCAGGAGGCCTTGGGGCCAAAGCCGAGCAGCCCTCCCCTCTGAAGGCTGGGAGTCCGCGCAGCCCACCGGGCCACCGGGCTGGGTCTAAAGACAAACACGGGCACGGGAAAGCAGAGACCAGAGAGAGCCTGGTGGGGCTGCTCCTCCCGCACCCCACGACAGGAGCCCACTCCGTGGTCTTCTTTGTAATGAAAACAACGTGGCCCTTTGGGCAGCTGAGGACAAACACTAGACGAGCATGGTGGGGGACAGAGGTTGAGGAGAAACCAAGTGGGGTGTGGAGGAATCGCAGGGCAGAGGCGGCAGAGCGAGTGTTGCAGCAGCCTTTCCTGCGCGCTGGGAAGGGCTCTTGGCTGAGCACTGACATGGTAGCATTTCTTTTGATAGCCAGGCAAGGAGTCACAAAGTCAGGCAGGATCATGGAAAATGGGTTGACAGAGGGAGAAATCTGGGACTCCGGCTCTCCTCTAAGGCCTTGACCTAGTCCTTATCTCTCTCCAACCTCTTTACAATTTTCATCCGTGAAAACTGAACCCCAGAGAAGTTAAGTAACTTGCTTAGGGTCACACAGCAAGTTGGCAAAAACAAACATACACAAAAAAAGAAACCAGGGCCGGGCACAGTGGCTCACGCCTGTTATCCCAACATATCACCTGAGGTCAGGAATTTGAGACCAGTCTGACCAACATGGTGAAACCTTGTCTCTACTAAAAATACAGAAATCAGTCGGGTGTGGTGGTGCATGCCTGTGACCCCAGCTACTTAGGAGGCTGAACCCGGGAGACGGAGGTTGCAGTGAGCATAGATGGTTCCTGGGCAACAGAGTTGAGATTCTGTCTCAAAAAATAAAAACTAATAACAGATAAAAATAAATCAGGAATGCAAGACCCAAATAACCGGACTCCCAAGCCCCTGTTCTTCGTCGAGTTGATCTGGGAGCCATTGGCTCAACCAGTAATTACCGAGAGCCTGCCGTGTGTTAGGCCTTACTCTGGCCTGAGCTGCAAAGTTGTTTCTCAGAAACCATCCTCTACCAAAATCAAATCCATACACCAGAGCTCAGCCGGGCTCCTCCATGGTTCTTCTCTACACCTGATCCCGCTCTGAACTGCAAGGCCGTGCCCTTAATGGGCTTTGGCATTCCATCTCCAGATCTCCCTTCTCATCTGAAGGGCTCTCAGGAGAACAGAGAGCAAAAGCAGCCTGTCTGCAAACTGGCCCGTCTCAGGGTCTGGGGACCTTCGCCCCCCATGAAAGACACAGACGCGACGCACTGCAGAACAGCAGAGTGAAGCGACTCCTGCAGATGCTTTGATGGGTCTCTGGATCATCCCTGCTTCTGACGTTTTCCTTTGCTAGGTGCTTTCAACCTATCAGGTAATCTTCTAACAGCCCTCTTGGTTGGGAACAGCTGTTAGCCCCATTTCACAATCAAGAAACTGAGGCTTAAGAGGATTAAAGAGTGAGGGAGAACAGACAGCTCTTCCTTCCAGAAGGATCCCAAGCAGTAAATGTGAGCGTCCCCTCCAGGAGGTGGCACTTAATTCCCTCGTCCTGGAGTTGGATCTCGATTAGTGACTGGCTTCTAATGAATAAAACATGGAAACGGAAAACAGTAACTCCATGGTGGACAGAGCTGGCAGTCACCATCTGGACCACTAGATGAGGGTAAACATCAGCAGTAAGTCCCGTTGGTGCCACGTGAATAATGCCCCTTGAATAATGCGATGAGGAGGACCTTTCACCTCTGTGTGGCACTCTGCCCCCTGGAGCATAACCCCAGTCTCAGACACACCCAAATTGAAGGACACTCTACAAAATCCCTCCCTGTACTCTTCTAACTGTCAGAAGTCAGCCTGGGCACCATGGCTCACACCTGTAATCCCAGCATTTTGGGAGCCTGAGATGGGCAGGTCACCTGAGGACAGGAGTTCCCAACCATCCTAGCCAACAGGGTGAAACCCTGTCTCTACTAAAATTACAAGAAATTAGCCAGGTGTGGTGGTGGGCGCCTATAATCCCAGCTACTTGGGAGTCTGTGGCAGGAGAATCATTTGAACCTGGGAGGTGGAGGTTGCAGTGAGCCGAGATAGCGCCACTGCACTTCAGCCTGGCGACAGAGAGAGACTCAATCTCAACAAATAAATGTCAGAAATCAGGAGAAAACGAGGAAAGACTGAGAAATGGTCGCAGACTGGACACATCCTAAACTAAAACCTGGCATCCTGCGCTGGATCCTGGCACTAGGAAAGGACATGAGTGGAAAGAACGGTGAAATCTAATAAAAAAAAACAAGTCTGTAGGTTAGTTAACAGCAATATACCAATGTAAATTTCTTAGTTTTAATGAATGAATTATACTCACCTTCAAAGGAGAACTCGCCGCCTCGAGACCCCAGGGTTGGCAGGAAGGGCACAGAGCTCTTTGGGACAGCACCCCTTTTCCAGGAGTCCACCAGCCATGCTTTTTTCTGAGAAGCCCTACAGTCTCTCTGGGCAGGGTTAGGGTTACAGACTAGAGGGGAGATGGCAAGAGTCTGACGCTGGAAGATTCCCCCGTCTTACCTTCTACAGGCTTTTTAGCTTCTAACGAAAACGAATTTAAATTTCGAAAAATGAATCTAATTGATTTAGTTAGTGTAAATCATCTAAGGTGTTTAGTTAGTCCACATAATAAAATCCTTATTCAACGACTGAGGAAAGTTTATGGGCCCAATCCATACCCACGTTGCCACTCGGAAGTATGGCTTCTATTGATCAAGCAGAAGAAAGGATATCATAGAAAAAATAAAGTGTGGTTTCTGCTTCTCAGTAGCAATGAGGTCTCAGCCAGCCTTGCGTCAGAGCTTAGGTTCCTGACTTGGGTGTGGGAAGGTTAGAACTCGAGGAGACAGGAGAGTCACAGGCAGGGGTGGAGAGGGGGCAGTCTGAAGCGAATGAGCCTTCCTCCCGATGGCTACGGAAAGCAACATGGAGGAGCCTGGAAAGGCGGGACTTCTGGCTCCGGGATGAGTGGGATCAGGTGTGAAACAATCTCAGCTGTAGCCGTGGGGATGAGGCGCTGCGTAGGTCAGAAGTGGAGCGGGACCAGAACACGTGAACCGTAAAGACGGAGGTGGGTCCTGGAGGGGTTGCTGCCAGAAGTGCGGAGCATGGGTACGAGGCAGGCACAGAGCAACCACAGGAGACTCATCGCCAAGATGAACCTGTCTCACTGGGTTCAAATACCTGCTCTTTCCTGGGCCCATGCACTCACCAACGCCAGGACAATTCAAAGGGACTCCTGTGTTGGTGAGAGCCTCCACATGGGTTGTGAGAATTCGGTACAACTTAGCGAGTATCAGAATCCGTGTAGGGACCGGGCGCGGTGGCTCACGCCTGTAATCCCAGCACTTTGGGAGGCTGAGGCGGGTGGATCACGAGGTCAGGAGATCGAGACCATCCTGGTCAACATGGTGAAACCCCGTCTCTACTAAAAATACAAAAAATTGGCTGGGCATGGTGGCGCGTGCCTGTAATCCCAGCTACTCAGGAGGCTGAGGCAGGAGAATTGCCTGAACCCAGGAGGCGGAGGTTGCGGTGAGCCGAGATCGCCACTCCGTCTAAAAAAAAAGAATCCGAGTAGTACAGGGGAGCCATCCCTCCCGTAAACCTCCCACCACACGGGATCCATGGTCCCCCAGAGCAGTGTTTGTGGCTGCCAAACCATTGCTCCCATTATTAGCATGCCTGGCTTTGTCACCACGGTCAGGTCCTCCCTGACTTGGGCCCTCTCTGGGTTAACTGCTCCCTCCTTAGGGCCCAGAGTCCTGTGTCCTCACCCTGGGGAGCATGTGCCATGACGCCTTAAAATTTCTCACCACCGTCTTGGTCTCTCCTGCTTGTCTGAGTTGTGGCTGTCTTCAGATCTCCCTCAGCACCCAGCACCCAGCACCCCACATGTTTTAGGGATGAGGGAGAAGAAGTAGGTGGTGCCATGGCTTAGTTTCAGCTTCTCCTGGCAGGGAGTTGGAGCTTGAGACTGAAATTTTGTTACTGTATTTATTTATTTAGGGATGGAGTCTCCCTCTGTCACTCAGGCTGTAGTGCAGTGTCGTGATCTTGGCTCACGGCAACCTCTGCCTCCGAGCTCACGTGATTCTCCTGCCTCAGGCTCCTGAGTAGCCGGGATTACAGGCGCCCACCACCACGCCCAGCTACTTTTTTTTTTGTATTGTATTTTCTAGTGGCGCTGACGTTTTGCCATTTGGCCAGGCTGGTCTCAAACTCCTGACCTCAAGTAATCCACTTGCCTCGGCCTCCAGAAGTGCTGGGATTACAGATGTGAGCAACTTAGCTCAGCCTATTCTGTCACTTTAACTTACTATGAAAGTTTCCTAATGCACGTGAAAGTAGGTGAGAATAAAAATTAAACTTTCATGTATCTTCATCTAGTTTCAGTAATTATCAACACTTGGACATTCTTATGTCTACTATGTACTTTCGCTAGAATGTTTTAAAAACAAATCCCAGTGTTACATGATTTACCTATAAACGCTTCAGAATATGAGCTTGAGATGTAGAATCACTGATTGTGGGGGCGAATGAACCTCAGAAGTCCTCGTGTGTTTAAATGGGCCTGGGCTTGGAAGCTCTGCAGTGGGTGGGCGCTGGGAGACCCCGGCCCCAGGAGGAGGGGGCGTACGGCGAGTGCTGAAATCAGCTCTCTGCCTGGGTCCTGGGCAACCCCGCTGGGGTGATTGGCGTGGTTCTTCCTGGGCCCATCACAACTCGCCCTAATGAGCTCTTGCTTCCTCTTCTCCAACTCCTGCATCATGGAGCCATTTCATCTCCACACCACACCCTTGTGATATCGGGAGCATCATCCCCATCAAAACAATTTCCCCTGCCCCTTATTTACATTTTACAAGCAAAGCAGTTTATGCTGGGAGAGGCTGAGGGACTTGCCCAGGTGGTGGAGGGAGAGGCGGAGTTCCCACCCAGCTCTGCTGGACTCGGTCGCCCTAGCTTGCCTGGCGGCACCCACAGCCGGCCCGCAGTGTCCACTTCTGAGTTGATCCTGGGAAGGAGAATGATCCATAAATGACTTCCTGCAAACGGTAAACAGTGAAAGGCAGGCTCCTGTGTTTCTCGTGGTTGATGGTAAATGTTGCTTTTGAAAAGTAGCTTTGGGGGAGGTTTAAGCTTGGTCTGCGAGAGAGAGATTGTAGGAAGTGTGTTCAATGCGTGGGGAAGTGTTACTTGTGGGGTTCCCAGCTCTCAACACGCGCTGCAGGGGCCGCCCTCCCCCAGCACCCTGCCAGGGCCTGTCCTCCAGCGCTGCCCACGCCCGGCCGTGGGCCTCATTCCCCACTGGATCTCCCGTCTTTGATGTCGGATAAACCCAATTCATCTCTTTCATATCACTACAAAGGAGCCTCTAATTACGTTGTTTAGACAGCCTCTTCTCCAAATATTAAACATGTGGTCTTCCCAGGCCCCCCAAGCATTTAACATCATCAAGGTTGTTGCAAAATCCACTTTTCCCCCAACTGGTTGGCAGATTCCTCTCTCTCCATTCCCAGCCTCCCTGGGCAGATCTGGACACGTCACCCCACATATTCTTTTCCCAAGCAGGCTGCTGGGGACATAGCCCTTCTCTTCTGGTGAGAGGGTCGGGGAGCAGTGGGGTGGACCTTGCCCGTTTCCTTCAACCTCAGCCTGGCTGGGAAGCCCTGGAAAAGCCTCGGGGAGATCCAAAGACTCAAGGGTGACCTGCCATGCCTGACGCAGGCATGTGGGGCAGCTCTGCCTTTGGAGGTGGCAGGCCCAGCACCAAGGCCAGAACGTCTGCTGGCTGCTGGCTGGTGGGAAACAAGCACTTCCTGTTTCCAGATCAAAAGCTGCCTTGAGTAGCTGCATCTCCCCAGACACCAGCTGCTTGGTACCTGCCATGACAGTAGTCTTTCCTCAAAAAAAAAAAAAAAAAGCATGTTAATCCTGCAAGCTGCCCCCCTCCCGAACCTCCACGGCCCTGCCACCACTTCCTTCGGTGCAGAAGTTGGCTCACACTTCTTCCTACTCAACAGCAGCTGGTGCTCACCCTTCCAGTGCCTCCTTCCTGGTCCCATGGCCCTTCGCCACCTGATGTCATGGGCACAGTGCTATGTCATGGGTCTGTGCTACGCTCCCTATTCCTGGTCTCTCTCCATGGTGTGGCTGGTCCCCAGAAGGACTGTGGCTTGGGGCTGTTCCCCGGACGTCCCTCTTGTCTCCTCATGGCCCTTGTTGCTCCGGCTGAGCAGAAAACAGCCTCCCCGTTCCCCCTGCCCCGCACCAATGCAGGGGTCAAGGAAGGTTTCCGAAGGGAAATTTGAGCAGAATCTTTTGCTTCTCTCCTTCCTCTCCGCCCCCCCACCCCTGCCTTCCCATCTCCCTTCTGTCTTTCTTTCAACTTTTTATTATGAAAAACTTTATTTTCAAAAGTAGAGTGTATAATGAGCCCTCTTCCTATCTCAGCCAATGTCCATGCTGACTGACCAGAGCCGAGCTTGTTTCCTGGAAACCCCCTAGCCCCACTCCCCACCCTCCAACACACAGCGATTGCATCATTCTCTCTGTGTCTCTCTAACCGACAAGGACTTTGGAAAAACATAACCACCGTGGGATTATAGGACCACATGTAAAACTATCAACGATAGTCCAGTTGGTGTTTGAATTTTCCAAATGGTTTCATGATCGCCCTTCTGTGAGCGGCTTGTCTGGATCAGGATGCTGAGAGGACAGACCTGAAGTGACTGAAGGGTGGTTACACATTCTGGTGTGAGTGTGGGGCGGCGGTGGTGTTGGGAAAGGGCCTGCTCACCATTCTTGGACGCACAATTGGCCTAGTGCAGACAGCAGGGGCTCCCGATTTTTATTAACGTCTTCTGAACTCATTGGCAGCAAAACATTGCTCTTTAATGGTTTCCTGGTCAAAAATGTCATTTCAGACTCAGGGTATGTGTGACTTCCTCCAGGCAGCCTTCCCTGCATCCTGGCCCCCATGCAGTCCAGGCCAGGTGTTCTTGTTCTGTACCTGAGAGTCCACTGTCTTTCCCAGGTGACACTGTAGTTCCCTATAGACAGCCTTCCTCACACGACTTGATCTCAGCCAACACAGGGGCAGCATGTGCGGGACACAGTCGGCTCTATGTGCTGCTGAAAAAGGAGGAGGTCAGCCCTCACCCGCTTCTGATTTGCTGCCCTCCGGTTTGCTTTCTCTGGGTGGGTTAGGAAGTGCCTCCTGTGTGCCATGCATCTCTGAATTCCTCAGTGAATTCTGACAACCATCGTGTAAACTGACATGACCCTTGATTATCCCCATTTCACAGAAGAGAAACTGAAGCTCTGAGTGGGTAAATTAATTGACCGAACCTCACAACTGTTATGTCGCAGGTCACTCCTACCTCCTGCTGCCCTACCCACCACCAGGGAAGAGCCATTTGAGCCGCTGGTCCTGGCTGGAACATTCTAGAAAATGCCCACCACAGAACAAGGTGGCTCCTGCTTCTCAGGGGCAGGAAGTAGTTCCTCTCGCTATTTCTACTCAAGTCTCAGGGCCGCCACCCCCTCCCCATCCAACCTTTCTTCCCCAGCCCCATGGAGCTGAATTCTGTCCTGCTTGCATCCTCAGCCTCTGGTGGCCAAGCAAGCGTAGAGCAGGTACTTCAAAGCTCCCTGCACATCATTAGCAGAGTACAGCAAACAAATTAAACGCACGTTTTCTTCTGAGACTGTGCAGGACGGCGCCGGCACCATCCTCGGCGCTGTCTGTGCTGACGGGCTGGTTGCCCAGGTTTGGACGGGGCAGGAAGCACGCCGGTGCTGGAACATGCTCACCTGTTTCTTCCTCCTCCACCCCTGGACAGAAGGTCGGTGGTTCTCGGAGAAGAATGGTTCCTTTGTGTTTTCTTTCCTTTCTTCCTGTGCCTAATTAGGAATTACGCTTGGGAATCAAGCTAATTAATCTCTGCCAGTTCAGGGTGAGATGAAGCTGCTCGCACTATCAGTGTTGATCAATAACTCACGGCTGAAAGAATCTGGAAAACAACTGTGCTCCTTTCAGCACAGGATTTAATGAGGAAGAGGGAGGACAGCCCCGGGGAAGGACTGGACTGAGTAAGCAGAGGATCCTCTGGGGAAGCCAGGAGCCATTGCTTCCTGCATGTGAGGGGCCCCACAGGCAGGGTTTCCCAATGCCCAGGCCCAAGCCAGGGGCGGGAGCTTCGTTTTTGTGCTGCTTTATTGCCTAACCTGACGTGTCTTGAACTGCAAGGGTGGTCACTGGGAATACTCAGAAGATGGTGGAAAACATGGCCAATGGCTGGGTTGTATTTCAGGACAAAGTGACCCCCCTGGCTTTCTGACCAGAGGCCAGACATAGGCTTGCTCCCAACACTGGGCTGCCACCTCGGCCCAGCGAGGACCAACTATCCAGGAGGAAAGACGAAATCTTGCAGGAAATAGAGCTGCAGAAGGCCCGGAAAATGAGAGACAGCACAAAATCCCATAGGGCTGCCAGGGACAGGGAAGGAAGGGCCTCACCCTGGGAGTCAGAGAAAGGTGGTCTGGTTAGAGCTTCCAGAACATTTGTGTTGGCCTGGGGTTCTCATGGCCTGGGCAGGTATCATAGTCTATTTTCTGACGTTATGACAGAATACCTGAGACTGGGTAGTTAAAAAGGAACAACAGACATTTAATTCTTATAATTCTGGAGGCTGGAAAGTGCAAGATGGGGGGGCTGGCATCTGTTGAGGGCCTTTGTGCTGTGACATCCATGGTGGAAGGTGGCAGGGCAAACCGGCTCAGGAGCAGAGCCCTCGTGACCTCTTGTGGGAGGTAAAAAAGTTCCTTTTTAAAGTTTCTTTCTTGTTAAATCGTAAGTGTGCTAGTAACTATTTGTTAAGCTCTAGCCCATGTAGGTGTTAGACATGCTGTGATAACAGGCATGCAGTACATTCTATGTACTTTAACCAAGATATCTGTGCTAGATGTGCTCACAGGCATGTCCCAGCTTTCCACTGCTTTTACCTGCTTAGAAAAGTTTTAAGTTGGCCGGGCGCAGTGGCTCACGCCTGTAATCCCAGCACTTTGGGAGGCCGAGGCGGGTGGATCACGAGGTCCGGAGATCGAGACCATCCTGGTCAACATGGTGAAACCCCGTCTCTACTAAAGATACAAAAACTTAGCTGGGCATGGTGGCACGTGCCTGTAATCCCAGCTACTCAGGAGGCTGAGGCAGGAGAATTGCCTGAACCCAGGAGGCGGAGGTTGCGGTGAGCCGAGATCGTGCCATTGCACTCCAGCCTGGGTAACGAGAGCAAAACTCTGTCTCAAAAAAAAAAAAAAAGAAAAGTTTGAAGTTGTTAGCCAACTGGGTTTTAGTTGAGATTCTGAGGTCTGGCTCTAGTTAATGGACGACCCCAAATGCTTAAGGAATAAATTTGTGTGTTTTCCTTTGTTCTCTGCACTCTCGTGGTAAGATGGAAGTGAGAGCTCCCTTCCTGGAGTCCAGAGAGTAAAAATTGTGTCGCTGAAAGATCCTTTGTCTCACTGCTGATTTTTCTTTCCCACACTGAGCATCTACTTCCAACACCTTTAATTAGGCCCCAACCCTCAACACTGTTGCATGAGGGATTATGTTTTCAACATATCCTTTTCTGGGGACACATTCAAACTGTGGCAGCAGGTTCAATCTTCAAAGACACAGAGATGTCCCTTGCCTCTACAGAAAAGAAGCGGTTGGTTTTTTTCCAGGGAGACTATCAAGAAGCCAGAGAAGTAAAAACAGTGGTAACTGAAAAAGAACTCCAGGACTGAGGGAACCTGGGATGGGTTTGTTTTTTTTTTTTGAGACTGAGTCTTGCTCTGTCGCCCAGCTGGAGTGCAGTGGCGCAAACTCGGCTCATTGCAACCTCCGCCTCCTGGGTTCAAGTGATTCTTCTGCCTCAGCCTCCCAAGTAGCTGGGACCACAGGCGCGTGCCACCACGCCCGGCTAATTTTTTTTTCTTGTATTTTTAGAAGAGATGGGATTTCACCGTGTTGGCCAGGATGGTCTCGATCTTTTGACCTCATGATACGCCCGCCTCGGCCTCCCAAAGTGTTGGGATTACAGGCGTGAGCCACCGCGCCCGGCCAGGATGGATTCTAAGACTTTTCGAAGTCCCAGCCTATGGCGTATCAAATAGATTTAAATTATTTTTGGTTTTTTTTTGAGATGGAGTCTCACTCTGTGGACCAGGCTGAAGTGCAGTGGTGTGATCTTGGCTTACTGCAAACTCCGCCTCTGGAGTTCAAGTGATTCTTATGTCTCAGCCTCCCAAGTAGCTGAGACTACAGATGCGCGCTAATACACTCAGCTAATTTTTGTATTTTTTAGTAGAGACAGGGTTTCACCATGTTGTCCAGGCTGGTCTCGAACTCCTGACTTCAAGTGATCCTTCTCCCTCAGCCTCTCAAAGTGCTGGGATTACAGGGATGAGCCACTGTGCCTGGCCTAAATTTTTTTTAATTGACAAAATTATTGTTTGTATTTACTATATACAACATAGTGTTACGAAATATGTATACATTGTGCATGGCTCAGTTCACCTCATTATCATATACATTATCTCACGTGATTTTTTGTGGTGAGAACACAAAATCTTAACAATTTTCAAACATATAATTAATTATAGTCCCCATGTGGTACAACAGATCCCTTAAACATTTCTCCTATATCACTGAAATTTTGTGCCTTTTGCCCAATATCTCCCCAACTCCCTCACTGCCCCACCTCTCACCACCCTCAGCCCCACCATTCCACTTTTTTTTGGTCTATGCATTCAGTTTTTCTTTGTCAAAGAGAACAGAAAACCTTTTCAGGTTGTCTTCTGGCAATAATTAAAGAGAGACAGAAAATGAACATAGGAAAGGTATTTCTACTCCCATATACATGCTCCAGTATAGGCCCATGTAAGAAAGCCTAGAGCTGAGGGCACTCACAGGGCAACACCTCCAAATCATGAGGACATTGTGAGCTTCTAAGCCAGGCAGCCACAGAGACGCTGTGGACCATCCACTGACCTAGCAGGCAAGGCGTGTCACTTGGCCTGTGAACACTGGAATACCGCCGGCCTTTCTTACCTGCATTCAGGTCCAACATCCACTGATTCAACCAACCACGGATCAAAAATATTGGGGGGAAAAACTAATTATAAATTAATAATGGGCCAAGTACAGTCTCTATAATCCCAGCACTTTAGGAGGCCAAAGCAGGAAAACAGCTTGAGCCCGTAAGTTTAAGATCAGCCTGGGAAACATGGGGAGATTCCATCTCTACAAAAAATAAACTGGCTAGGCAAAGGGGTGCACACTTACAGTCCCAGCTACTCTAGAGGCTGAGTCAGAAGCACTGCTTGAGCCAGGGAGGTTGAGGCTGCAGTGAGCCATGTATGTACCACTGTACTCCAGCTTTGGCAACAACGTAAGACACTGTGTCAAAAAGCAACAACAACAAAACATTACAGGCTGGACATGGTGGCTCATGCCTATAATCCCAGGACTTTGGGAGGCCAAAATGGGAGGATCACTTGAGCCCAGGAGTTTGAGACTACATTGAGCTAGGATCACACCACTGTACTACAATCTGGGCGACAGAGCAAGACCCTGCTTTCAGAACAAAACAATGCAATACTGGAAATACTACAGATGAAAAAACTAATACAGCACAACTATTTACACAGGGTTTATATCGTATTAGGTGTTACGGGTAATCTAAAGATGATTTAAAGTACGTGGGAGGATGTGTGTAGATTCTATGCAAATACCATGCCCTTTTATATAAGGGACATGAGCATCCAGAGATTTTACTGTCCTTACGGATCGTGGAACCAGACCCCAACACACACGTAGGGATGAATGTAGTAAACACAGCAACTTTGGGGGCTCCTATCCAGATTACAGAAGCCCACACAGGAGCCAAAGATGGAGGACGAATGGGATCCATTCCTCCAGATAACGTGTGTAGGTTTACTTGACTGTGGAATGGCAAATGCCAAAGAACTGCAAATTCTGGAAGACTCAACTGGTCCAACGAGATCAGCTATTGTCCCAGTGACTTCAGAAGACTGGTTTTATTTTGCCCTTTTGTAGGAAGTAGATGTGGTGCAGTGGAAGCCATGAGGTGCACCTGAGGTCTCCCTTCAACGATAAGCTGTCTGTAGAGTCGTTGGCTGTCAGCTTCTGGCTGCAGCACTTTTGTTAGTGTTCAAACTGAGGCCTGAGTCTCCCCAGGGAATTCCCAATGACTGACCAAAACAGGGACACTGGTACTTTGCCATTCCTGCCTAATACACGCCTCCTTTACGGGCAGTGTTTGTGGCAGAACTCCCCCACCGGGCTGCTCAGGCCATCTTCAGAACTGCAGCCTGAGGCCCTCCCTCCCTCCCTAATTCTTCCTCACACGCGCTTCTTTCGCAGAAGTCAAACCTGCATCACGGTCTGAAGGCCATCCCTGTCTATTTTTGATTCCTTGACCCTTTGACCGTCACAGGTACACCTTCTAGTAAGTCCTTCACACTTCTAACTTCATCTTGGGATCTGCTTCTTAAGAACCCAAACTCATACAGCTGTCTATCCTCACAGTGTGACTGGGCAAAGCTCACTGGCTCACTTCTTTTTTTGAGAGTTTTGCTCTTGTTCTCCAGGCTGGAGTGCAGAGGCATGACCTCAGTTCACTGAAACCTCCTCCTCCTGGGTTCAAGTGATTCTCCTGCCTCATCCTCCTGAATAGCTGGGATTACAGGTGCCTGCCACCATGCATGGCTAATTTTTGTACTTTTAGTAGAGATGGGGTTTTACTATGTTGGCCAGGCTGGTCTCAAACTCCTAACCTCAAATGATCTGTCTGCCTCAGCATCCCAAAGTGCTGGGATTACAGGTGTGAGGCACCGCACCCAGCCAGACTCACTCTTTTGAAATGTGAAGCTCTAAAGAAAAATCCTCTTAAAATGTAGCCGGGGAAGGGCACTGAAAAGAAATGCAGTGTTTCACTGGATGGCGGCAAAAGAATGTAGACTCCTACAAAGATGGTTTGACATCTTCCGGGGGTATATTTTACCATTTACCTCTGACAGGATGGCTGAAGAGGAATGGGAGCTGGTTATTATTTATTTTAAAAATATTTATCATTTATTAAGCACGTATTATGTGACAAGAACCATAGAGCTTTCCATACATTGTTTCATTCAACACTTACATAATTCGAATACTTATCTCCATTTTTCAGGTAAGAAAATGAAGTTAATCAGACGTTGAGCTTAGATTTGAATCAAGGACCATTTAATGCCAAAGCTTACATTCTTTAACCTTTAAGTCTCACACATGCACACACACACACACACATGCACACACACACACACACACACACGGACACGCGCACGATGTGTTTAAATTTTGAGTTTCCAAGGAAAAACAAAACATGAACTAGAGGAGAGAAACATGAAATAAAACAAATAATGGAGAAAAATGAAGACATTGAGAAGTGGACTAGAAATCTGCAAGAGAAAGAGAAAAAGGGAGGTTTTGTAGGGAAAGGTTTAAGCGTCGATCTTTTACTAATTATGTGTTCTTAGAAACATACAGTATCTGTGGTCTCAGTTTTCATAGATCTATTAATGAGGTCCTTTACTAGTTGGTCTCTAGATTTTATCTGAGCTCTAACATCATCTATTTTCTTCTTAAGAGTTTTCTATTTATCATTTTGTATAAAATCAAGTTTAAAAGCTTTCACTAAATCCCACAAGAAGCAAAAGGTTCTGTTAGGCACCCAGCATGAAGACTGGATCTCATAATTCACCGAGAAGCAGTCCCCTAGCACAGCAAGAGGATGTGACAATGACCATGGGTTTCGCGTGCGCAGGTCCTAATAAAAGTCAGTCTGTCCAGTTTGTTTCAGGCTCTTGCTTGGCATGAAGTCCTCATGAATAATCACTGTGCATCTTTTTGTGGTTAAAAACTGGAATAAAAGCAAACTTTTAATCTTTTAACTTTTAAACAGTACACAATACCATTACCTACTTATGACACACTTTTTTTTGTGAGGTGTGTGAAATGTGAAAAGTGCTTTGGAGACTAACTTAAAAGGCCTCATTTGAGTCTTTTTCCATCTTTTTCATTTTTCTCAGATCTACAAATGAGCAAATTTTCTGTAACTACTAATTGCTGTTTCATCAATCTTGAGGGAGAAGTTAAAAAGCCAGCCACCATCAGTAGTGAGGGCAGGAGGAGAAGCTCTAACCAGATTACCAGCTCAGCTGCACAAGCCTGATTCTGTCCTGAAGGGTTTCCCAGATAATGTAGCAATGCAGTTAGGAAAAGCAGTGAGTGTTTCCGGGAGGAATGAGATGGAGAAAAGAAAACAAAACACGTTATTCTTTGAGAAAGAGAAATGTAAAAAACTCACGAGTTTACTGTGTTAAAAAAAAGATGGCACATTTATTGCTACATAAATGTTATATACATATTGTGTTTTCTGTTACAGTGACAGAAAAAAATTTGAACTTCTTGCTGCTGGTTGAAAGTTCCATCAATAATACCTTGAATTTGACACAGGATACAAATCTGCAATAACCAACAATGGAAACTGGAGAACAAGATGAGAAGCAATTCATCTCCGACAATTAGCTCTTACAATACTCCATAGGTACTACACGGTATGCTAGAACCTACTATGGTCTTAAAATGCTATTTTAAATTTCTGATATTAATGAACAGGTTATGGTAAATAACCCTACATTTTTACTACCTAATATAATAAAATAAAGTAAGAAACTTTTTACTGAAAACTTTTTGATTTCAAAAATCTAGAAAGAGTAATATTTAGAATTCAAGAAATTTTCTTACAAGATTATTGTATAAAAGACTAGCTACAGTGAAAAATAAGCCAAATGTTTTCTTCTTTCTATTTTATGAAGGAAAAGCTTCTGGGCATACTGCAAAGTCTAATATAGCGAGAAAGACAACAAGCTCCGAAGAAAAAAAGGCCAGGCAGTGGCATATGTTCACTCACACATCATAAGCAACAACTTCTGTTTAGCTGATTAACACTGAAATGAAGAACAAGGCCACAGATAGAGTCTGATGTAACTGGAGAATATATGCAAATTAAAGTAACCAAAAAGTCCACTAAGTTCACAAATGACTGATTTGTTAGGAATCATCCTGATTAGAGTTTCAGAAGTTCTGTCTTGTTTTTGTTCTTTCAAATTAACAGAAATCTTTAAGCTACATAGTGATTTGGGTCCTTTCTTCTGTGTGCTGATTGCCAGTGTTGATATTGGCTATAAGGAATTATTAAGCCAAGATACCTTGCTCAGCATGCTTTTCTCTCCCAGGGTTGTTGTGGTGGAAGACAGGTTCCATGGAAGTTCAGAGTGATTATGTCTTTAAAGACAACTCCTAAGGATTAGAGACAGAGAGTGCCTGAATGCACAGTATTATGATGGACTGACAAGTACTGGTTTAATGCTAATCTGGCTCATCATTCTGGGACAGGGGCAGATGGGTTGCAGTTGATTAAATCACCCACTGAATTCTTCCCCACTGACCAGCCATCCAAATGACAGAGAAATAAAGGCTAGGGTAAGGAAACACGGGTGACCACTGCTCTTGTATTCCATTAGGTAATTAGCCTCAGAGTGGCGTGTTCATTTATCACACTACCTGCCATGGTGACTACTGCGTTTCGTTATGTTCACCATAATCACAGCCTGAAAAATCGTCTTTATATTTTAAATGTATTTTGTGCTTACTTACAGCTAACACTTTACAAGTACTGTATGTAGTACTTACTGCTTGGAAAACAAAGCAATTTCTAAACAGTAGATTCTTCCCTTGTAATTTACACTTTTGCTATTACAAGCTTTCCTATGAGATCTAGAAGCTTGAAAAGCCTTGGTTATTATTAGAAATAAAGCAATGTTTATTTGGGGGAACACCTAGAGAACAAAATTTCCCCTTTTAAAATCCTAGCTAGGCTATGGTCACAGATGGTCTCTGCTTACCACTGTAAGGTAAACGTGCAAGCGCACACAGGGTTGCATGGAGCGACTGGACTGCGACCATAAACTATTCAGATTCAGAGATCTGATGTGACACCCACAAAGAGAAAATAAAAATAAACCAAAAATGAGAGCAAGAGAAATGCTATACCAAGTAATATTCTCCTATTTCATGGAAAACACTATTCATATGGCAAAAGGATAGGAGAGGGACGGAAGACCTTTCCCTTCCTTTTTAAGACACTGATAGCTATGCCGGGAATGCTACGGGCCAAGTTATCACTGCTTTGTTCTCTGCACGTGAACTGCTTTAATGCACGCTGGCATCAGCTGAGTGTACATCAGCTTTCCACATTAACTTTCTCCCTTTATATGTAGACCTTACAGTTTCATAACAATAAATAAAATTTGTAGTTACAATGCATTTGTCAATTCAGTTTAGGCACAAGGCAACTTCCACGGTGAGTGGAGAGATCGAGACAGTCTCTGATTGTGCAGAAGCGACACACAGCTTACAACAAAATGATCTGTTGTAAACATCTCATGGGCTGATGTTCTGTCTGATGAGCTTCCTATCTTCACTTCTGATGGAAGTGTTGACCAGTTGCTTTGATCGCAGGATTACATCTGAGTTTCTTGCTTCAAGTGTTTTGTTTTTTCTTCTCCCTCCTGTCAGGTCTGTGTCTTCAGATAATCTGAGTTGTCCAAGTCCTTATGAGGAGAGGTCACCTTCTATCTAGCCTACTGATAACTCTGGAACTGTGGCAGGGACAGCCAAGGGAGAGGACAGTACCAGTTAGTACATAATTGTTAAAAACAAAACACCTTCCCCTCCCACCAGCAAAACAAGTTGGTATTCCTCATCTATACCCATGTCTGCACTAAATTTGTAGTCTGCTAAGTAACTTACAAATGAACTTCTTCCTTTTAAGGTATAATGAAATGGTTTTACTTGGTGTGTATGGTAAGGGTTATTTTTTGTTTGTTTGTTCTGAGACAGGGTCTTGCTCTATCACCCAGGCTTCAGCGCAGTGGCATGATCATGGATGGCTCTCTGCAGCCTTGAACTCCTGGGCTCAAGCAATCCTCCTGCCTCAGTCTCTGAGTAGCTGGGACTACAGGTGTGCACCACCACACCCAGCTATCTGGTAAGATTTTTAAAGCAGATCATGTGATTACAGAATCACAAACTAAAGGAGTATAAAACAGCTGCAGTAATTATGCAAACATTCATTTTAACAACACTCAAGTTGGCGATAACTGAGCGCTGAGGTGCTACTCATTCATTGTTCAGTAGTGAGACAATGGTAAAGCACACATTTCACTGCTGCATCCACTCATCTATACTGTGTTAACAGTTTACACTTATTTCATCTACACTCAAGACTCTGAGGTCAGAGGCTACTCTGCATTCATTTTCATATTGGTCCCAGTTCCCGGTCCACAGTAGGTCCTCAACACGTTTGCTCAATATTTATTAACAACATTTTACTCTATTAGTACAAATTCTATACATACCTATGTTCCCAATATAATATGTATAGTCATTCTGAAATTTTCTACTTTAAGAATTCTTAATAGTTTTAGAAAGAATCATAACTTTTACTTCCTTATTAAACAATAACCACAGAATTGTTTAGGTATACAGTGATGCTCTCAGGGATGGAAGACTAGGAAGTCAAAGCTACTTGGCCTATTTTATGCGGTGGCAGATTTTTGTATGTTTGTAGCCAATCTGTGGTTATTTCTTAGCCATTTTGATTCTAGTGGCATTTTTCCTCCTGCTCTGTCTCTTGCTGCTTTTAAGCTGCTATCCAGATCATAAAACCAGATAGCGACCTTCATGAAATTAGCAACCTTAACACATATTCTAAGATGGCCAACACCAGCCTACGAAATCTACGTAACAAAGTACATTCACTACATGTCGCCTATCTTGATGCCTTTTTAAACTTAAAAGAATTCTTGATCCTTTTTTGATAGATGGGAATGCTCAAAGTTTAATTTTAACCTAAGTGGGAAAATTCCCGCATTATATAAAGACGTGAGGGTAGACCGATGAAAGCAGTATGAGATACAAGGAGTAAACAGAAGGAAATGAGAGATGAGAATAAGAAGACAAAGTTGAAAGAATAAGAGAAAGACTGGGAAGAAAACAAGAGGAAATGAGTAAAACTGACTTGAGAGAGGCAAGAAAAATAAAAGCAGGCACCAAGAGAAGTATCAGGGGAGAATGACAAGCGCTCTTTCCACAGCTTGGTGGTTATCCGGGACCTGAGCATAAGAAGTTACCTCTCCATCACTCTTCTTTGAAATAATGTATCAATTTAGAAAGCCTCTTTTGCACGGAGAAATAGTGGCATGTTTTTATTTTAAAACTTCCAGGTTTATTTTTTGGCTGGGCTCAGTGGCTCACGCCTGTAATCCCAGCTCTTTGGGAGGCCAAGGTGGGCAGATTGCTTGAGGTCGGGAGTTCGAGACTGGCCTGGGCAACATGGCAAAACCCCGTCTCTACTAAAATTACAAAAAAATTAGTTGGGTGTGGTGGTGCGTGCCTGTAATCCCAGCTACTCAGGAGGCTGAGGTGGAAGAATTGCTCAAACCCAGGAGGCAGGGGCTGCAGTGAGCTGAGATCACGCTACCGTACTCCAGCTCGGGCAAGAGACTGAAACTCTGTCTCAAACAAACAACAACAAAAAGCGAACAAACAAAAAAACTTCAAATTTATTTTTGAAACAAAAATACTTATCGTTTCATAGTAGCCTATATTTTCCACAGAATATGAAACAATGGTTTAGGTTTCAGAGAATCTGTAAACCGGTTCTTGCCTAAAGTCTCTGACATGAGCAATCTGTTATACTGCTAGATAATTTGAGGTCTTCTCTAGTGTGCTAATGCTACAGTTAAAACTGACTTCTGAAATAACTGCCTTAAGTCTTCCTTTCTTTTACTCTAAATGAAATCTTCAGTGTTGTCTGGTTTGACCCTCTGTGGTCTTGTTTGACCCTAAATAGGTAGTGGTGGTAGGAACTAAATCCCTCAGGAAAAGGTGGGTTACTTATATTTGTAGTTTTTCGAATATTCTATCAAATTCCAGACTTTCAGCTCAAAATGAGATAGCTACAAAGCTGACAAAATGAAATTGTACTTGATATGTTCTTTCTGTTCCACATCTCACACTCATCTGCCTTTACTTACTACTTTTAATCGGTTGATAAAATTGGGAAAAAAACCCAACATACTGCCAAAGGCAGATTATAAAAATCAAGTTATCAGTTCTATTCCTAATCCATTCTGCTTGCCAAATATGTAATTAAAGTCTATATTAATTTCAGTTACCTAAATAATAACTTTACAACTTAGATTACAATGGTGAATGTATATTGTTAAAAAGACAAATCACAAGGGGCTAAATTATGTTTAGTCCCTGAAGAGGAAGAAATAAAGAAGAATCCTTGAACAAGTAAAATTCCACCAGAGATTAGGACATTCTGGCTATACTATATATAATAACCTCACACTCATTAATAGATTTTAGAGGGTGTTAACTGAAGTGCTTAGAAAGGAAGAGGAAGCATTATACTGAAAACCTCATTACTGATCCAAACAGAAGCAAGCAATATCTTTTCCACGTATAAAGACTTCATCACAAAGAGCTAGAGAATTAGCAGAAAACGGGTTGATGACACAGTCAACCATTTCTGAATAAAGCAATGAAGAACATGAGTGGTGGCAAGAGTGTTTTCTGATGGCTGAGTCACTGTACTATTTCTTCTCAGATCAGAAGATGCTTGTGTTAAGACAGCACACATGATGATTCAGAACACAAGAACCAAACTCACAACATACTGTCACACTGAAGAAAATGGTAATGTGGTATAAAATGACACTGGCTCTCTAAGTCTGCCAGTGTAACAGAAAGACAAACTGATGTATTTCAAATTACAGGTGACCTTTACAATGGCCACACTGCCCAGTAGAGAATTCTGTTCAAAGATTCTAACAGTCCAGTTTAAGATGCTCCCTCTTTCAAACCTGTACTTACCTGGCTGATGGTTACATATGACCCATAGGGTTGGTAGTTTCACTAAGCCCAGGATGCGTTCCTGGCAGTGTGGTGGGCGGCTCTGCCGATACGACAGAAACTTTTTCTTCTTCCCTTCTCTTAAGGCAGGCTGCTTTGGGGTTCAGGTTCCTCTCTGAAACAGGAGGAATGAATTTTTATTACTATGGTTATAAGCTATGAATTAGGTCTCAAGCTGAACAAACTGCAGTTACATTTTCTTTCTGTGCGAATTACGAATCTCTGTGTAACTTCATTCCCAGACTAAGTACCATTTCATAGGCTCACATAAAACCTCAGCATTAAACTGAGTCTCCAGATGTATACTTCTGAGTGACCACTTTGTGTTTTCTTCATGTTTTGCTAATGATTTAGTCTTCTAGGGTTTGCTTTGATTTAAATCAACATGCTACTCTTCACTCAAACATTTTGGCAAATGCTGTTGTTATTAGTCTAGCAAGTCTCTTCAATGTCCTGCTAAGACAGAGTAACTGAAATGACATGAATGCTGACCTCTTGGACTTAGAGAGAGACATCTGTGCTTTATCTAAAACG
>CM052655.1:899457-916184 GCA_028533165.1 Leontopithecus rosalia
GGTCCACTCCTGGGGTCCCTTGAGCTATTTCTTGAGTCCAGGTCTCTGGGATGGCATTGCCTGTCAGCCACACCCGTTTCACACCTGCTGGCAGCTCCATTCTGCAGGGAGCAAAGGGTCCACTCCTGGGAGCACTGGCAACAGGGATGCCCTGGGACCTGCCTCCGCCTCTGCCCCTCCGCTGCCTCTCCATCCCTCCTCCTCCTCTTTTTGTGTGTCTGTCTGTATGGCTGTGAGTGGGTCTTGAGGAACACTGTGTGTTGCAAAGCGCGCTTGGTGGAACACTCGTTACTTAAAACAGTGGTTTGTAAATGGATCCCGAGGCCAGCAGCCGGGATGCCAGACTCTTGATTTCCTTCTTGTGGATTTGCAGTTCAGTTTCTCTCATAACCCGAAGGAATCCCATAATAATGGTTTAATTTTGCTAATAGTTTTGCTCAAACAGTTTTGATCATGGATCCTTTCCTATGAACTCCCAGGAAACACTGGCAGTGTTTGGTGAATCACACTCCGAGGAAAATGGGCACGAACGACGGATTATGTGTAGGAATGCTGTGAAGTCACACCCACTAATGAGAAATCTGGCAGCAGAGGGCAATGGAAAAGTGTGTGTGTGTGTGTGTGTCTGTGTCTGTGTGTGTGTATGTATGTGTGTCTGTGTGTCTGTGTGTGTCTGTGTCTGTATGTGTGTATGTGTGTCTATGTGTGTCTGTGTGTGTGTCTGGGTATGTGTGTGTCTGTGTGTCTGTGTCTGTGTGTGTGTATGTATGTGTGTCTGTGTGTCTGTGTCTGTATGTGTGTATGTGTGTCTCTGTGTGTCTGTGTGTATGTGTGTACGTGTGTGTGTATGTGTGTGTGTATGTGTCTGTGTCTGTGTCTGTGTATGTATGTGTGTATGTGTCTGTGTGTGTCTGTGTGTGTGTGCGTATGTGTGTGTGTATGTGTAGGTGTGTATGTGTGTGTGTGTTAAAATGAAAATATGACGTTGGTGCAGATCAGACATTCCCACCCTTCTTACCACAAAAAGAACCTTTTAGTTCTTTCCTTGAGGGATTCCACATTGTAAAGGCTTTTATCTACCCAACAAACTACGTTTATTGAATAATAATTTGTTTCTTTGAGTTTTATTCATCAAAGACATCCAACTGCCAATTAGTGCTTCTGATTGGTCAAGATAACCACAGTTGCCACATTGAGTTGATATGACTCCAGCCCAGAGCAAATAAGCTTAATGTTTTATTTAGTCTGGGAACATCATTGAGGTAAATGTGTGGTTTCCTCTGGGCCTTTTGATATCCTGAAAATAGCTTGCAGACCCCCCTTGCTGCCTTCACAGAGTGCAGGATGGGTGGGAAGCAGGACCGTGGACAGGAATGCAAAGAGGACACACAGCTGTTAGGAGAGAGGGAGGGAGGGGTGGTGACTGGGGCTACGCCAGGACTCTGTGGGTAGTAGAGACGAAGTGGCTGCAGCCACTGTGAAGACTGGGGCTCCATGAGTTGGCGGGGGGGGGGGGGGTCCAGATCACGGTGAACAAGTGAGAGCCAGTAGCCAAAGGCACATTCATGTGCATTCTTAATGTGGGCAAAAACCTGGGCACAGCGCCTCCCCTCTGTACCTGGCTGCATTGCACCCACCCTTCCCCCAGCACCCAGAAGAGGGCGGGGGACGAGGACAGAGCAAAGGGGAGTGGGTGGGCTCCTTTGCCGGGATGCTCTCCCCAGATGTCCCTGGCGCGTTTTTCAACCACGAGCTACGATGAGGTGAGTGAATGCAATGTCATAGCCACCTTCAGTGTCAGTAGAGCCCTTGGGGGCTTAAAGGTCCCTGAGGATTCTGCGCTTGGCTTGCTCCTCCCCTCGAAGGAGAGACCTCTGTCCAGGGAGCTCATCCTTGCTGAGCAGAACCTGTGTCACTGTTCATATGGAAAGGAGGAGGCACTAGGGCCACATTCAGGCTCATCTGTCTCAGGTAATGGAGAGCTGTGCGCTCCTTACATGCAGGGCTTCCTGGTGCATTGGAGATGGGATTTGACGTCCTGTAACCCAGTTTCCACCTGACTTTACAGAAGAGCTGTTACTCGAAGTAAGAGAGGAGGTTCCTCTGTAGGAGAAAATTACTCAGGCCCTGCCTTTTGCAGCCCCAGTCACCCTCCATGGGCTGAGCCCTGAGCTCATCCTGGACCTCCAGCTACTCTCACAGCCCCCAGCCCCTGCTCAGCAATGGCCTTGAACTAAAACACATCATCCTACTTCGTGCCTCTCCTCCCTCATTAGCCTGGACAGCGTTTTCCCAAAAGATACAATCTGTGTCTGGCAGAAGCCCACTTGCAAAAATAAATTCTTCCCTGAACATTTTCCAGGCCCATTTTAGAAATAAATCTGGGTGATGACTCTTATCTATTTCCAGAACCCAAACAACCTGAACCCCGAGGCCTTGTTTTGCCATGTAAATGTTAGAAGGAGGAGGCAATCATGACCTGCTCCTCAGAAGAACCCACTTCCACCGTTAGCAGGGAGGCTGAGCAGTCCCACAGCTGTACCCACCACAAACAGCCATGGCTCAGATCTGGGGACACACGTGGATGGAGCTCACAGCCTGGGTCCCAGGATAGCACAGACATGCCCGTCCCTCTCACCCTGACAGGCTCTCCCGCAGCAGGGAAACTTCCTCTGGTTTCTGGGTACACTGCCAGCTGCAGTAACTACAATCTCCCCAATGCCCATTCATTCATTCCTTCATTCACTCACTCACTAAATATTTATGCTGAGTGCCTGTTATGTATCAGGCGCCGTGCCAAGAGCTAGAAATGCCGTAGTGAGCAAGTGCCCATGAGGCCTGGCATATATGTGCCACTCTCCTCACAGCACAGCGACCAAGTGCATGAGCTGGAAGGCAGGAGGAAGGGCAGAAAAGAAGCGTCTGTTTATCCCACCAGCACGCTCTGCCTTCATAGGCACCATCTCGCCGAATCTTCCCAACTGCATTCAGTGACTAGAAGGTATCCCCGTCCCCATTTTCACAGAAAAAAACAGCCAAGTTCCAAAGGAAGGGCAGAGGTGGATTCATACGGTTTGTCTAATTTCAGAGCTCTGAACTCTCGGAGTGTGAGCATGAGTATCACGCGCACTACAAAGGCACACACACGCTCACACACACACAGGGATACATACTAACCCCCCCACACCTGGACGGTGCCTTCCTGCTCCATGGGTACCCAGAGATTGAGCCATGAACTGACATTCTACTTTTCTTTCTTTTTCTTTTTTTTGAGATGAGGTCTCGCTGTTGCCCAGGACAGAGTGCAAGGGTGCAGTCTCGGCTCCCTGCTGCCTCCGCCTCGAGGATCGAGCACAGGATGAGTCATTTCTTACCCTTCAAGGGGTCCTTGGGGCCTGAAGGAAGGAGAGCCGGGGAGCTGTACAGGCGCCGGCCTTTTTGCTTCCCCCACCGAGCGAGGGGTCCCGGTGCTGCAGGGCCCTCTGAAGGTCACCACCTCCATCCAGCCCCTCAGTGTCGGAGGGAGGGTCGGTGTCTGCTGCGGTCCTGATCTAGGGTTGGCGAACAGTCCTAGGGCCCCGCCCTCGCAGGCGCTCACTCCACGGGTGCGTTAACCCAGTGCCTGTGATAGTGCGAGCCCTCTCTACACACCGCGGAGGTCAAAGTGCCTGCCCCAGGGCAGCTCATCAAGGGTGGGTGGCCGGAGACAGACCATAGGCAAAGGAACAACCACATGTCAGGTGTGGTCGCTGAAAAGAAAAATCAAGAGGGAGCATGGATGGGTGGGAGCTGCATTAGAGAGAAGGTCACATTTCAGGAGGGACCTGAATGAATTCAGGGATGGAGCCATGAGCGCACCAAGAGGAAGGGCATTCCAAGGAGTCACACTGCCCCTTAGCAACAGCATGTGTGAGGCAGGAGCATGCCGAGGACAGCATCAGGCCCGCCGGTGGGACAGACTGGGGAAGGGGAGAGTAGGCGAAGGTGAGGTCGAGGAGACTCTGTGTCAGGGTGAGGCCCAGGCCCAGGAGAGTCCCATGCGTGTCCTCCGTAAGTGGCAGTTATGGTTATCACTATGATTAGGCTCTAGAGGGCCACACATTCCCTAGAAAGATGACAGCTGCCACCACGCTCAGAATCTTCCAAGCAGAGGGGTGGTGCCTCTGGCCTCAGGGCTTGGTTCAGAAGAAATGGGACAGCCACACACTTTCTTTCCTCAGCATATGCTAGCAGTTGATGAGACGTTGGACTGGGTGGCCTCTGAGGGTGGCAGGTGGGAGCCATCAGAGAGGCAGGGGGCCCAGGTGACCACAGGACTCAGCAGTTTCCTGCACTTAGGAGTCAGGGCCCCAGCACCTTGTGATGCTCTACGGTCCTCCCTCTGCTCTCCAGCCCGGCTTTATCACACCCCTCCTCCACTCAAGAACCCACACTGGCTCCCTATTACCTGTTGCTTTTTAGCTGACCTTTGCCACAGTGACTATCCCGGCCCCTCCGGTCTTTCTGTTTAATGGTTAATTGCCCCAAAACAAAAATCCCTGCTCAGGCTGCTGGAGGAAATGACTCGTTGCTGTTTTTGCCAAGAGGGAAAGACCTGCTTTGATAAATATATTTTTCCCCAAGGAAATGAGCGTCTCCTTTTCTCTCACCACAAAGCCAGTGCTACCTGCACTTGGTCTTCACTGTGAGGGCGCCTCACAGTCCCTGGGGAGTGGCTGTGCTGCTGGTCTCTCTCAGGACAGCTGCACCCACTCAACTGGTGTGCAGGCAAGAGCCCACCGCAGAAGCCAAATGTCCAGTCCCACACGGGCTTCTCCCAACACAGCAGAATGCATCAGACAACACGGCTGCCCACCTCAGCTGCACTCACAGCCATTTAAGGAGGGGCTACCTCGTGCCTGCCACCATGCTGTGACCTGGTCTGCCACCATGCTGTGACCTGATCGCCCAAAAGAGGTCCGTGTGGGAGGAGACTGATTCCAAATATGCTTTTTTCTTCCTTTGAGACAGGGTTGCACTCCTGTTGCCCAGGCTGGAGTGCAGTGGCGTGATCTCAGCTCACTGCAACCCCCACCTCCCAGGTTTAAGTGATTCTCCTGCCTCAGACTCCAATGTAGCTGGGACTACAGGTTCGTGCCGCCACACCCAGCTAATTTTTGTATATATTTTTTTTGAGACAGAGTTTCGCTCTTGTTGCCCAGGCTGGAGTACAATGGCGCGATCTCGGCTCACCACAACCTCTGCCTTCTGGGTTCAGGCAATTCTCCTGCCTCAGCCTCCTGAGTAGCTGGGATTACAGGCACACGCCACCATGCCCAGCTAATTTTTTGTATTTTTAGTAGAGACGGGGTTTCACCATGTTGACCAGGATGGTCTCGATCTTTTGACCTCGTGATCCAACCGCCTCGGCCTCCCAAAGTGCTGAGATTACAGGCTTGAGCCACCGCGCCCGGCCAATTTTTGTATTTTTCATAGAGAAGGGGTTTCACCATGTTGGCCAGGCTGGTCTCAAACTACTGACCTCAAGTGATCCACCCACCTTGACCTTCCAAAGTGTCGATATCACAGGCGTGACCACCGCACCGGCCCCAAATATGCTTCTGTTAAAAAACGGTTATTACTGCTTTTCAAATGGTTATGTGACAAGACAGAAAGCTATTCTTTTGAATCCAGTAACCACAACCCTCCAAGCTGATGAAAAGTGGATTGCGTCTTATAATGCCTGCTCTGCTTTCCTGAGGAGCTCCAGGGTGTGGACCCTTCTATTGGTTCCTTAACCCGAAGATGGGTGTTATTACACAGCAATTTGCCAGTAAGACTCAGGAAGGCTGTGGCTTTCTAGAGACCACATGACTATGTGGTCTGGAACCACGTGGAAGCTCCACGCCTTAATCTAAAGGGTTCTCCACTCTGGCTGCATGAGAATCACCAGGGGAACTTTCCATTGGTAGGAGAGAGTGATTCCATTGGTGGAACCTGCGCGGCGGACGTTAAGGCTTTCAGGTGATGGTAGGTGATTCAGGTGATTGTAACGGCCACCGGGGCTGAGAACCACCGCTCCGAAGCCAGATTACAAGCCCTGTCTGGCCTGAGGCCGGGCTCTGGGATTTGTGGCAAATCCCATACCTCTCTGGGCTTCAGTTTCTTCATTTACAACAAGAGAGATCTCTTTCAAGGTCTCTGACTCGCTGAATCGCCGAGTCACTCGGCCTGGAGAAGGTGCTTGGAAGGCCTCCCGAGGAGCAGCATGAACACGGCTCGGACTGTGCGGGCTGCAGGGAGGCCAGGTAAGACGCTGCACCGGTCACTGTCCTCTGCGCTCCACAGTCCCAGGGGTACTCTTGCTGGGGTGGAATTCCCGACCTCCTGTGAGGGTGAATGGGCAGGAACCATGTCCACAGCTCTCTTAACCGCCCCTAAGGGCCACAGGGCTGTACATGCCTGAGGCTACTGGGTCTTGAGGACCAGCCTTGGGCTTCTGTGGCTCAGGAGCAGGGAAAGGGCCACCTCAGCCGTGCGGGCTGAGTTCTGGAGGGGCTGGGCCACCCTGGAAGATGGTGTCGTCCCCATAATGCCTTTCCCAGAGCCACCTTTTGTCTTCATTTCCTGGTCATGAAAAGTATGTTACGAGCAAACGGAACTATGTTTATGTCTCCCAGATTGTGTGATTTCATGTTTTTGGTGTGAGTTGGAGTTGGTATTTCTTCGGGGACGTTCTGGGCCTGGCTGTGACAGGAAGGTGGGATTTTCCCGGGCATGGGAGGACTTTGCCCTCTCTGGGCTGTGCTGATGAGTATGGAGGAGTGGCTGAGAGCGCTCCAGGCTGGGGCAGGAGGGGTGACGATGGCTCTGAGTCATACGAGGGCAGAGGGGCCGAGCCACAGAGAAACACTGACGTTCTTGCCTGCCAGGAGAGAAGCCATGGAGGGCCCCTGCTGCGTGTGGCCTGCGGGCCGCCCTCCGCGCTCCCGTGAGCCTGCTGTGGCAGGTGTCCCCTGCCTTTCTAACTGACACCAGGGGAGCTGCTTCCCGGAGCACCCCGTCAGAGCCACCGGCTTTCTCCCTGTGACTCATGACTGCTTCTGGGCAGGCCCACAGGATGTGTGTTGACTGACTCGTTCCTGCTAAAAATGTGGGTCCTGGAGTCAAAATTTCTCACGGAGAAAAGCATTCCCTGCAGGCAGGGTGAAGTAGATCAGAGCATTCTTTTTCTGAGCCTTTCTCTTGTGTGTGGTCTCTACATTGGGAGTCTGTAAACATGAATAAACGCAGGTACAGTGGTCGGGAAAGGGGCAGCACTGGGCTGGGGAGCCTCCCAGCAGCTCCCCTGGGGGCCGTGTCAATGTAGACTCTCCACCGCACTTTAGCAGAAAAGCCACTGGTTTTCTTTTCTTTTCTTTTTTGTTTGTTCTTTGAGACAGTCTTGCCCTGTCGCCCAGCTTGGAGTGCAGTGGTGCAATCTCGGCTCATTGCAACCTCCACTTTCTAGGTTCAGGTGATTCTCGTGCCTTCGCCACCCAAGTCATTGGGATGACAGGTGCGTGCCACCATGCCCAGCTAATTTTTGTATTTTTAATACAGACAGGATTTCACCATGTTGGCCAGGTTGGTCTCAAACGCCTGACCTCAAGTGATCCACCCGCCTCAGCCTCCCAAAGTGCCGGGATTACAGGCGTGAGCCAGCACGCCCGGCCTTCTTTGGTTTAAAAGCTCCCATCCACTCAGCGTGGGAGGAAATCCAATTTTGTGGTCCTTCCTGGGAACCTATGGACCTGAGGTGGTCTTGCACCATTCAGAGACCTGGCTCCCTGGGCCTTAGGATGCCCTGGGCACTGCTGAGAGATCTGTTCTGCACTCGCTGTGGTCTCCAGTGCAGTGCTGATGAGTCGAAGCTCAGCCTCTGGGTATTCATGCTTCATCCCCTCAGCAGTCTTGGGCACCCTTGCTCCCATTCCTCATCATTTGCTGAGACCACCACCTCTGCCCCCCCATCTATCCCAGCCTCTTCAACTAAAGCTGCCTATCTCACGCCCTGACCCTCTGGGACCCCCTCTCCACGCACCCCCTGGACCTGAAACATAAGAGCTCAGGGTTAGGGTGTGGGTGAGAACACTCAGCCCTTCAGAAACACAGAGCAGGCTCTTCTCCCCGAATGAGGAGAGGAAGGGAGAAAGGGAGGGAAGATGCTTGACATAGTTTGGATATTTGTCCTTGCCCAAATCTGAGGTTGAATTGTGATCCCAGTGATGGAGGCGCAGCCTGGTGGGAGATGTTGGGATCATGGGAGCGGATCCCTCATGGCTTAGTGCTGTCCTCACCACAGTGAGTGAGTTCTCATGAGACCTGGTCATTTAAGAGTGTGTGGCACCCCCCCCACCCCACGCTCTCTCTTGTTCCTGCGTTCACCACGTGGCACGGAAGCTTCCTGAGGCCTCCTCGAAGACGGGCAGCTGCCAGGGCGAGGCTTCCTTACAGCCTGCAGAGCCGTAGCCAATCCAGCCTCTTTTCGTATAAATCAGCCAGTCTCAAGTATTTCTTTTCCTTTCTTTTTCTCTTTATTTTTTATTTTTTCGATACAGTCTCACCCTGTTGCCCAGGCTGGAATGCACTGGCGTGATCTCAGCTCAGTGCAACCTCCACCTCCCAGGTTCAAGAGATTCTCCTGCCTCAGCCTTCTGAGTAGCTGGGATGGCAGGCACGCGCCACCACGCCCAGCTAACTTTTTGTATCTTGGGTAGAGACAGGGCAGGGTTTCACCATGTTGACCAGGCTGGACTCGAACTGCTGGTCTCATGATCTGACTGCCTCAGCCTCCCAAAGTGCTGGGATGACAGGCGTGAGTCACCGTGCCCAGCTCGGGTGTTTCTTTACAGCAATGCAGGAACAGCCTCTTACGCTTTATTTGTCTCTGGGAATACAGAGCAAAGGCAGTAGCCAAATAACCCTCCAACACCAAAGAACAAAACACCCCGGAAGACCCATTGCAGTTCAGTTTTGTTTTCTGTTTGACTAAGTAGCTCCCCTTGTTATGTTAGCCTTACTTTACAGACGAAGAGTGCAGCGCTCAGAGGGCTCCTTGTGCTGCCCCGGGGCACTAGGTGGGGGTTTATGGAGGTCATGGTCCCATGTCTACCCTCTCAGTCTGACCAGCGTAGGCATCAGGGTGGGCACTGCCCTGCACAGAGGTCTGAGGGTGGTCCTGATCATGTTGCCCGGGACAGTCTCGACCCACCTACCGAGAGATGGCCTCCATCACAACCTTAGCCTTGCTCGTGTTTCCACGTGTTCAGAGCTGGTGATTCGTGGACACAGATATGCACATATCACCCCCGTGATCCTCACCAGAATCCTGCTGTTTCCGCTCTCTGGATCATAAAATGGGTGTGTGGATGTTAAGTAACTTTCCCAAACCCCAGAACTGGTAAGTTGCCAGAGATGGGATCTGAACCCAAATGTCTTAAGTCCAGCATTCTTTCCATAACATCTCAATGAATATAGCTGAGAGATTTCATTATTTAGAGAGATAAAAATCAAGAGAGGTGAGTACCAACATTTGTGCTTTTCATTTGACAACGACAGACAACAGGGAAATCAATTGGAAATTTCAGTCTCTCTGTAGGAACTTGGATGGAAGAGAAACTGAGAGACTGGTTATTCTACAAAGTACCACTAGGTGGCACCATTACACAGCAGCTGCATATCCCCAGGGTTCTGTTCATCAGAAGGGTGGGCTCAGTCTGACCAGCTGCGTCCCTACCCTGGCCATGGCATGTCCCCCGACCTTTACTAATATTGCGTCAAGAGCTGATGTGTGAATAAGAAGTGCAGCATCTCATGTCTCAGCTGTTGTCTATGTACTAGTCCATCTATTTGTGTCTGGTAGCTATTTTAAGATAACTTTACCTTGCCACTGACGGGTGTTTTTGGGTCAAACCAGAAAAGGGTTAAATGAAAAATGAGGTCCTATAGATGGGTTCCAATCCAATGTCATTGGTGTCCTTACGAGCAGAGGAGATCAGGGCACAACGCACAGAGAGGGAGGACCACAAGAAGACGCAAGGAGAAGATGATGTCCACAAGCCACAGGGAGACCAACCCCCGGCAGCCCCTGATCTCAGCTGGCCTCCAGCACGGCTGCTCAGCCACCCAGGTTCTTCCCTCCTAGCAGATGAATACACTGAGTTGTGCAGGCTGACAGGGAAGAGGCAATGAGGAGAGAGGGAGCTAAGACAGCTTACTTTAATGATAAATCCCTTTTCCCGCATAATCTGTACCTGTCTTCTTAAAGTAGCTCTTTGCACCAAAAGAAAGGATAATGAATTTTCAAATTGCAAACAGGTTCATTTGTTTCTGCCAAACTGTTTGTGGCTTCAAAGTGACAGTCTTCCTCCTGAGAGAGTCCCCCCATCTTCTAGACGGGACTGGCCCTTGCTAACCAAAGTCATGCCGTGTCAGGGACTCCAATTTGGGGAGATAAATGAGCAGATGTGCCTGGCCCCCGAGCCACAGCTGAGCTCTCATGGAAGCGTCAGAAACAAGTACAGGCAACCCCAGGGACTTGGGCAAGGCCAGGCAGATGGCCAGGTGACCCCCAGGGCCCTGCAGCCACAGTGAAATTGACAAGGACCCAGAGCAGGGGCTGAAGATCCCTTTGGGAAAATGCTGCAGCTGGGCTGGGGCTGGGCAGGCAAGCAGGAAAGTCAGGTCCCACCTGGGATCCCCACTCAGAGCTGGATCAGAGGCCGGGCTTACCTGTGACCTCACATGGGAGGCCACACTTGGTCACTGCTCTAATTTTTATTTATTTTTTATTTTTGTAGAAATGGGGTTTTGCTCTGTTACCCAGGCTAGTCTTGAACTCCTAGACTCAAACAGTCCTCCCACCTTGGCCTCTCAAAAGTGTTGGGATTACAGGCATGAGCTGCCAAGCCCGGTTTGGTGCTCTGTTTTGAAAACAATAGCTTTTATTTATTTATTTTTAGATGGTGTGTCTTTCACTGAGGCTGGAGAGCAGTGGCATGATCTCTGCTCACTGCAATCTCTACTTCCCGTGTTCAAGTCATTCTCCTGCCTCAGCCTCTCGAGTAGCTGGGATTACAGGTGCCCACCACCAAGCTCAGCTAATTTTTTGTATTATTAGTAGAGATGGAGGTTTGCCGTGTTAGCTAGAATGGTCTCGATCTCCTGACCTTGTGATCTGCCTGCCTCAGCCTCCCAAAGTGCTGGAATTACATGCATGAGACACCACACCCAGCCCTGTTTTCAAAATAAATAGGTGATTGACTGAATAGAGCTTTTTCAAAAACTGACTTTATGTAGACAGACTATATTCTCCTAACATACAAAGGGAATATTCTCGGCGGAGGGGCACCTCTAGAATTTACAACTCTAAATGTATTAGGTTCCCAGGCCAAGGAGCAAAATTTACTATTTTAGAGCAATATCAGTTGTCAGACACTGTTCTGCTGGCATCACTGCATACAGGCACCTCAGCTTCTACAATAAAACCTTATTAGTTTAATATCCAAGGAACAAAGAAAAAAATTCTCCAACCCGCATTGGTCTTTGCATTTACCAGGTCCGGCCGATTTCGGCACTTTTATTAAACAGTAATAACGTGTCTCGCTGCTTGGGGCCTAGCAATAGCCTTGAAATAGTCGCTATTTTTGGCCGGGCTCGGTGGCTCACGCCCGTAATCCCAGGCACTCCTTGGGAGGCCGAGGCGCACAGATCACCTGAGGTCAGGAGTTTGAGACCAGCCTGGCCAACGTGGCAAAACCTTGTCTCTACTAAGAATGAGAAAATGAGCGGGGCCTGGTGGTGGGCACCTGTAACCCCAGCTACGGGGAGGCTGAGGCAGGAGAATCGCTTGCACCTGGGAGGTGGAGGTTGCGGTGAGCTGAGATTGCGCCACTGCACTCCAGCCTGGGTGACGAGAACAAAACTCTGTATCAAAAACAAAACGAACAACGTGCTATTTTTAATTAACTGACATTGAAACAATGAGCTTCTACTATAATTTGTTACGATGTGACTAACTCCAACTTTGTGTCAGGCTTTAAACCTCCTCACCCCAATCAAGAAAAGCCTAGCCCGCCTGCTTGCTTCCTGAGACCGGCCTCTCTGAAAGCCCACCTTGTCCTGCTTACTTGGGCAGCTGTGTTGATCTCACTTTTGCTCAGAGCTCAGCAGTGTATAGGGTAACCTTTTTTAGAAACACTTACTTTAATTTTTACTTATTTTTTGAGACAGGGTCTCACTCTGTTGCCCAGGCTGGAGTATAGTGGCACGATCTCGGCTCACTACAGCCTTGAACTCCTGGGTACAAGTGATCCTTCTCCCTCAGCCTCCTAAGTAGCTGGGTCTAGAGGCATGTGCCACCATACCCGGTTAATTTTTTAAAAAAATTTCGGTAGAGACAAGGTCTCACTATGTTGTCCAGGCCAGTCTTGACCTCCTAAACTCAAGCAATCCTCCTGCCTCGGCCTCCCAAAGTGCTGGGATTACAAGCATGAGCCATTGAGACCAGCTTATTTTTATTTTTGAGACAAGTTCTTGCCCTGTCACCCAGACTGGAGTGTGGTGGCACGATCCCAGCTCACTGTAGCCTCAGCCTCCTGGACTCAAGTGATCCTCCCTCCTCAGCCTCCTAAAATGCTGAGATTGTAGGTGTGAGCCACTGTGCCCAGCTGGTAACCTTTTTGGTTTTTTTTTTTTTTTTTTTACTTGCTATTACCATCAACTCAGCATGTCTAAAAAGCAGCTGTTGGCCAGGCACAGTGGCTCATGCCTGTATTCCCAGCACTTTGGGAGGCCAAAGCAGGTGGATTGCCTGAGCTCAGGAGTTTGTAACCTGGGCAAGATGGTGAAACCCCGTCTCTATTAAAATACAAAAAAATTAGCCAGTTGGTGCAGTGTGCTTCTGTAGTTCCAGCTACTGGGGAGGCTAAGTCAGGAGAATTGGTTGAACCTAGGAGGTGGAGGTTGCAGTGAGCCAAGATCATGCCACTGCACTCCAGCCTGGGGGACAGAGCGAGACTCTGTCAAAAAAAAAAAAAAAAAAAAAAAGCAGCTGTCACTGTCCTCCCCTGCTGCAGCCCCTGCCTGACATCCAGACTCAGACCGAGGCTCAGACCTGCTCTGTTACCTTGGTTCCTCTTTTCATCCTCAAACAGCCCAAATGCTACTTTCTTTTCCTTCCCGAGGTGGCTCCATCTCTGTGGCCCGGGCTCTCAGATGTGAGTGTGCCTCCTGCCCCCTCAGTCTCCTGCAGAAAACCCTTCCCCAGTTCCGCATAGCCAGCCGGTGACTGTCACTGTTCCACAGGGCCTGGGAGCTGGGGAGAGCTCCTGCAGGAAGTTGTGGGGTAATGATGAGGGAACAAGGGGTCCCCGGCCGGTGACTTTGTCCTCACCTCTGCTGTGACCAGCGCCGTCTGCTTTCCTCGGATTCATCCAGGAAGCTTCTGGGAAATATTTGATGTGGAAACAAAAGGTGTCTGCAGTTAAAAATACCCTAGAAAACAGCAGAACTTCTACAGGGCCTGTGATCTCCAGCTTAACGATCAAGACCCGGATGAGAGGCACAGGCCACCTCTCTGCCTTCGCTCACTTCTCCTTCGCTTCGGACCCTCCATCCGCGGGGCCCTGAAACACCGCGTTAAGTCCCACCTTTGTGCTCGGAAGGCCCGCTTCTCTTTATCATCCCCTGTGGTTGAAGGCCTGGCTCAGACCCCACAACCTCTGATGTGGCTGTGTCGCCCTGACTGCTCATGCTGGAAGGTTCTCTCTCCTTCTGCGGGCCCCTGCTCTTCTCTCTGGCCACAGCTCACTGAACCAAGGGACCCCGATGAACCAAGCAGAACCCCTCACAGGTCTTCTGGAGCCTGACACAGAAACCTGTGCCTGCTACAGAATGTGGAAGTGAGACATGGAGGCTGCACCGTTGGGTGAGGGTGGCTGGTGCCGGGGGGCAAGGGCCAGGCCAAGTCACAGTCACTTGTCAGTCAGAATCAGGAATTGGGGGGCAGGGGCTGGGGGTAAACTGAGGAAGCTAGGCACCAGAGGAAAGAGTGGGGGGGATGAACAGGGTGGAGAGAGACCCTGACCTGAGGATGACTGGTTTCCATCCAGCCCTCGCTTGTGAGATTCCTGGGCGACTTCTCAGCAAACCTTGTACCCAAGCTGCTGCAGGGGCCCCGTTCCTGCCAGTGGAAGCTCCAGGCCATGTCTCCTGGACTGACCTTGAGCTGCTCAAGGGCAGGGATCGTGTCTGACTCAACTTTGATTCCCTGCAGCACACCAGCAGGGTAGGGACCGTGCGTGTGTGTGTGTGTGTGTGTGTGTGTGTGTGTGTGTGCGCGCGCGTGCACATGCAAGAGTATGTATGAATGTGAGATTATGCATGTAATTTTTCTCTGTCTAGTAGCAAGTTGAGGCCAGAGCTACCTGCCTTGAAAATACCATATATTTGAGCTGTACTCCTGTGTGTGCACAGCTCAAGCTTGGGGAGGAAATGATTCAAAAGCTTGGGTACCATTAGGAGGGCCGTAATGAAAATGCCAACAATAACAAGTGTTGGCACAGATGTGGGACCCACTTACACTGCTGGCAGGAATAGAAAATGGGGCAGCCGCTGTGGAAGGCAGCCTGGCACTTCCTCAAAAGGTTAAGTGTAGGGCTGCCATATGAACCAGAAGTTCCACCCCACGGGCCGTGCCCAAGAGAAATGAAGACACATCCACACAAGCACGTGTACGCAAGACACGTCCACACAAGCGCTTGTACGCAAGACACGTCCACACAAGCGCTTGTACGCAAGACACGTCCACACAAGCGCGTGTACGCAAACGTTCGTAGCCAGAAGCAGAAACCACCCAAATGTCCATTGCTGATGGATGAATAAACCAAATGTGGTCCATCGACACAAGTGAATATCATTTGTCAATAAAAACAGATGAGGTACTGATTCATGTGACGACATGAGTGAACCTTGTACACTAAATGAAAGGAGCCAGCCACGGAAGACCACAGATGATTGCTTTTCTACGAAAATTTCAGAATAGGAGAATCCGTAGAGACAGAAAGTAGATTACTGGTTGCCAGGACCTGAGAGAAGTGGAGATTAAGGCATGACGCCCACAGTGGTTTTTTTTGTTTTGTTTTTTGTTTTTGAGACAGAGTTTCACTCCTGTTGCCCAGGCTGGAATGCAGTGGCACAATCTCAGCTCACCACAACGTTCACCTCCCGGGTTCAAGTGATTCTCCTGCCTAAGCCTCCTGAGTAGCTGGGATTACAGGCATGTGCCGCCATGCCCAGCTAATTTTGTATTTTTGGTAGAGACAGGTTTCTCCATGTTGGTCAGGCTTGGTCTTGAACTCCCGACCTCAGGTGATCCGCCCGCCTCGGCCTCCCAAAGTGCTGGGATTACAGGCGTGAGCCACCACACCCAGCTAACACAGTGTCTTTTTTAGGGTGATAAAAATGCTCTGGAGTTAGCTGCTAGCGATGGCTGTCCAACCTTGTGAATATACTTTAAAAACTACTAAATTTGTATACTTCACAAGGGTGATTTTTTTTTTTTTTGAGACAGAGTCCTGCTCTGTCACCAGGTGCCAGGCTGGAGTACAGTGGCACAATCTCGGCTAACTGCAATCTCCGCCTCCCGGGTCCAAGCAATTCTCTTGTCTCAGCCTCCCGAGTAGCTGGGACTACAGGCGCACGCCACCACGCCCAGCTAATTTTTGTATTTTTTAGTAGAGATGGGGTTTCATCACGTTGGCCAGGATGGTCTTGATCTTTTGATCTTATGATCCACCTGCCTCAGCCTCCCAAAGTGCTGGGATTACAGGCATGGGCCACCGCGCCTGGCCTACAATGGTGATTTTTATAGTGTGTGCATTATATTTGACTTTTAAAAACAAAAACCAAGGGCAGCTCCTATGAGTTAAGAATCTGGGCAGAAGCAGCAACAGCCACTAACATGGTAAACAGAGACAAGGGGTCGTGCTGCGTCTCTTGTTGAGAAACACACCCACCTGGGGAATCTTGCCAAGAAAGTGAATCTGAACGTGGTTAAGCCCCTAGCTCCAGCACAAATGTACGGGAAAGCCAGAGGCAGCAACAGGCTAAATGACACCACCAGGGACGCAGTCTAGACTGCAGGGAATTCTATTCGACAAACCACCCAATCTTTTTATTTTTTATTTTTTAAGATGGAGTTTCGCTCTTGTTACCCAGGCTGGAGTGCAATGGCGCAATCTCGGCTCACCGCAACCTCCGCCTCCTGGGTTCAGGCAATTCTCTGCCTCAGCCTCCTGAGTAGCTGGGATTACAGGCACGCGCCACCACGCCCAGCTAATTTTTTTTTTTTTGTATTTTTAGTAGAGGTGGGGTTTCACCATGTTGACCAGGATGGTCTTGATCTCTGGACCTCGTGATCCACCCGCCTCAGCCTCCCAAATTGCTGGGATTACAGACTTGAGCCACCGCGCCCAGCCACCACCCAATCTTTTATAGTTACTTTAACAGATTCCAAAAGAAAAGAAAAGACACCAAGGGCGAACCTATGGATTCAAAGAGATTTCAGAGATACACATCAACTGGTTGCTATATGTGGACCTTCTTTGATCTTGAGTCAAATAATCCATTAAAAAAATTGTGGCTTTTGACAGATTTGGAGATTTGAACACTAGCTGGATATTTGACAATACTGAACCATTACTGTT
>CM052655.1:916684-928568 GCA_028533165.1 Leontopithecus rosalia
GGCAATTCTCCTGCCTCAGCCTCCCAAGTAGCTGGGATTACAGGCACACGCCACCATGCCCAGCTAATTTTTTGTATCTTTAGTAGAGACGGGGTTTCACCATTTTGACCAGGTTGGTCTCGATCTGATGACCTCGTGATCCACCTGCCTCGGCCTCCCAAAGTGCTGGGATTACAGGCTTGAGCCACCGCGCCCGGCCAATACACTCTACCTTTTAACGAGGCACTGTAAACTCGCATTGTGGAGGTGTGGGCACCAGGTGGCCATTAACTATGGCCATGAATGCCACGAGTCCATCGGACCTGCCAACGTAATTTTTCTTTTAGGTGTCGACTTAGTCAGATTTCAGACATTAATAAAACTAATTAGGATTCCATTTCCAAATTCCTAATTCCAAGAGAACTGGAAAAGCAGAGCGTGCCAACCTCATAATCCTTCTTCATGTGACAGACATTTCTGGAGCGCCCATTGAGCCAGGCTCAGCAGGTCCCGAGACATGTATGAAACAACAGTTCTGCCCTCCTGCTACTCAGCACAGCAGGAGAATCCCAGCCGGGAACAGAGAGGCGGTGGCCACACAGCTCTTATGGGAATGTCAGGGAAGTGGTATGTGGTCTTGAATCGCGACTTAGAGTTTCCCGGAAAGAGAAGGAAGGGGAGTTGATGCCAGAGGCCTTGAGGATGTAAAGATGATGTATTTTCATGAAACGGAGCTGCTGACATGAGAAGCAAGGCCAAGGTCGTGAGGGACCTTGCGAGGATTTTATTGTGAAGGATCCAGGAGGTCACCGCAGGGCTTCAGCTGGACGAGGGTGCTCTGCTTGGCCTTTCCAAAGATTGCTGGGCAGCAGGGAGGTGAGGACGGAGCTAAAGACCTGGTGACCAGTTGAGTGCCTTTTTCCAGTCCAAGTACATTCTTTCGGGTTGGGTTTCTGTGACTGTCCACCTGCTGGCTGGAACTGGGAGGTCCTCTGCGGCCTCGAAACCCTCTCAGTTGCTTGCTCAGAGTTAGGCAAGCGGGTGTGGAGTGGGGGCAGGACCAAGAAGCTTTGCCCTTTTTGCTCTTGGCTGATTTCATAACAGGTTAGCTTTTAAACGTCTGACTCATTCCAGACACGACACCTCTGGCCCTGGGAGAGAAATTGGCTTCCCTGACCGCGCATAACATTTCCACTTTCCGGCAAACACAGCGTGTGCGTGATCAGGAAAGGCTGGCGCACACAGATCCCTGATGCCAGGACCGCCCTGCTCTGGCCGCTGTGTTTCCCGCACAAAGGTCCCAGCCTGGGACGATCACCCAGGAGGGGAGTCTTCTTCTGCTGATACCTGCCGAGCTTTGGGTTCCCAGCCTTTCTCCCACCACAACCAGGTGGTCATAGGGTCTCTCGGGAAGTGTTGTGGGCACAGTAATTGTCCCCAAGGATGTCCACGTCCCCATCCCTGCAACCTGTGAGTGTGTTGTTACACGGCCAAGGGGCGTGAAGGTAACAGGTGGAATGAAGCTTGCTAATTAGCTGACTTCAAGACGGAAATGAGCCTGGATTATCCAGGTGGGTGAATAGCATCATCAAGGTCCTTGGAAGTGGAGGAGGAGGCAGCAGAGGAGTGCAGAGTGTTGCTGGCCTTTAAGAGGGAGGAAGGGAGCTCTCCCCGGGCGCCTCCAGAAAGGAATGCACCTTCCTGACACCTTGATTTTAGCCCGAGTCAGCCCGTGTTGGACTCCTGAACCACAGAGCTGTAAGATGATAAATGTGTGCTGTTTGAAGCCAGTCCCTTAGCGGTGATTGGTTACGGCAACCATGGAAAAGTAGTGCGGGGTGTGTGAGCTAATGGCGACCTCCTCCAGGATGGTGTTCTCCACGATGTCCCCAGCATGGAGCACGAGCTGGCCCAATCCCTGTGCTTGGAAACATTTTCAGAATGAACAGGACTGACTGAGATGAAGGAGTGGGCCTCTGCCCTCTGCCGGCCCCTATCTGGCTGTGTGACCAGGGGTGGGTCCCTTCTCTTTCAGTGACTATGTTCCCATGTCTCTTAAGTAAGGAAGTTGATGACCTCAAGGGTGGGTGACTTTAGCAGTGACTCTCAGATGCGTTACCACTGGAGCCACCGCCAGATCTCCTGACTCTCTGCTCTCTGACTGGTCCCATTCTTTTTTTTTTTTTGAGACGGAGTTTCGCTCTTGTTACCCAGGCTGGAGTGCAATGGCGCAATCTCGGCTCACCACAACCTCCGCCTCCTGGGTTCAGGCAATTCTCCTGCCTCAGCCTCCTGAGTAGCTGGGATTACAGGCATGCAGCACCACCATGCCCCGCTAATTTTTGTATTTTTAGTAGAGACGGGGTTTCACCATGTTGACCAGGATGGTCTCAATCTCTTGACCTCGTGATCCACCCGCCTTGGCCTCCCAAAGTGCTGGGATTATAGGCTTGGCTGGGATTACAGTGCTTGGCCTGGTCTCATTCTTAAAGTCTAATACCGTCATCTTCCAACGCCAAGGTCATTAACTAGCACCCCCAGCCCTCACTGACTCTGGTCTCTGGGGCCCCCTGCCCACAGGTTCACTTCGGAGGGCATGGTAGACATTGCTGCCTGGGATGTACCCAGGGCCTGGGATGCTGGTCTCGCCAAAGCTTGGAGTGTACATGCTGCTTTTCCTCATGTCAGTGTGTGAGCCCTAAGCTCCCCTCTTCAGTGACCAGGGCCAGTCACCAAATCAATGCAAAGAGAAAATGAAGCCTTGCGGTTCTAACAGGCAAGGTATGTCATTATAAGTGCTCATGGGGACAGCTGCTTTCCTGACTCTTACCTGTGTTTCCAGAGAGTGATAAAATGTGTGTAAATGCAGATTCAGCTTCAAGGAAACTTTCACCTAATAAAGAACTGGACCGTATCATGGAATGCCACCTCCAAGGTACGACAGCATCTGTTATACTCATGGGGCCCAGATTTTCTCTTGCTTAGAGGTGCTAGAGGTGTTCTACCTTACAGCAGGGGTCTTTAGTCGGCCACCAGTTAGAATCACTCAGGGAGGGGTATTTAAAAATCCAAGCCAGGCTGCACTCTAGAGCCACAGAATCACTGGATTTTAAAAGTCCCCCACGTGATTCTGCTATGCCGTCCAAGCTGAGAACCACTCCGCCGCCTGAGGTAGCAATCACTGCTCTAGCTTCTCCCTTTGCTATTTACAAAAACAATGATTGTTTTTAGTATGTAAAGAGCAGCAACATCCATGGACCCTTACTTGTTACACTAGACGCTGCTCTGTCCTAACTGACCTGAGCCCATGTAGTGCCAGATGACACCTACACCCTGGAATCCTGGATCTCAGCCCTGGGTCTTCTGGCCAGCTCAGAATCAAAGGTTATCTGGAAGCCCATTGGTAGACTGTGGTGGACTCTTTCCGCTGTCTCTCTTCTAAGAGCCCAAAGGGACAATACCCAGCAGCTCATGGATCCCGCTGGCCCTGCTCCAGGGAGGTGGCTCACTCCCCCACAGTCTCTCCAACCCCATTTCCCCATTTCCTCTCGGGCTCCTTGGTGCTTTTGCCCCAGCTTTTCAGCCCTGGTGCATCCCTGTGGGACGATCTTCACCTACCTCTTTCCTGGGTCACTGCCTGCCCTAAGAATTAGGACTTTGGAGCATACCCTTGGCCTGGTGCCTGCTGACGCTCTGAAACTCAAAGGGTGCTCTCTCCACTCAGCAAGGAAGGTTGGCGCTGCACCCACAGGAGTGGCAGAGAGGGTGATTCTTCCTGGTCTCTGCACACTGGGAGCAGTCGGCCAAGACGGAGGCTTATAAAGACCCAGGCGGCTGGGCGCAGTGGCTCAAGCCTGTAATCCCAGCACTTTGGGAGGCCAAGGCGGGTGGACCACGAGGTCAACAGATAGAGACCATCCTGGTCAACATGGTGAAACCCCATCTCTACTAAAAATACAAAAAAAAAATTAGCTGGGCATGGTGGCGCGTGCCTGTAATCCCAGCTACTCGGGAGGCTGAGGCAGGAGAATTGCCTGAACGCAGGAGGCGGAGGTTGCGGTGAGCCGAGATCGTGCCGTTGCACTCCAGCCTGGGTAACAAGAGCGAAACTCCGTCTCAAAAAAGAAAAAAATTAAAACAATAAAGAGCCAGGCACCTGAGTCTTATCCAAACCATTGTCAGCCACATAGGGGCAGGCTCTTGGGGGCAAAGGCTCCTGTGTCATCTTGGAATGTGGGAATACACCGGGATCAGTCTGACTGACAAATGCACCTCACCCAAAGTGAACATGAATAGTCATTGGCACCTGGGGTACAGCAAGGGCACCTGGGGTACAGCAGTGGGACTGCAGCCCTGGTCAGGGGTCTGGTCTTTCGTGTTGGCCCTGGGCAGGCAGGAATCCCTAAGAGGCATGGAGGCACCCATTGCGGTTCCTGCTACCTGCAGCTCCCCAGACTCCCACTGCAGTCCTTCACCCCCAGGCTCCGCTTGGCTTCTCTGCCTCACCCACAGCCATTGGCCTCAGCTGCTAAAAGGCAGCTTGACCTAGTCTGTGTGTGTCCTCGGAGCGTGAGTCCTAGCCAGTTCCACCGACTCCTCTCCTTTCCTAGCTGCCATGCCAAGTGGGTCCCCAGTCCCACAGCTGCCTTGCTTTCACACGTAAAATCCCACCCCCTGTGGCTAACTGTTCACAACCTGAAGGAAGAGGTGTTCTGCCTTCAGAGGAGAAACAGCCTTCCTCCCACACAGCTTGCCGGCTGCCCACTGCTAGCTAGGTGTTGCTTGTAATCCACGGACACCATTCCTGTTGCAACCCCAGGGGACTGTCACAGCTGCCCCTGACACAAACTGCTTTAGCAAAGGGGTGTCAACAAATGTTTTAAAAACAAGTTTTAAAAGTTTTTAGGGAGAAATCAAGGAGTTCCTCAACTGAGGCAACTGATGGAATTGGTGAGGGTGCAGTCAATGAGCGCAGCTCCTCTGCTGTGGCTGCTAATGGCAGGGAGGCGGGAGCACAGTTGGTAGGAGGGCAATGAGACTACATATTGAGAGGAAAGGGGGCATCCTAGGCCTAGCATGGTAATTTTAAACCTTGACTAGCCTTTTATGCCCAATGCTGTTTGGAAATCTTGCTGGGAATCACAAGCCAGAGATGCGTCATGGTGCCAGCATCGGTATGTACTACCACCGGCTCAAATTCCATTTTAACCCCCCGTCTGCTCTCAACCCCTCCACCTGGCCACCTTCTCATGAGAAGCACTCTTTCCTCTCTCTTCTCGTACACTGCAGTAGATGAGTGAGTTTCTCTCCAGGCCTTCTGTGGAGTGGGCTGTTTTGCCCACTGGAGGGGGATTCTCGAGGTTTCCACCACTCCTTGGAAAAAGAGGGTAAGGACTCCAGGGCTGGGAAAGGGAAAGTGCAAGATGATCCTGAACCAGCTTGAGGTGCCTGAAAGTAAGGAAATGCTAGAAAAATGATGAGGACGTGTTAGAAAATCATAGGAGCCAGCTTGAAATGGCTCTAAACAGCGAGACCTTGGGAATCTGAGCAGTAAGATAAATAATAACAGTGGATTGTGGCCAGGCACGGTGGTTCACACCTGTAATCCCAGCACTTTGGGAGGCCGAGGCGGGTGGATCACAAGGTCAAGAGATCAAGACCATCCCAGTCAACATGGTGAAACCCCGTCTGTACTAAAAATACAAAAAATTAGCTGGGCATGATGGTGCGCGCCTGTAATCCCAGCTACTCGGGAGGCTGAGGCAGGAGAATTGCTTGAACCCAGGAGGCGGAGGTTGCGGTGAGCCGAGATCGTGCCATTGTGCCATTGCATTCCAGTCTGGGTAACAAGAGTGAAACTCTGTTTCAAAAAAAAAAAACCTGGAGAGTACAATGAATGTATTTTGCTAAGTGAGAAAAACCAGACCCCAGAGTCTACATGTTCAAATCCACTTATATGACATTCTGGAAAAGGCAAAATTATAGGGACAAAAGCCAGATCAGTGGTTGCCAAAAATAGGGCGTGTGTGTGTGTGTGTGTGTGTGTGTGTGTGTGTGTGTGTCGGGGGTTGATTATGAGGGAGCTGCGTGAGGGATTTTGGGGGCTGGTGTAACTGTTCTGTTACATTACTGGTGTATACACATGACTGTCTACACTGTCATATTCCATAGAACTGCAAACTGCAGAGTGAATTTTCCTGAATGTAAACTTTAAAGAATTAGTTAAGATGTTTGGGAGCCCCAAATGGAACACAAACTGTTACAAATACATCCAGCTAGGCTGGGCATGGTGGCTTGTACATGCCATCCTGGCACTTTGGGAGGCCGAGGTTGGCAGAGTGCCTGAGCCAGGAGTTCAAGACCAGCCTGGGGAACATGGTAAAATGCTGCCTTTATCAAAAATACAAAATTAGCCAGGCATGGTGACACATTCCTGTAGTCCCAGCTCCTCGGGGGCTGAGGCAGGAGGATCACTTGAGCCCAGGTGGTTGAGGCTACTGTGAGCCAAGATCATGCCACTACACTCCAGTGTGGGTGACAGGGAAGGATCCCATCTCTTAAAAATAAAAAAGCCCAAATGAACCCAACCGTAATATAGATGAATAACATAACCACACTAAAGTGGGCGGGGAAGAAAAGAACCAACCTGTACCTTGGGAAAATAGGGTTTTGACTTAATATGCAAATACTGTATGGTGAATAAATTTCTTACAGGGGTTTAGGAATTCCGCAGCTACCTTCTGTGTATACTAAAGCTGCACAAGTAAGTATAATTGATCCTTGAACAACACAAGTTTAAACTTCAAGGGTGCACTTATCTGAGGGTTTACTTCTACTTCTGCCACCCCGGAGAGCAAGACCAACTTCTCTTTCTCCTCCACCATCTACTCAGTGTAAAGACAATGAGGATGGAGACCTTTCGGGTGAGCCCCTTCCACTTAATGAACAGTACATATATTTTCTCTTCTTTATGATTTTCTTAAGAACGTTTCATTCTCTCTATCTCAGTGTATTTTAAGAATATATAATACAAGCCGGGCGCAGTGGCTCACACCTGTAATCCCAGCACTTTGGAAGGCCCCGAGGTGGGTGGATCACGAGGTCAAGAGATCGAGACCATCCTGGTCAACATGGTGAAACCCCGTCTCTACTAAAATTACAAAAAATTAGCTGGACATGGTGGCACATGCCTGTAATCCCAGCTACTCAGGAGGCTGAGGAAGGAGAATTGCCTGAACCCAGGAGGCGGAGGTTGCGGTGAGCCGAGATCGTGCCATTGCACTCCAGCCTGGGTAACAGGAGCGAAACTCCATCTCAAAATATATATAACTATATATATATATATACACACACATATATATATACACACACACATATATATATATACACACACACACATATATATATATATACACACACATATATATATACACATATATATACACACATATATATATACACACATATATATACACACACACATATATATACACATATATACACACATATATACACACATATATATATACACACATATATATACACACATATATACACACACACATATATATATATACACACATATATATATACACATATATATATACACACATATATGTACACATATATATACACATATATATAATTAATATACTATATATAATATACAATATATATAATATACTATATATATATAATATACAAGATACATGTGAATTAACTGTTAGTTAACAGTAAGGCTTCTAGTCAACAGTATGCTATTAGTATTAATAGTTTATGGGGAGTTAAAAGTTACATGTGGATTTTTAGCCAGGTGCATGCCTGTAGTCCTAGTTACTTGGGAGGCTGAGGCAGGAGGATTGCTGAAGTCCAGGAGTTTGAGGCTGCCGTGCGTTATGATTGTGTCACTGCACTCCAGACTAGGCAACAGATCAAGACTCTCTTAAAATTTTTTATAAATTATCTGTGGGTTTTTTGACTCCACATAGGAGTGGTATCCCAACCCTCATCTTGTTGAAGGTTCAGCTGTAAATGCATTAGAGATGTTGAAGGCCAGGTTTCTCACCACCAAAGAGGTTACAGACAAGGGGAAATGGGGCCAGAATGAAGCCTGTCATGTTGGATTAGAATCTGAGATTTCGCAGTATGAATTTGCTTTTTTAAAAATTTATGTCTATACAGTTACAGAAATACAGATGTGCATGGGTTAATATACATATGTATTATTTCAAGCTCTGCTCTATGTGAAGCCCTGGAAGCAATGACATCCAGCAACAATAAACACACTCAGTGCCCAGATTTTTGTTTCTAAATAAAAGGAACCAGGCCTCCCTGGAGTGGTGATTGATTCCAAGTCCTAGGCAGGGAAAATACATGAAGAGCCTGGGCATCTTGAAATGGGAGAGTGCAAGGCAGCGCTCTTGAAGGGATGCGGCATGTCACAGTGTTCTGGAGCCAACCTGCAAGAGCTCCCAGTGGCCAAGCTGGGACAATTTGAGCAATAAAACAATGATGGTATTATCATCCGTAACATAAATATCCATGAGTTCGTACTCATATAAACAAGCAAAGAAATGGATGTCAAAGGACAGCAGATCTCTAGATAGAATCTCAATTACTTATAATATTAAATGAGGAAATCGCGATAATTAATGAGGGAAATAGAAAATCACCATTAGGTAAACACTACAGTAATAATTATTACAGTTACAGTGTACTAATAGATACTGGGCAAAAATTTGAGTTGAATCAGGATATTTGCATAGCTTTAGAGTATCTCTCCCAAGTCATTTATTAATTACCCTTTAATAAAATGTTACAAGTGGCCGGGCACGGTGGCTCATGCCTGTAATCCCAGCACTTTGGGAGGCTGAGGTGGGTGGATCACGAGGTCAAGAGATCGAGACCATCTTGGTCAACATGGTGAAACCCTGTCTCTACTAAAAATACAAAAATTAGCTGGTCATGGTGGTGCACGCCTGTAGTCCCAGCTACTCAGGAGGCTGAGGCAGGAGAATTGCTTGAACCCAGGAGGTGGAGGTTGTGGTGAGCCGAGATCGCGCCATTGCACTCTAGTCTGGGTAACAAGAACGAAACTCTGTCTCAAAAAAAAAAGTTAAAAGTGGCTCTTGAAGAAGAATGGTAAAGACAGTAGCTTTGCAGTGGAGAAACCCAGCAGACACAGCCTTACCCAGATGACCACGGTGAGCACCTCTGGTAGGACCTAGCCCATCATATCCCACTAATAGTATGCATTGAGGGCTTATTCCCTTTGTGATGTTCTTCCAAGGATGGATAACCTAAATTCAACCCTGAGAAAACATCAGATAAACTCCAAATGAGGGAGATTCTACAGAGTAACTGACCAGTTTTCCTCCAAAGTGTCAAGATCATGAAAGACAAGGAAAGATAGAGGAATGATCACAGGTGCGAGAAGATCCAGAATCTGACAACTCAATGCCGTGTGGGATCCTGAGTGTCTCCTGGGGAAGAAAGAGGAAGTTAGAAAAGTAGATAGACAATTAGTGATGATTTAATAAGCTCTGTCAATAATACAGTAGTATTGTCTTTATGTTAATTTCTTGGGTTTTTTTTTTTGTTTTTTTTGTTTTGAGACAGGGTCTGGCTGTGTTATCCAAGTTGGAGTGTAGTGGTACCATCTCAGCTCACTGCAACCTCCGCCTCCTGGGTTCAAGCAATTCTCCTGACTCAGCCTCCCGAGTAGCTGGGATTACAGGTGGGTCCCACCTCACCCGTCTCATTTTTTTTTTTTTTTGAGAGGGAGTTTCCCTCTTGTTACCCAGGCTGGAGTTCAATGGCGTGATCTTGGCTCACCGCAACCTCCACCTCCTGGGTTCAGGCAATTCTGCCTCAGCATCCCGAGTAGCTGGGATTACAGGCACATGCCACCATGCCCAGCTAATTTTTGTATTTTTAGTAGAGACAGGGTTTCACCTTGTTGACCAGGATGGTCTCGATCTCTTGACCTCATGATCCACCTGCCTCAGCCTCCCAAAGTGCTGGGATTACAGGCTTGAGCCACTGCGCCCGGCCAATTTCCTGACTTTGATCATTGTACTGTCAGTGATGTAAGATGTCAACACTTGGGAGATTTGGGTGAAGAATTATGGGAATTCTTTGTACTACTTTTCCAAGTTATTTTCAAGTCTGAAATCATTTCAAAATGAAGAGCTGAAAAAAATTGAGGGTCAGAAAGTGAACATAGTATGCTTCTTTTCCATAAGAAAATGAGAGAAATAAGCATTTATATTTTAATTTGCTTGTATTTGCTTATAAAAGCACTGGAAAGATAAATGAAAAATGAATAAAAAGTGGTCCTTACCCGGAACCAGACAGGGAATGTGTGGACGGGGCAGAGTGAGAGTGAGACTTCTCTATGTTCCTCTTTTTAAATTATGTAAATGTATTACCATGTCTCAAAAACCAAAACTGCAAAAAACTGAATCACCTTACAGTTCATAAAGGCAAAGATATTTTATTTCACAGTTTCTTACAATAAAATAAATAGTAATTATTTTATGAGGTACGTACTATTATTACATTATTACCATTTAGACATGAGAAAGTGAGGGCAGGTATGTATACCTAACTTATCCAGTCATTAGCTAATCAGGCCAGGCGCAGTGGCTCACACCTATAATCCCAGCACTTTGGGAGGCCGAGGCAGGCGGATCACTTGAGGCCAGGAATTTGAGACCAGGCTGGGCAACATGGTGAAACCCCATCTCTACTAAAAATACAAAATTAGCTGGGTGTGGTGGTGGGTGCCTTTCATTCCAGCTACTTGGGAGGCTGAGGCAGGAGAAACGCTTGAACTTGGGAGATGGAGTTTGCAGTGAGCTGAGATCATGCCACGGCAGTCCAGCCTGGGCAACACAACTTTGGGAGGCCAAAGCGGGCAGATCACTTGAGGTCAACAGTTTGAGACCAGCCTGGGCAACATGGTGAAAGCCCATCTCTACTAAAATACAAAAAGTAGTTCAGTGTGGTAGTGCAAGCCTGCAATCTCAGCTACTTGGGAGGCTGAGGCCAGAGAATTGCTTGAATTTGGGAGGTGGAGGTTGCAGTGAGCTGAGATCGCACCATTGTCCTCTGGCCTGGATGGCAGAGCAAGACTCAGTCTTGGCCAGGCGTGGTGGCTTAAGCCTGTATTCTCAGCACTTTGGGAGGCTGAGGTGGGTGGATCATGAAGTCATGAAATCGAGACCATCCTGGTCAAAATGGTGAAACCCTGTCTCTACTAAAAATACAAAAAATTAGCTGGGCATGGTGGCGCGTGCCTGTAATCCCAGCTACTCAGGAGGCTGAGGCAGGAGAATTGCCTGAACCCAGGAGGCGGAGGTTGCAGTGAGCCGAGATCGTGCCATTGCACTCCAGCCTGGGTAACAAGAATGAAACTCCGTCTCAAAAAAAAAAAAAAGGCAGTCTCACATGAAAGAGAGTCCCAGAAAAAAAGATTTCCCGCTGTCTTAGTCAGTCTAAGACTTCGTGGCTTAAACAGCAGACATTTATTTCTTGCAGCTCTGGAAACTGGGAAGTCCAAGATGAGGGTGCTAGTCGACTGAGTCCTTGATGAGGTCCCACCTCTTGACTTGCAGGCAGCTGCCTTCTTGCCATATCCTCCTCATGTGACTCAGACACTGGTTTCCTCTTCTTAGAAGGGCACTGATCCCATGAGGGCCCTCGCCACCTGATGTCCTCTAAACCTAAGGGCCTCCTAAAGGTCCCATCTCTTAATCCTAGCTCATTGAAGCTTAGGCTTCAACATGGGAATTTTTGGAGGACACATTTAGTCCATAATACTTCCCACCTTCCAACATACAAACTTAAAAAAATCTGTGTACTTTAAGTCTACACTTTGTGCTGTAAAGTGCTATGGGTTTTT